>JAPJBO010000388.1:0-112500 GCA_030068145.1 Diplonema papillatum | reverse complement strand
TCATCTCCTGGAGCCGCCTCGAGAATTGGGCATTCTCGGGTACTACCACACCGTGTTCCAGCGTGCATCTGGGCCAGTCGGCCCGGTTGGCTGCCATCAGCTCGGCATGTGCCTCTCGTCGCCGTATGTGCGAGTACGCTCCGCAGTCCCAGAATACGTGTTTCTCGTCCTCGGTGTCGCCGCTTCCACAGTGCTTGCAGCTGGGCGCCTGCGGCTCAGCTCCGGCCTGCCTCATCCGCGACGTGTACTCAGCCGTGTTCACCCCCCCCGCCAACGCTACACGTATAAGCCTCGCGGTGTGCGCGGGACATTCACGCATCCTCCAGAAGGAGTTCGTCCGCTCCAGGTCGGCTCTCTGTATGCCCTCGAATCCCGGCCGCCTCGCCACCAGTCGGGACCACGTCTTCGCCCTCAAGTCCGCCCTAACTTCATGTCCCCTCTTCGAAGGTGCCGAGGTTAACGGGTCATACGTTGCTCCATTCCTCAGCGTGCGAGACAGGGGCCCGGGTCCCCATACGTGTCCACACTCCTCCATGCTCCTCATCGCCAGTCCAACTGGCCCCAGGGGTAGGTCCCCCTCGGCGTATCTTCCCCGGATGCTCTCCATCAGAGGCAGCAGTCGTGGCAACCTCTCGCACGCCGCGTAAAACGCTGTCGTCACCCTATATGCTAGGCATGTACCGGGATCCGTCAGGTGGCCCTTCTCCTGAAAGTTTAGGACCATCTCCCTCGCGCGCTTCGGGTTGGATCCACCCCAGATCAGTCCCATCACCGACGTCGTCAGCCGTTTCATCGCCACCTTCGATACCGGCGCGAAAGAGCAGCCTGACAGCGCCGCCGGTAGCACATTCGACTGCACAATCCGGACCCGCTTTTCGTACCGGAACGGCGCATGGCGGAGGCCTTCCGCCAGGGCAGCCGCCTTCTCCACCCTCTCCGAGTCGGACCTTTCCGTCCTATTCTTCGCCGTCGAGACTAGGACCCCGAGGCACTTGACGGATTTGCTAAACCGCAGCAGCGCATCCACGCTGCGGAGTTTGAGAGTCGACTGATGCCTACGTCTCGTCGAGAACGCGACCGTCTTCTGGAGGTTTAGCTCCATCCCGGTGAGTGTGCAGAACTCGTCTACTACGTCCACTCCCTTTTGCAGGGCGGCCTCCGACAGCCTGGACAGCAGTGTGGCGTCGTCCGCGTATGACTTTGGACTCACACCCTCCGCTTCTTTCTTGACCGCTTTCATCACTACCGACAGCAGGGCATTGATGAGTATGACGGATACAGGGCACCCTTGAAGGATACCGTTGGTCACACTGAACTCCCTGCCCACCCCTAATGGTAGCTTGAAGCGTCTCGCGAGCAGTCTGTAGATAGCCCTCAGCGGCTTGAGAACCCGATTGTGCAATCCTAAGTCCTCGGCTAAGCGCAGTACTATCTCTCGCGGGACCATGTCGAAGCATTTCCGGAAGTCCAGCGCCACACCGTAGAGCGGCTCCCCGTCTAACAAGGCGTCCTCCATCTCGAGCCCAATTTCCATCAAGACGTCCTCGATCCGGTGACCCGGTCGAAAGCCTTTCTGTCCTTCTTCGATCCATTCCTCTTGCCACAGAACTATGTCCGCCAGCCTGCGGCAGGCCCATAAGCGGTACACGGCGGATGTGACGGTTATCGGTCTTGTGTGCAGCGGGTCTTGACTCTCATCCTTCGGCACCATCGACACCAGCGCAGTTGTCATGCTTGCCGGCCAGTCTCCAGTTGCTTCGACCAGGTTCATGACGTCTGCAAGTGCATTCAGCAGGGGGAGCGGCAACTCCCGCAGTTCAGCCATACGCCAGCCATCCACCCCTGACGCGCTTTTCTTCGGCTTCTTCCTCAGCAGAATTCGCAGCTCCTCCCCCGTGATTGTTCCGGCTTCCATCATATGTGGGCCGATGTGATCCCGGAACCGATCCCGAAACGGCTCGTACTCCGGCTCTGGCCCGTCCTTGTACTTACGCAGGATAGGGTCCCACGCAGTGTTCAGCACCTCGTCCATCTCGTCAACATTTGCAGTCACTCCCGCCCCCTTTCGCAACACCCCCGACGGCTCAGCGCGTCCGGCGCAGATGGTTGTCAGACATCGTCTGCTCGCATCGGCCCTCTCGTTCAGCTTGTCTCGGTATTTCGTAAACCTGGCCGCCGATCCTTCCTTTCCGAGCCTGCTCGTCTCTTCCCGCAATGCCGTGAGAAGCTGCTTCGCCTCCTCATGATCCGGGAATCCTTCTGTCCCTTGGCCATCTTTCATGCACGCCTGTGCCAGCCGCCTGCTGTTCTGCCAGCAACGGGATACCTCATGCGGAACTGCCTCCGGCCCGCGCCGTTGCGCAAGGTAGCTGCAGATGCGTTCCATCCTGTGGATGGCCTTCCGGAGCCGTAGCTGTCTGCTGTTCGCCGCCCCCGACCCGTCGCTCGCAGTGCTTGCCGTGATGCAGACTCTTTTAGGTGACGTCTTTATCCCCCGGCCGGTACTTCTTCCCCTTTCTTCCGCAGGGATTCCGAAGGCATCCTGCAAGTACTGCTCACTGACTCGTGACCACTCGAGCCAGGCCTCTTCCACTCTCTGTGCTGCCAGCCGTTCTGCGAAATCGGAGTTGGCCAGTCTCTGTACGGCTTCCCTGTAAGCTTCTGTGTCCGAGAGGCCCCACTTGGGTCCCCCCTCCGTAGAGATTTCCCGCGGTACTTTGAATCGCCACACGTTGTTAAGCATTGAGTTCTTTTAAGTACATGAACCACATGGATTAGCATGCACTGTTTGTTGAGCAGCGGCTGCCAAAACTTGCCGTGACACCTATTTTGATGCAAGGTAAAGGAGAAAGTTGGAAGTAATTGGGAACTTGATATTTTGTTGAGACCCTCGTAGCTCGCTGGGTCAGGCGCACCAGGTAGTTGCTGGGCTAATTCTTGTCCGGGCTCGGGCTGTGAAGTCCTCTTGGGTTTCCGTCGCAAGTTCTCTCGTGTATGCCTACACCGAACCAGTTTGCGAACGGGTTTCCGAAAAATGAAGCAAGTGGGAAGGGAGGGCCCCGGTCACCCGACCAGCATTTTAGCTAAAGTTGGCCAAATACCACCGCTAGCTCGGTAAGTCTACTGAGGGTTGTTTCCCGATTCATCGAGGGAATCCTTGAGGCACCTAAACGTACAGGGTACTTGGGTTGTTTGGGCAAATCAATTTGCTTTGCGGGTAGGTGGTGACCTCGCAGTAGCCATCTTCTCTCACTCTCTAAGGCCTCTGCGGGGTTTACCCCATCGCTAGTAATGCCACTGCTCCTCTTTCTACCTTTCTTGGTTCAAAGCGACAAGTGCAAGGTGCCGAAGTAGAATTCCTGAAATACGTGGTGTATCAGTCATTCCCAGAGAAGCAAGAGGAAGAGTACCGGGAGTTTCTGTGCACAGTTTCCGTCTCCGATCGCACTCTAACTGCGCCGGCTCTTTTTGTTTGGACGGTCGTCGCTTGCAGAAGAGAGAGTAAGATACGCTCACCTTCGAATCCTAGGGGAAGCCAGCTACTTTGTTTCTCTGGACGGATTGGAGCGGCCAACCTGTCGTTCGGAATATTATTAGTCTTCAAAGATACAAGTTTCTTTTCCTACAAAAAAAAAAAGGCAGGGCACACACATTAATCTATCGGATGCTGACGAGGTTCGCAGCGGCTTGCGCACAGAGCTCTGAAGCGGTGTCACCGACGTGTTCGACGGGGGCAGCCCGGCAGGCGACCCGAGGCCGGAGGAAGACCGTTTCTTCGTGATCTTCTTCCTGCGCGGGTCCTCGTCAGCGCCACGGGCCGACTCGGGTTGGCTGCCGTACGCATCGTCCTGTGTGGTGGCGCAAGGTTCAATTGACAAACGGCAGGCCTTCCGTTCAGCATGCTGAACGTACTGATTTCAGCACGTTAATGTTCATAGTTTCTTTTTGTACACATGCTGAAATCAGTACGTGTACACGTGCTGAAATCAGTACGTTATCAGCACGTACTATCTTTTCTGCAGATTCATCTAGAGAATCAACCGCAGTACCGGGGATTCCGGTCGGCAGATCCTGCTGTTGCTTACCACCGCGACACTGGATGGCAGAGGCAAAGACATGCAGCACTGGCAGGTGAACCCCCTTTGCTCTATTTTTTTTTCCCGACGACAACTAGTGTCAGACTAGCCTACCCGAAGGCAGTTGATTCCTTTAGGCAAGATTTCTCTACCGGCGGAAGTTGTTTGGGTTAACGTTTTTTTTTTTTTTTTTTTCTCGGTGCAATAAAGTACAGAAACTGTAGCTTTTTAAATCGATTTATTTTTCGAGACTGGAGGTCATCTGAACATGCAATGTGAATAGCCTCTATATTTGAGCCAACCCCACTTTTCTGTAAACGAGTTTGAAAGTGTATTGTTTTTGAATGGATTTAGTGGGGAGCTAGCTTTTTCCCCCCCTGCACAAAAGCATATGGGTGGCAGAGTGAGCTGGCCTAGGAGGGCAGCTGACCCGCTGCTGGATGAGGGCCCTGCATTCAGCACTATCCAAGTCAGTATCTGAACACGCAGACCTCGAAGGGTTTCTTCTGCGCATTTGGCCAAATTGGGGAGTTTACCAGCAGGAGTTGCTCAAGCTTCAACTCGAAAGAGAGAAGAGAGAGAGAGAGAGAGAGAGAGAGAGAGAGAGAGAGAGAGAGAGAGAGAGAGAGAGAGAGACGAGTTGGAGTGCAGGGACCATCTCTCCGAGGAGTTTCCGGTCGCCCCACTACTGTCCCGTACTACTACCGCGGGCGCGGTGCGAGCCGCGGCCCAGTCAAAGAGAGAGAGAGAGAGTCGAGTTGGAGTGCAGGGACCATCTCTCCGAGGAGTTACCGGTCGCCTCACTTCCAACCCGTACTTCTAAGGTGGGCGTAGGTCGTTCCGTCGGAGGCGCGGTGCGGGCTGCTGCCCCGTCACTGAGGGTGACGGCGTCGGTGTTGGCACAACCGGGGCCGATCTGGCTGGCGGGCGATCAAAGATGATGATTGCACCGATGGTGGCGCAGCCGGGGGCCTTCTGACTGCGGACGAGGCCGCTTTCAAGCGAACTTTTGCCCTAAAACACCACATGTTGTTTTCCCACGCGTAGCGTGGGAAAAAAATTGTGTGGCATAGGATGGATTTTGACCTGTATTCGCCAGTGCAAAAAAAAAGTTGTGGCAAATTCCTGTCCAAAAAAAAACAAAAATCGGACCTGGCATGCGTGGTTGACGCGCCGCGGTCTCTCATCTTCTTGGCAATTGCATGGCCTACGGCGGCAGCTAGCGCCTTGATGGGAAACTTCAGCTCCCACTGAAAGAAGGGCACGTTTTACTACCGTGTTCGGAAAAATGTTGGACCGGAAAAAAGTCCAAAAATTTGTCAGACCCCCCAAAAGTCCAAAATTTTTCCGGTCCAAATATTTTTCCGGCAAAACTAGTTTCACTGGATGCCTTGTGAAATGAAGCCAACGGAGTCAAGTAGTCGTGGACAAACGAGCAGTCGTTGCGGATGACGAGTTTTGAGACCGTACGCTATGAAAGGCAGGCATACAGCGAGCTAATCAGTGGGCACTGCGACGCAGATTTAAGGTCAAGACCTAATCTTCGTTGGCCAACTTGTCAGAAGCGCAAGCACCATTCAAATTCACGTCGCAATGTGCACAACGACGAGTACCGACCGTGTTCCGGATCGCTGTGTCGCAGCCGCTGCAGTGCAGTCCCTGCTTGGACGTGCTTGGCCCAACAACGCGACGCGCAGTCCGTTTGCATACTTCTTCGGTGCCTTCTAGCTCGAGGTGACGAGGGCTTAGCGGTGAGAGAAAGAGGCAAGACGCACATTCTCGCCGCTGTTTGCATCGGTGGTGCTCTCGTCCTCCGTCTCCTCATTGTACACCATCTGATCATCGCTGCTGCCGCTATCGCCCTCACCTTCGATCCGAAGAACGCGGAATGCCCAGATGATTTCTGTGACGTCATGTGCACTAGCCTTCTGCGATTTGATCTTCGCGAGAGGAACGTTTGAAAGTTCCGCCTCGGGTATGAACTCGCTTTTGATCAGTGTCTTCGCCACCTCCATAGTAACCCATTTAGGGTTTGCGGGTTTGCGGGTTCCATAATATTGTCGTGGCAAGGTCCAAAAAGCGACTCTAATACATCCTCCTCCTACTGCGTATACTGGCTCCGTCTGCTGCTTCGTCTTCACCGTCGCGGGTGATGCATAAATCGAAAGTAGAAAGGTCAAGCAGTGATTCGGTGTGTTTGTCACAATCGTCGTGACGCCTCAGGACACGGCTTCAGAAAAAGGGGGGCAAGGGTGGGTGGGCAAGCGAGGGGTGAAGTTACGATGTTTTCGGGATAGCGACGGGGTTATTCAACCTGTAACGAGTGTTAGGTATTCGTCGGATATATTAATCTTCTAAGATCTGCGATCTTATACGACAAAAAAAAAGGTGGGGGGGGCCAAGACTAAATTAAAAGCGAATTTCTTCTTGGTGTCGGTCGCAGCACTGACAAACATGGCTAGCCGTAGTTAAAGTGTATAAGCATGCCTACTACCATACATGTAACCCCCGACAAATTTGTCGGGGGAAATCGGGGAAAATCGGTAAGGAAAACGGGGGAAATGGGTGGAAAATCGGGGGGGAATCGGGGGTATTTATAGTTGGACTCTACCTGTCTGCAAGGCAAAGAGATGGGAAAACAAGTGCATACATCGCATTCAATAACTATTTCGACGTGTTTCGAAACTGGGATACTCTCAGAATATATTTTCTCCGGCTATTTCTCTCGGGCCATGACACCTACTCACCAAGTCCAACTCCTCTGAAGATGTCTCATGGCACTCAACCATCTTCGCGAATCCCACCTGCGACATCGCATCAGTGCCGTACATTGCTATGATCTCCGGCTTCAACCGGCAGCGTCTTTTATTCTCTCCGAGTATGTTCAGTGTACTGAAGGCCGAATCCACGTGTGTGGGTCGGTGAAAGCTTGAGACACATTTTAGCGAAGCACTGCAGTGCCGGATGCTCCCCCGTGTAGGATGCCCAATAGTCGTGGGCTGTACCGCGGGTGCTTGTCAGCGTAGCACTGCCGGCCCACTGCACAAACTGCCCGGACACCTCTTCTGACCGACCGGCGAAGCTCGCGGCAAACAGAGCACACATTGCCTCGATAGAGGCACCGTCTGGTTCGCTCAAGGAGGACCATTGCTGGGTGAAGGAATCGAAGACTGATGAAGATGCCGTAATTCGGGTGCTCTGTATAGGCCCTCTTCAGGGTTCTGGGTATGCATGGCTGGCCAGTGCGCCAAAGTCGAACTTCGATCGGACAGCTGTGCACTAACTGTAGAAGATACCAACATCTTCATCGTAGCTGCCGCCTGTTTAGCCCGTCCCGGATTTCCTTGTTCTTCAGCAGAAAGCCGTTGGCTGAAGCGGAAGGCAGCAGGACGGCCCCGCAGAAAATAAGAGAGCTAAAAAGAAGAAGCTGGTGCCTATCGAAGACACGACAAGCGATGAAGAGCCCGAAGCAGCGCAGCGTCGAACCGAAAGCCCGCGCAACTAAAAGCAGTCCGAATGCCAACCCCGGCAGTTGTCAAGGAAGCGCGGGCGTTGAGCGAAATACTCGCAAAGCAGCCGCAAAAGCTGACCGGGTCGCACAAGACGTGCCTCGGCTAACATTTCTTTTTCCGTTCGTTCGCCATTTCTCAGAAATTCTATTTTCTTTTTCGGCCTTTCAATTGGTAGTCATGCCAATGGGGCCATTGAATGGGCCGAAAAAAAACTTTTTCCCGGCCGGTGCACTGCAGTGAAACCCCCCCGATTTCCCCCGATTTCAAAAATCGGGGAGTTTTTAGCCCCCGATTCCCCCCGATTTTCCCCGACAGATTTGTCGGGGGTTACATGTATGTACTACCCTCATACCACCCGCCTCACAGCCTCAGTGGTCAACCGGAGACCCTAAAACACCGAACCTCTAAACCACAATAAACGCTAAAAAGCGCAACGTTTGTTTCTACCCGCAAACCTCTCTGAGCTATTCTACACATAACACAACCCCTACATAGAGACATGGTGCGGACAATGGACCGGTACGGTTTACAGGGCAACTCCTTCAACTTGTAATACGTGGGGAGCCCAAGAACACTCACCTATCCTGGCGAGAACTTGGTGTCGGTCACAAATTGTTTCGAACCTGACTCGCCTAAGCGAGCAAGTAAAGTGTACACGAAAGAAGCCATGCATGCCCCCCCCAAACCCACCCAGTACGTACTAGCTTTAAAAGAAACCCATTCGACGACGGTCACCCGGAGGCTCTAAAATCCCGGATTCTCAAGCGAACTACAACTCTAAAAACACAGAAAACGCGAAAATAGGACATACCCCTCTGCCGAAGCTGTCGTCCCAGTACTGCTGGGCGGGGGGCTTGTGCGAGCCGCTGTCGTGGCGCGACGTGGGGCGGGCGCGCAGGCCGGAGTCGACGCGGGTGATCGACCCGAAGCTGTCGGTCCGTGACGCGTCCCTGGTCGGAGTGCCGGGCCGGTCCCTGGTAGGGGTGCTCCTCTTGGGCCCGGGGCTGTTGTTGCGGCCGGTCCCGTTGCTCATGTGCAGGGCTGAGTACGTCTTCCGCACGTTCGGGCGCTGCGGCGAAGACGTCGTCGATTGCCTGCTCCCCGTCGGCGAGCCCGTCCGCTGTGGTGATAGAAACTTTGCGTAGTTTTGGATTTGGTGTATCATTGGGTAATGCGCCGCAGGGGGGGCTAGTCCCACGGGGGACGAGTCCACTCCTGTTGCACTGGTCCCGTCTGCGCCGTGTTTCGGTCCTTTAAACCACGGACACACAAGGCGGACCATCATCAGCGCGGAACCTGAGTGTCTGCAGACACGACAGCAGTGTGAGTCTGGTTTGTCAGGCGGCTGTTCGGATCACCCGTGCTACTAGAGCACAGGCGAATCCGTCACGGGGAGAAGGCCCCTACAACCACCTCAGCAGGGGTTTGAGCTTTTCGGGTGCTTACCCTATCCGCAATGGAGAGAGAAAGACGTACCGAGGTGGAAGGCATGTCTTTTCAAAGTGGACGGATCCTGACTTTGACCCACCTCTTAGCCTGTGGAAGGCATGTCTTGTCAAAGTGGACGGATCCTGACTTTGATTCACCTCTTAGCTTTTGCGAAAAAGGTAAACCGGCAAACCTGTTTTGGCGGAGTGCCTGTCCGGACGCCGTGTTGCGCATGGATACGCATCATGGCAGGGTTCATGCTTGGCCCCGAGGACTGCTGCTGCATTGGTTGTCGCCCTGTGCGTGTGTTGAATTCAGATTCGCTCGAGATTCCGGGTCCGGGGGGGTGGGGCATCCCGAAAGTGTGATTTTAGGGATCGATGCAAAGTTCTTCCACAGATCTTATCATCCCCGCCCTCGAACATCAATTTTTACACTACGACGCCCCCCTCCCACGGCACGAGCAAGCCCTTGCACACCCCTGCAAAAATCGTGTCTCAAAACAAGAAACTTGAAGTATGGTTTAAAACGTAGTGCAGTGGTGTCACCTGAGGGGCGTCACCTCAGGGCCGCCCACGTGATAAAAGCCGCCGAGCGGCGGCTGCCGGCTTGTTCCGTGTATTTGTGATTTAAGTGACTGTGTCGAGAGCGTCGTGTCGGTACTCTTCCTGTTCAGTTCCCTCGTAGCTCGCCGGGAAAGGGCACTCTAGTAAAGGCTTCAACTGTACGCGTTCTTGGGTGAGCACACCCGCTTTTTTCGGAGGCGCATCTGCACGCGTTTCGGGCGTCAACACCTCCTTGTCGGGAGCCCAACTGCACGCGCAGCACAGATCCTCATCGGGGGTGCTTCAGCGCACCCGCTTTTCGGGTGCTTACCCTATTCGCAATGGAGAGAGAAAGACATACCGAGGTGGTTGGTCGGGGTGCTGCTGTTGAAGGCTATCGATCCCGGAGCAGGTCCGGATGAGTCGAAGCGCTGCGACTGCGTTGGTCCCTGTTTGTGTATTGTTCATGCTTGCAGCACTCGCCAGGAGACGTACCTCGGCGCCCAAGCAGCTTGCCACGTTCCGGATATCCGTAGAAGTTGCCCTGTTCACTAGCCGTCATAAGGAGCATCGCTCCGTATGTGCACTCAAGGGGTGGGGTTCAGTATTCTGCACGGCCGCAGCCATCACCAGAAGCTCAACAACGGTTTTCAACTCATAAGATTCACCGTTTTTCAAACATGTCAACAGTCCAACTCGACAGTCACCTCTAGCTAACCTCACCAGTGGAACCCGCGTATTGCGTGATGGAAAGCATGGGCGTTAAATCATCGTGTGATGTTGCAGTCCTGACTGCATCACTGAGGTCAGCTTTCTGGTGTGTACACTCAGCTGCAGGAAAGAACAAGTCGTTGTTTAAGCTTAAAGTTCGCTTCAGAAACGGGGATCTTGGAAACCCTGTTGAAGAAGTGTCAGAACTGGTTCAAACTGGTTTGAAGAGAAGAGCGCTGATGGCCCGTCCGCAGGGAGCAACAGCTGGAACCAGAAGAGTGTGAGGAGTTCGGGAGCGCACCTGGGCCTGCGGGCGCTCTTTGCCGCCCTGGCGCTGCGGGAGCGGCGAGCCCTTGCGGGGGCCCTGCGAGTGCACCATGAACGGCGAGTGCGAGATCGATTGCCGCCCGCGCAGCCCGGAGGCGGTGCTCGAAGGGGCCAGCCCCCCCCGGGGTTGCTGCTGCTGCTGCTGCTGCGGCGGCGGCGGCGCGTTTTCGGGCTCACGGGTTTGCTGCTGCTGTTGCTGCTGCTGCTGCTGCTGGGACGCAGGCTGCTGCTGCTGCTGGTGGGTACGCTCGTCCGCAATAGACCGGGGGGCGTGCGGCGGCTGCTGCTGCTGCTGCTGCTGCCGACTCTGGTGGTGGTGGTGGGCGTTGACGTTCTGCGCCTGCAGCACCTGCGCGGCCGGTTGCTTCTTGAGGGAGTCGGCGACGTCCTTCCCGGGGTGCGCCTGCGCCGGCGGCTGCTGCGGCTGCTGCTGCTGCTGCTGCTGGGACCGGAGCAGGTTGAGGTTGACGAAGGTGCTGTTGATGTTGGCGGCCCAAGCGGGGGTGCCGCCCAATGTGCTCTGCGACGACAACGACGACGAGTACCCGGCGGACCCGCGCAAGATGGCCGGATCCGACGACGGGCGCTGCAGCGGCGAGTCGCGGCCGCTGGACGGCTGCTGCTGCTTCTGCTGCTGCTGAAGGTGCTGAGACGGGTGAAGCGGCTGGTGGCCCTCCGGCTTCGTCAGAAGAGACGTCGGCATCTGCAGCTGCGTGGCGAACGACGGCTGCTGCTGCAGCTGCTGCTGCTGGAGGTGCTGGGACGGGTGGAGCGCCTGGTGGCTCTCCGGCTTCGCCGCGGCGGAAGAAGGGGCCTGCAGCTGCGAAGCGAACGAAGGCTGCTGCTGCGGCTGCAGCTGCTGCTGCGGTTGCTGAGCTGCTGCCCCGGGAACAGGGGCGACTTGCTGCTGCTGCTGCTGCTGACCGCTGAGGTGGAGCTGGGGCGCACTCGAAGCGTACGGGAACAAGCCGTTGCCCGCGCTTTGGTACTCCGCCGCCCGGGCGCCGGACGCCAGGTGGTTGAACGTCGTCGTGGCCGGCTGCTGCTGCTGCTGCTGCTGCTGCTGCTGGGGTGGCAACCCGTGGCCGTTGGGGACGCCCCCGCCACCGCCACCCACACTGTCACTGTGTTGCGGGGTGACATGCTGGGGTTCGGCGCGCCTGGCGGCGGCAGCCCCGGGGGGGGCCTGCTGCTGCTGTCCGGCGGCCGCCGCGTGGCGCGTCGAGCCCGCCGGCGCGTGGTTGTGGACGTGCTGGCCGTGATGCGGCTGGTGGTGGTGGTGCTGGTGCTTGCGGTGGCTGCGAAGTGGCCACCGCTCCTTCGTGCACTGCATGCCGTCCGGACTCTGCAGCGGGTGGAGTAGCGGGGCCGGCGGCTTCGCCAGAATCCCGCGCGTGGCGGGGTACAGCCTCAGCCTCTCCGGCACGTCGGGGATCGGCTTCCCCGCGATGACCGGCCTCGTGGTCGCCGAAGCGACGGTCGTCGGCTGGCCCGTGTCGGAGAACGTCAGGCGCTTGCGCTTCGCCGGGCGTGCCGCCGCCTTCAACCGTTCCGACTCTTCGAACTCGATGACCTCCTTCCGGATCCCCGCGGTCTGCGCGTGGTCAAACCCGAGGCTGTTGACGTACGTGTTGCGGAGCATCCACTGCTCGTTGTCGAGCGCGAAGCCCTGGTAATCAACCTCCGGGTGGAAAATGTCGTACTCCTGCTCCAAGCGGCGGGCGAGGATGCCGAGCTGCCGCAGGAAGTACGGCTTGATGTCCATGTCCGGGTGCGCCGTGCGCATGAATGCGACGGTGTTTTCGAGGCTCCACCCGTACTTCTGCATGAGGTACGCGGCGACCACCGCGCAGCACCGGCTGATGCCGAGGACGCTGTGGATGAGGACGCACTCGCCCTTGTCGAGTCCCTTCTCGATGAACTCGTAGATCTGCCTCACGTTCCGCCCCTCGGCGTCGAACAAGATCGTGTTCGGGAGGTCGCGCCAGTGGAACGACAGGTAGTGGATGTTCGCCTGCTGGTACAGGTTCGGGGTCTCGCTGCCCGAGCAGTTGACGATGTGGCTCACCTTGTTCATGAACAGGAACTCATCGTCCTGGCTGCTCGTCTGGTTCCCGACGAAGAGCCCGTCCTTTATCCGCACCGCCACCAGCTGCTGCCCAGCCATCGCGCCCGCGCACGCACGCGCACCCACGCAGACCCGAGCTGAACCACGAAAAGTCCACCCCGAAAACGGAGCTGAAACGGCCCCCCCTCCCTCAAATCAAACAAGGGGAAACAGCCCCTCCTTGGTTGAAGAGACGACCGGATGGGACGGACCTCCGTGTTGCAAATGCAGACCGAAGTGGAAATGCAAAACACCCTCTCCACCCCTAGGGGTTTGGTGTGTGTGTGTGTGTATGTGTGTGTGTGCGTGGATGTGTGCACACGAAAGCACCCCCCGTGTGCTTTCTTCCTTTTGCCGGTGTTCCTTTTTTTGCGGTTCGGTCTGTCTGGGGTAGTGGTTTTGTCGTTGGTTTGAAATTGATATGAATGGGAAATGACAGAATCACAGAATGAGTCAATCGACGCGCAAGCAACGGCGAGCATAATAGTATGGAGAATGACAATGGGAAAACGAGATGATCGCGGAATGGGTTATGCCGCAATCAGAAATGTTGAGAATGACGATGACATGCCCTATCAATCGACATGCGCGAATGAACCACAGCAAGACAGCGGCAGCAAAAAGTACTATCTTGTGACTCTTCATGAGGAGGGGTGAACCCCCGCCTTTCGAAAACAGCAGTCAACTAAGAGTGTTGATCATCACGAAAGGTCGCAAATGTGAAACCTCTGGAACTGGTCAAAGAATGTTTCAGCAAGAAGTACTATCTTATGTCTCTTCATGAAGAGGGGTGATCCCCCGCCTTCCGAAAACAGCAGTCAAATAAGAGTTTGTATCATCACGAAAAGGTCACGAATGCAACGTCTCTGACCTGGAGGCCTCTAACTGGTCGTAAGGAACAGGGTTTCAGCGAGAAGTACTATCTTGTGTCTCTTCATGGAGAGAGGTGAACCCCCGCCTTCCGAAAACAGCAGTCAATTAAGAGTTTGTATCATCACGAAAGGTCGCAAATGCAAAGTCTCTGGAACTGGTCAAACAATGTTTCAGCAAGAAGTACTATCTTGTGTCTCTTCATGGAGAGAGGTGAACCCCCGCCTTCCGAAAACAGCAGTCAATTAAGAATTTGAATCATCACGAATAGATTACGAATGCAATGCCTCTGACCTGGGCTTGGAACTGGTCGTAGGGGAGAATATTTCAGCAAGAAGTACTATCTTGTGTCTCTTCATGGAGAGAGGTGAACCCCCGCCTTCCGAAAACAGCAGTCAAACAAGAGTTTGTATCATCACGAATAGATCGCGAATGCAATGCCTCTGACCTGGAGGCTTAGAACTGGTCGTAGGGGAGAATATTTCAGCAAGAAGTACTATCTTGTGTCTCTTCATGGAGAGAGGTGAACCCCCGCCTTCCGAAAACAGCAGTCAAATAAGAGTTTGTATCATCACGAAAGGTCGCAAATGCAAAGTCTCTGGAACTGGTCAAACAATGTTTCAGCAAGAAGTACTATCTTGTGTCTCTTCATGGAGAGAGGTGAACCCCCGCCTTCCGAAAACAGCAGTCAACTAAGAATTTGAATCATCACGAATAGATTGCGAATGCATGCCTCTGACCTGGGCTTGGAACTGGTCGTAGGGGAAAATATTTCAGCAAGAAGTACTATCTTGTGTCTCTTCATGGAGAGAGGTGAACCCCCGCCTTCCGAAAACAGCAGTCAAACAAGAGTTTGTATCATCACGAATAGATCGCGAATGCAATGCCTCTTGAAGGCTTGGAACTGGTCGTAGGGGAAAAGGTTTTCAGCAAGAAGTACTATCTTGTGTCTCTTCATGGAGAGAGGTGAACCCCCGCCTTCCGAAAACAGCAGTCAAACAAGAGTTTGTATCATCACGAAAAGGTCGCAAATGCAATGCCTCCGACCTGGAGGCCTTGTGGTAGGGAAAAAGGTTTCAGCAAGAAGTACTATCTTGTGTCTCTTCATGGAGAGAGGTGATCCCCCGCCTTCCGAAAACAGCAGTCAAACAAGAGTTTGTATCATCACGAAAGGTCGCAAATGCAAAGTCTCTGGAACTGGTCAAACAATGTTTCAGCAAGAAGTACTATCTTGTGTCTCTTCATGGAGAGAGGTGAACCCCCGCCTTCCGAAAACAGCAGTCAACTAAGAATTTGAATCATCACGAATAGATTGCGAATGCATGCCTCTGACCTGGGCTTGGAACTGGTCGTAGGGGAAAATATTTCAGCAAGAAGTACTATCTTGTGTCTCTTCATGGAGAGAGGTGAACCCCCGCCTTCCGAAAACAGCAGTCAAACAAGAGTTTGTATCATCACGAATAGATCGCGAATGCAATGCCTCTTGAAGGCTTGGAACTGGTCGTAGGGGAAAAGGTTTTCAGCAAGAAGTACTATCTTGTGTCTCTTCATGGAGAGAGGTGAACCCCCGCCTTCCGAAAACAGCAGTCAAACAAGAGTTTGTATCATCACGAAAAGGTCGCAAATGCAATGCCTCCGACCTGGAGGCCTTGTGGTAGGGAAAAAGGTTTCAGCAAGAAGTACTATCTTGTGTCTCTTCATGGAGAGAGGTGATCCCCCGCCTTCCGAAAACAGCAGTCAAACAAGAGTTTGTATCATCACGAAAGGTCGCAAATGCAAAGTCTCTGGAACTGGTCAAACAATGTTTCAGCAAGAAGTACTATCTTGTGTCTCTTCATGGAGAGAGGTGAACCCCCGCCTTCCGAAAACAGCAGTCAACTAAGAATTTGAATCATCACGAATAGATTGCGAATGCATGCCTCTGACCTGGGCTTGGAACTGGTCGTAGGGGAAAATATTTCAGCAAGAAGTACTATCTTGTGTCTCTTCATGGAGAGAGGTGATCCCCCGCCTTCCGAAAACAGCAGTCAAACAAGAGTTTGTATCATCACGAAAAGGTCGCAAATGCAATGCCTCCGACCTGGAGGCCTTGTGGTAGGGAAAAAGGTTTCAGCAAGAAGTACTATCTTGTGTCTCTTCATGGAGAGAGGTGATCCCCCGCCTTCCGAAAACAGCAGTCAAACAAGAGTTTGTATCATCACGAAAGGTCGCAAATGCAAAGTCTCTGGAACTGGTCAAACAATGTTTCAGCAAGAAGTACTATCTTGTGTCTCTTCATGGAGAGAGGTGAACCCCCGCCTTCCGAAAACAGCAGTCAACTAAGAATTTGAATCATCACGAATAGATTGCGAATGCATGCCTCTGACCTGGGCTTGGAACTGGTCGTAGGGGAAAATATTTCAGCAAGAAGTACTATCTTGTGTCTCTTCATGGAGAGAGGTGATCCCCCGCCTTCCGAAAACAGCAGTCAAATAAGAGTTTGTATCATCACGAAAAGGTCGCAAATGCAATGCCTCCGACCTGGAGGCCTCGAACTGGTGGTAGGGAAAAAGTTTTCAGCAAGAAGTACTATCTTGTGTCTCGTCATGGAGAGAGGTGATCCCCCGCCTTCCGAAAACAGCAGTCAAACAAGAGTTTGTATCATCACGAAAAGGTCGCAAATGCAATGCCTCCGACCTGGAGGCCTTGTGGTAGGGAAAAAGTCGTCGTTGTATAACACCTGTTTTATTATTCGATTTGTCGAATACTAGAAAAAGTTCCGGGTTAGCCGAATAGCGGCAGGGTAGTGTTTGTAGACAACCAGACGTGTGTCAAATAACTGTTATTATTCGACCCCCCCCCCGCTTCGAAAAGGCATGACATGTGTGAGTACACGTAAAATGCGCTGAAGCCCCATGTGATTTATCTCAGACCATGCACGTGGAGAGGCGGAGGCTCCGTCAACCACAGGGGAGCAGGCTTCGTTGGTTGCAGGCCGATACACCGAAGATTGCACAAAAGAGAATGAAGCCCGATTTTCGCTGCAGATCTCGCACGTGCGTTGGAGAAAAAGGCGCATATGCGTAGGGTGTACACGTAAGCGCATTCATCGCGATAAAGAGTGTCCTTGCAAGGCACCGTCACCGTTCGTCGAGCATACGTCTCGATACGAGGGGGTTATCCCACCTTCTGAACACCAGCAGTGCGCTGATACCCAGCTAGGTGACCTTGCAACCTGAGCTCTGGATCCAACACCGCGTTTTATCTGTCTTTGCTTGACCCCTTCGACATCGCCTTGTCGTCAAGCGAAGAGTTGTGTGTGTGTATGTGTTAGAATTCATGTATGGGTAACCCCTATTGCGGAGTATGGCCCAGGCCGTTGGCTTCCTCACGTCACAGCTGACGCTCCTTCTTGCTGCTCGTGATGACCACGCGCTGTCCGGAACTGTAGCTTTTGACAATGGCTCCCCGCTTCGTGCCCCGTGTGCCCCGTGTGGTGCTGGCTGCAACATGTTCGCTTCACTGTTGGCTGCCCTTCTCTGCCCCCTTCCCCTCCACTCTGCTGCCTCCTTCCAGGCCGCCTCGTAGTACCTCTCTGGCTGTACGCATCCCGCCCACTGCTCATGCGCCTTAACTAACGGGTTTGAGGCCGCTGTGG
This sequence comes from Diplonema papillatum, assembly GCA_030068145.1. Taxonomy (NCBI): domain Eukaryota; phylum Euglenozoa; class Diplonemea; order Diplonemida; family Diplonemidae; genus Diplonema; species Diplonema papillatum. The sequence continues at coordinate 95,287 of JAPJBO010000388.1, read as the reverse complement.
CTGTGTATGTATGCGTGTGATAAATCGCTTCTTTCCGTCAGTAGATGTTTGCGTGGGACTACCCCCTCTCCAACCTCGTAAAGGGTGAAGCAAGGAGGCACTCGCGTATGTCAAATAGTATGACGGAGCCAGGATTCCACTAGACGCATCTTCGGCGCTTGAACAAGCTTGCAAGCATGTGTGTGGGTTTGAGTGATCTTTGCACCGCCACATTCTTGATTCAAACCGATTCAACTCGATCGATAATGATCAGCAAGCCAATCATCGTCGAATTAAGAGTCGAACGCAGTCTGAGAGATTAGATTTTCAAGCGACACTCAACTGCTGATGGGCATGGGCGAACCCAGCCCGCTAATGCGTTCGACGACCTGATGAGTTTCATGCTTCTGCAAGTCCCATTGACTATCGCGTCTGGTGTGCGGACATTAAATGCCTGCTGCGTGCCAACGTTAACGCCCACCGAGGCTCACGACCTTGCAACCTGAGCTCTGAATCCAACTACTGCGTGGTTTCTGTCGTTGCTTGATCCGTCCAACCTCGCCTTGGCGAGTGGATACGAGCACTTTTGCCATTCATCGAGGGAATTCCACATTGCGAACGAACATCGGGTTTCGTTGGGCTGGCTGGGCGGGGAACATCTTTTTGAACCCTATCGGTATGAACCGATATAGGATTCCGACTTAACGCGCCGAAAAGCGCTTGAGCAAGCTTGCTGGTATGCGTGTGTGTTGCGGACCTATTTTTAACGTGGCACTGTCTCTGTGTGTGCGCGTGTTGAAGCTCAGTAATGGGTAGCCCTGGGCGGATAGCCCATCTACACGACGCGTTCACGGTGCTGCTCGTGTGTGAGTGAGGGGGGTGTGCACTACACTCGCTTCACCTTCCTCCGCCTGTGCTTCGTCACGAAGCCGGCCATGCCCAGCACGAAGAGCACGAGCCCGCACCCCAAGGCATTCACACAAACCCGCTGCGTGCCAACTTCGACGCCCGCCAGCGCCACCGAGGCTCCACGACCTTGCAACACGAGCTCTGGATCCTGTCGTTGCTTGATCCATCCAACCTCGCCTTGGCGAGTGAGTATCCGCAGTTCGCTCAGAAGCGATAGGATTCCGACTTAACGCGCCGAAAGGCGCTTGAGCAAGCTTGCTGGTATGCGTGGGTGTTGCGAACCTGGCACCACTCTTAGCGAGAGAGCGTCCACGCTAGTACGCGTGTGTGCGTGTGTTGAAGCTCAGTAATGGGTAACCCCTGTGCGGAGAATAGCCCATCTACACGACGCGTTCACGGTGCTGCTCGTGTGTGAGTGAGGGGGGTGTGCACTACACTCGCTTCACCTTCCTCCGCCTGTGCTTCGTCACGAAGCCGGCCATGCCCAGCACGAAGAGCACGAGCCCGCACCCCAAGGCATTCACACAAACCCGCTGCGTGCCAACTTCGACGCCCGCCAGCGCCACCGCGACCTCGACGACCCACAAGCAGCCGACCACCATCAGGCAGGCCAGCGGCAGCGGCTGCCCGGCCCCTTCGACGGCCCGCTTCCAAAGCTGGGCGCCAGCCCCCCCGCACAAGGCCGGCCTTGAGCTCTTCCAGCTGTGCGGCGGCGCGGGGGCGCAGCTGGCCTGCGGCGCCGTGTGCCGCCGCCGGGCGGGTGTAGACGCGGCGCACCGGTCGGACGGCTCGACAGGGACCCACAGGAGGGTGTTCAGGTTCAGGAGCTCGCACGGGCGGTATTCAGCCTTGTACGACATTTTTTCGGTCTGCAGGAACATTCCGAGGTAGTACCACGAGAAGTTCTGGTGGAAGTGCTGCTTCCGCATCCACTCCATCTCGAACAGGATCGAGAACTTCCCGGGCATCAACCCCCGGTCCCTGGGGTCATAGAAGCAGTAAACGCTGTTGATGCAGTCCGGAAGGATGTCTGCGACCGTCACCATGAATAGTCGGCCATTTAGCCGGTACTCGAAGTGGTACGTTCCGCACGTGTTTTCAGCCGTCCAGCGGCTGATCGGAGAGTGCACGAGGTACTTCAAGAAGGCAGCCCTCGGAGAATCCGACGGGTCTGCATCGAAGAACCGGAGCACGGACAGCGTCCGCTTGCCGGAGCCGGCGCCCTCGTGGTGGACCTCGCGCTGGTAGTCCTGGAAGAGGGAGAACTTCTCTTCGGTGATCGACGGCGGCACCAGCCGGACGTCGATCCGCGCGTTCCCCGCGTACGACCACACGGTGCCCTCCTTGATGGACCCGACGATGTGCGCGTACAGGTTCTTGAACCGGCAGCCGTCCCGGTGCGAGTCGAGCTGGCACCGGCCGCAGTGGTAGTACCCCCGCTTCTCCTTGTGCAGATCCGTCTTGTGGCACACGTCGCACGTCGGGTGGTGATAGCCACTCGGAAGCTGTGGTGTCGAGTGGTATTTGTGGAATTATTAGAAGGTCGGTATTTTAAGCCTTGCGTTGCGCTTGGGTAAAGGAGGTTGTTGAGAAAAGGTGAGAGGGTGCTACGTTTGCGAGGTGACCTTCTCTAGAGACGTCTCCGGATTTCAAAGTTTCCTTGCGGCCTTCGTGGCATGGGTTCTTTCACGCTGCAAATAAGCGATGAGGTGGCTGGGGCACGTAAGAAGTAGACGTTAGAGGCAAGGGCTGATATCTAAACCTGTCGAGGAAGGTGTGCTTATCCTGCCATGCGCTTTGCTCCAGTTCCTGCCGTATACTAAAGTAGTTGGATTTTTGAGAATTAAGACGAAAGCACGAGACGGAATTGAAGGGGACAAACCTGCTCGCGCAGGAACGACATCGTGACGCCGCAGGAGTGGCACGGCGGGGACCTCGACCAGCGGCAGCTGGTGTGGATGTGCACGTTGCACGAGACGCAGTGGAAGTAGTCCTGGTCGCACGCGCTGAGGCAGACGTCGCACGTCGGCTCCCGCAGCGTGGGGGGCGGCGGCGCCTGCTGCCGTGTTGCCCTGCCCCCCTCGACGGGCCCGGCGCCCGCAACCCGAGCCGTCAGAGGCACTTCGCCGGAACAGGAGGCGGTACGATGCAGCTTCAATGCCACGTCGTCGCCTGACGCGGCGCTGGTAGTCGCCGGGCATTTTTCGCCTGAGCAGGGGCCTCGACAGGAAGTGCAATGCCGCTGCTGCTTCGGTGCACCGTCACCTGATCCGGTGCTGGTAGTCGCCGGGCACTCTGCGCAGGAGCCTGAACAGGAAGTGCAATGCCGCTGCTTCGGAGCAACGTCGCCTGATCTGGTGGTGGTAGTAGCCGGGCACTCTACCGACGTTTCGCCCCCTGAGGAGCAGCTTCGACAGGAAGTGCAATGCTGCTGCTGCTTCGGTGCACCGTCACCTGATCCGGTGCTGGTAGTCGCCGGGCAACCTACTACAGCCATTTCGCCTGAGCAGCAGCAGCAGCAGCAGGAGTCTCGCCGAGAACTGCAATGCCGCTGCTGCTTCGGAGCACTGTCGCCTGATGCGGTGCTGGTAGTCGCCGGGCACTGCACCGACGTCTCGCCTGAGGAGCCGGTGCCTTGCCAGGAACTCGGAGCACCGTCCCCTGATGCGGCGCTGGTGGTCGCCGGGCAGCCTACTACGGCCAATTCGCCTGAGCAGCAGCAGCAGCAGCAGCAGGAGTCTCGCCGGGAACTGCAACGCCGCCGCTTCGCTGCGCCGCCGCCTCCCCCGGATGCCGCGGCCGCTTGCTGCCGCTTCGGGCTCGGGAACTGGCGGGCGGCGGCGCGGCGGTTGCTGCCCCGCGGCGCAGCGGCGGCGGCGGAGGCGCGGTCGGCTTGCATGCCGGGCGGCCTACGGTACTTCATCATGTGACCCATCGGGCAATGCGGGTGCTTGTTCCACGAGCACCGGTCGCTGGTGTGCGTGGCCAGCCGGCACGGCAGGCAGGCGTAGAACCCGCCGGTGATCGGCTTCATGCACAGGTCACACGTGCGGGCCGCCGCACCTCCCCTCTCGGCCCGCGTCATCGCATGCCCCACGGGGCAGTACCTCGGGACCTCCGTGCACACCGGCGCCTCAGCTGCATCCCCAGCGCGGCAGCCCCCGCTTTGCTCCGGCAAAGCAGACCCATTCTCGCACCGGGTTTCGGGCAGCTCCAGAGGGGGCGGTGCGTCGGGAACGGACGCACCGGCGGCGTCTTCTCCCGGTGAAAGGCCGCTTGGGCCCAGGAAAGGCCTGCCTTTGCATTCGCTGGGCTCGCTGGGCAGCGACGATTCTACAGGAGGGATTGTGTCGGCGGCGGGATCCGCCTGCGTTTCTGGACACCTGGCACCGGTGGACGCACCGGCGGCGTCTCCTCCCGGTGAAAGGCCGCTTGGGCCCAGGAAAGGCCTGCCTTTGCATTCGCTGGGCTCGCTGGGCAGCGACGATTCTACAGGAGGGATTGTGTCGGCGGCGGGATCCGCCTGCGTTTCTGGACACCTGGCACCGGTGGACGCACCGGCGGCGTCTCCTCCCGATGAAAGGCCGCTTGGGCCCGGGAAAGGCCTGCCTTTGCATTCGCTGGGCTCGCTGGGCAGCGACGATTCTACAGGAGGGATTGTGTCGGTGGCGGGATCCGCCTGCGTTTCTGAACACCTGGCACCGGTGGACGCATCGGCGTCTCCTCCCTGTGAAGGGCCGCTTGGGTCCAGGAAAGGCCTGCTTTTGCATTCGCTGGGCAGCGACGACGGTTGTAGAGGAGGAAGAGGAGGAGGAGGAGAGAGAGTACCGGCAGCGGGATCCTGCACTTCTGGACACTCCGGACAGGCCTCTCCTCCCAGCGAAAGGCCGCTTGGGCCCAGGAAAGGCCTGCTTGTGCATTCGCTGGGCAGCGACGACGGTTGTAGAGAAGGAGGAGGAGAGGGAGTGCCCGCAGCGGGATCCTGCGCTTCCGGACACTCCGGACAGGCCTCTCCTCCCAGCGAAAGGCCGCTTGGGCCCGGGAGAGGTCTGCTTTTGCTTTCGCTGGGCTCGCCGGGCAGCGTCGATTGTAGAGTAGGGGTTGTGTCGGCGGTGGGAGTGGCGATAGACTGCACATGGGGGTAGTGGTGTCTTTGCCGCTGGTCCGGAGCGGCGACGCCAGCTCCGTGTGCGGGGGCGCAGTGGTGGGGCCGCGGGGTATGCCGGCCGCCGGTGCTGGTTCGGCGTGCGGTCGTCGCCTGGGCAGCAGCGTACTTGGGGTCGGTGCCTTGGCTGCAGGCGGTGGAGAACGGGTAGTCGGCAGCCGCTTCGTGGTCCACGGCCACCGGCTGCTTCGCCGCTGTGTCTGCAGACCTGGACGCCGCGGGTGCCGCGCCGGTGCGGAGGTGGCGCTCGACGACTTTCCAGACCTTCTTCTTGTCCTTCGACAGGTCGTGCGAGTGCACGTTGACCCGGATCGGGTGCTGCCGGCAGCAGATCCCGCTCCGCTGCTTCCAAAGGTAGTCCGAGCACCGCCGCCAGCCCTCGTTGAGCTTGTCCAGAAAGTCGTACGGGTCGATGCTCGACACGTGCAGCCCCTCCGTGATGAACCCGTCCGGCTTCCCGCAGTACGGGCACTTGCTCTTCCGCACTTGCAGGCGCCCCTTCTCGCCCAATCGATCCATCGCGCCACCCTACACCCACCAGTTCCCCCCGTCACAGGGGACCACCTGTAGTAGTAGTAGTTTGAGCTTGGTATGCAGCAACAATCTGTGGCGATAGACTGCACAAGTAGTAGTAGTTGACGTTAGAATGCAGAATGTCTGTACACGGTGAGGTCCAGCCTCAGAAGCTGGAGTTGAAGAGGCTGCCCGAGTCACACCCGAAAAGCGGGTGTGACGCCGATGTGCAGTTTGATGACGAGGAAACACCAGATGATTCGGCGCACTTCCTATTCTCCCTCGCAGGTTGTTTCCGCGGCCGAGATCTCGACTCCGTAGTAGTAGTAGTGTAGTTAGAACTGATAAGCAACAATCTGTGGATAAGTAGCAGTATTCCACGAAAAAGTGTCACAGATTTCGGCTTTTTTCGGACTTCTGCCGAAGATTTCCATCTGCAAGTCCGAAAATGGTCGGTTTCGAGATTTTGAGGACACGTTTGAATCCGTTGAGGACAGGGCTTTCCGAATATCTGGTCGGATAAAATTTTTGATCGACCCCCCCCCCTCCCCCGGAAATGGAGGTCGGCACCCGAAAAAATGGGAGTTGAGGTTAGAATGCAGGATGTCTGTACACGGTGAGGTCCAGCCTCAGAAGCTTGAGTTGAAGAGGCTGCCCGAGTCACACCCGAAAAGCGGGTGTGACGCCCGCTTTTGTTTTTCCGACGATCCCGAATGGACGTACAGATTGGTGGTCGACCTTTTGTGTGCTCGTGAAGTTCAGCTTAGTGCGTGCTTGTGGTGGTCGGTGGGTTTCCCAAAAGAAATGTTTTGTGTTATCCAAGCCAAGAGGCCCATTCTGTTGTTTTCCCGCTGGGCTCCTGATAGCGGACTCGCACGCAAGCGGACAGTATGACTGCTGTGTTGCGGGCTGCAAATTCATCCAATTCCACTTTTTTTTTTTTTTAGCGTTTATTATTGTTTTTGTTTTTTTTCCAGCTTTTAACCCCAGCTTCTGAGGCAGTTCAAAATAGTACACCTCGCCGTGTAAAAGTTTGAACTTGGTATGCCAGCAACAATCTGCGACGATAGACTGCACAAGCCGCTGAACCAGCACCGTGTGCGGCGCAGTGGGGCCGCGTGTTCATATGCCTGTGCTGGCTCGGCGTGCGTCGCCTGGGCTCCGATATAGTCCTCCCCTCCTGGAAGCCTTAGCGTTCCAGGAGGACAAAAGGATCACTACCACTCCTGTTGGTAATAGCATGCAGGGTCAAAACCTTGTGTCTTTTTGGTCACAGGGATTTAGACCCAAAAAAAATGGCCCCCCATTTTTTAGAGTTATAGTTCGCTTGAGAATCCGGGATTTTTAGCGTTTATTGTGGTTTAGAGGTTCGGTGTTTTAGGGTCTCCGGTTGACCATTGAGGCTGTGAGGCGGGTGAGTAGGTATGCTTAAATACGGCTAGCCATGTTTGTAAGTGTTGCGACCGACACCAAGAAGAAATTCGCTTTGAATTTAGTCTTGGGCCCCCCACGCGCATGCATGTTTTTCTTAAAAAATAAATTTAGAACAAAAACTGCGGTAATTTTTGATGAAGTTGAGCAAAAGTTTTTTTTTTCTCCAATTTTTTCTTTTTTTTTTGGGGGGGCCGTCGGCCCCGCGGCAGCGTTTTCCAAAAAGACACAAGGTTTTGACCCTGCATGATATGATGGTCAACCAAGCATGAAATGGAAATCAAAGACTGCCCAAATGAAAGAGACTGTTATTCATAAGGCAATAACGCTAATCACTAGAGTGAGTCAATCACACCCCTTTCCTATTTGGCATGACCCCTTTTCCCGAACTGGGAGGGTCGGCGACGCGCACGCGTCAACCCCCTCCCCCTAGGCTAGCGCACCTGGGGGCGGTGCCTTGGCTGCAGGCGGGAGCCAAAGGATTGTCGGCAGCCGCTTCGTGGTCGGCCACCGCCTCGGCCGAGACGAAAATTGCGACCTTTCATATCCTGTGTCTCCAACCGGGTCGAGCCACTGTGAAAGAGCCAAGAGATCTGGCTGTGAAAGAGCCAAGAGATCTGGCTGTGAAAGAGCCAAGAGATCTGGCTGTGAAAGAGCCAAGAGATCTGGCTGTGAAAGAGCCAAGAGATCTGGCTGTGAAAGAGCCAAGAGATCTGGCTGTGAAAGAGCCAAGAGATCTGGCTGTGAAAGAGCCAAGAGATCTGGCTGTGAAAGAGCCAAGAGATCTGGCTGTGAAAGAGCCAAGAGATCTGGCTGTGAAAGAGCCAAGAGATCTGGCTGTGAAAGAGCCAAGAGATCTGGCTGTGAAAGAGCCAAGAGATCTGGCTGTGAAAGAGCCAAGAGATCTGGCTGTGAAAGAGCCAAGAGATCTGGCTGTGAAAAGCTGCCTGATAAATCCGACGTGCCCTGAACACCTCACTCATTCCCCCCTCACCCGAGGAAAAGGCTTTCGGACAACACAAGCTTTCGGTGGTGCCATCCTCCTTCAATCCAGAGGTTCTCAGGCGCGATCCAAAATAAAACAAGAACGTGTTGACCTTGACCATTTGATCCAGCGCACACGAGTATTTCTTTCCGCTTCAACTAGAACCCCCGCCCCCCGTGCTCTTCTCATTCAAGCACCATTTACTCTCTCACAGGGGACGTGCGGCGTGGGCAAGGGAGTGGGATGACGGACCTCAATGCTTCGCCGTGTGGACGCCGCGGAACGGCGCCCCGGTGCAAGAGGTGACGCTCGACGACTTTTCAGACCTTCGCTTGTCCACTCCAAGCCATGAATTTTTGCACACGCGCTGCACAGTCACCCAGTCAGGGCTAAGCGAAAGAAGCAGACGAGGAAGCACACACATGCTTGGCTTTGGCTAATCTTTTTTGAGACTGAGGAAAAAAGAAAAGAACAAAACTGTGAAAGAAAAGCCAGATAGGGGAACGTTCTCGGCAGCACTTTTGCTTCTTCGTTGATTGGTTCCGGGGAGGGCCAGGGAAAGCCTATTTGTACTGCAGATCCACGGGCCTACGGGTCAAGTGCGAGGCACGTCCCCAAGTCTCTTCCCACCAATGCAACCAGACCAACCAGGGAGTGTCCGATGAAACCCTTTGGCAATACCACCCAACGACTGTGACGCACGGGCAAAACGTCGGACGCTTGCGTCTGTCAAGAGCATGCGCGCAGGACCACTGGAGCAGTCTCCATGTTTGCACCTTCCTCAACTGATACAGTCGGGGGGGGGGGGGGGGGGGGGGGCCGCATAGTGGTCAAACGATTCGCATTATCGCATATTATCGCATTTGGGGGTTTGGCGCCAATTATCGCATTTTCGTTCGCATTATCGCACGATTAAAACCTGGGCTCCGACCAGCGTTATTTGTGGATTCACTGACTACGCCGTGTTCCGAATATGATTCGTTCACCTGGGGTAACACTATCCGTTTGTAGTAAGCCTCGCAATTGCCCTAAGCCTCTTGCAATACCTAGCCGCATGGTGGGTGCAGATTTCCGCACACAAGAGAGTCAAAGTATGGTTAAAAGTAAATAAGGAGTGTCACCTGAAGAGGTAATCTCAGGGCTGCCGCGTAAACTTCTGAGTACATGTGCCGGATGAATTCCGAATCCAATCTTGTGCGATAATGCGATAATTATTATCGCATGCGAATCGTTTGACCACTATGCCTAGGCATAGGTGGCGGGCGAGTCACGACTCGCCCCAGACTCGTCTTCACTCGCCCTTCACTCGCCCTTCACTCGCCCTTCACTCGCCCTTCACTCGCCCTTCACTCGCCCTTCACTCGCCCTTCACTCGCCCTTCACTCGCCCTTCACTCGCCCTTCACTCGCCCTTCACTCGCCCTTCACTCGCCCTTCACTCGCCCTTCACTCGCCCTTCACTCGCCCTTCACTCGCCCTTCACTCGCCCTTCACTCGCCCTTCACTCGCCCTTCACTCGCCCTTCACTCGCCCTTCACTCGCCCTTCACTCGCCCTTCACTCGCCCTTCACTCGCCCTTCACTCGCCCTTCACTCGCCCTTCACTCGCCCTCAGGACCATACAGGGTCAAATTTTTGTGCCTTCTCCGACCCACTCAGGTGCGGGGTTTAACCACAAAAATCTCGGCAAAACCCCCGTCGCCTTTTTGTGTTACCGTCGATCCCGAAGGACGATCAGTTTGGTGTCTTGCGACCTTTGTTTGTTTGGCAAGGAGTTTTGGTGACGCGCTTTAGTTAGAGAAAGAAAATAAGAAATAAGATGCCAAAATCAGTTTGCTCGCCCTCTTACCGGGTGCTCAATTCGCTTCTCAGCCAGTTTGCCCACTCTGCGGCCTTGTCTTCCGACTCTTGTACTCGTATCCGCTCGCAGACGCTCTTCATTGCAGCTTTGTTGCACCGCGAGAATTCGATCAGCACATCATTTAGCTTCGGCTCTCTACCGTAGATGGATTCAAGCCCAGCGGGTTCTGAAAAGCTCTGGAGGTGAGCCGCGTCGTTGGCTGTGAGGACGTGGTCTGCGTTTCCCGGCTGCTGACATCCTGGTACCGTGCACTGTCGCCTCGTGTGTCGTGGCATGATCGCCCGCCGCACTTTTTTTTTTTTTTTTCTCCATCTTGGTGGAGAAACACGTGTTGGGGGGGAACGGCAGCAGAGAAGTTTCCCGCGCTGTCGACCCACATCACGGCGGTGCTGGCCGCACAGCTAAGCGTGACGGGGGTCGACAGCGTCTCCTCGGTGACGAACGCCATGGAGAAGATACGCTGCCACCATAGATCCGCAGACATTCGTCAGCTGACTGTTTCTGCGGAATGGTGATGACGCATTTGTTCGCTGATGACGACGACAACGACGCCGACGTGACGACCTGGAAGCTCCCGACATGTGCATTGTGTGAGGGCAGACCTTCAGCACACTAGGCAGTACTCTGCCAAAACATCAAGATGTTCTCACCCCTACCCCTTCTCCTGCACGTGTGTTCATGCGCCGTCACAGGATCGGCAGCCCCTCGGGCTCATGAGCACGGTGGCAGCGGCAAAACAGGTCGGAATCGAGGCGGAGTGCGCTCTTCGACGTGTGTCACTTTGGTCCACGAGGGCGAGTCTGGGGCGAGTGGGCGGGTCAAAAGGCGAGTTTGGGGGCTCGAGGGCCCTATGCCCTCGAGTGTAGAAAAAGTGCCATACATGCCGCGGGGTAGCTCTTTCCACCCCGCAAAATATTTGCCAAATTTTCCTCCAATGCTGACCTGCAAGTGCCTGCACCTAGACTATCAGCATCCAGACTGTCCGAGAACCCGGTTTTCTCTATCCTTCCCCTCCAAATGCAATATTATACCTATTGTATTTGGGCCCCCCCCAGGAGGGCAGTGATGTTATCAAACGATTGCAAACGTACGTTTGACAAGATTTATCAAACGCAAACGTTTGACAAACGTGCAAACGTGACGTTTGCCGACATCAATGGACCGGGTCTGTACACAGTACACGACCCTTGATAGCACTTGTCCACGTGGCTGCAGGCGGACACGACGAAAATAAGGGAACAAGACATCCTTCTGGTTCTCCTTGGGCGTGCAAAGGGAGATACAGGGAGATACTAGCCCCCAGCAAGTGTTCCCTCCCACTTTCTGGGGCCCCGGGCATGAAGATCTTGCCCTTGTGGCTCGAGTGTTCAAGCCGACCCCACACTCGGATCCCCACTGCAGGCGCAGCCAGCGCCTCACTCACGTTTGATACACGTTAGACATAAATTTTGCAAACGCACACGTTTGTCAAACGTTCAAACGTTCAACGTTTGCCATGATCACTGCAGTAGGGGGGGTCAAAAGGTTTTTTTTTGCGTCAAAATGGTGACATTTTCAGCCTGTGGACTTAACGACAGTTTAAGCCTAAAAAAACATGCAACCCGCCTCAGAAATGCCCGGAAACGTGTTTTTGGGGGAAGTTTCATGGAAAATGGCCCAGGGGGGGGTGTTTTAGCTGATGGTTTTAGGGTGGACACCGCTTGGTACCGGCTAGCAGCCTGTGGGTGTGCTTCACTGTTCATACCATGCAAAGATGAGACTACAATCACGTACAGGCAGCCACAAATGGAAGCAACAAAAGGGCGAACGACACCCAGGAGGAAGGCAGCTATGAACGTTGCTCGTCTGGATGGTTAACAACGTCCCAAAAGGTTCTCTGGGTCTTGCGCAAGCTGAGGTGTTGTTGACACCGCAGGCAGCAGCTCTTCCCCGAACTTCTGCTAGAGCGATATTCACAAAGTTCGATGTCTTTCCGAGAAAAACAATGAGATGCTCTCATCCGTAGTGGGATTTTCCAGATTCCAACGTTTTTGTTGAAGGGATGCACGCGACAGTGTCTTTTATTCAAGTTCGCCTTTCGTACACCACCCCGAAAGGGTCGCATTGCACACGCACGGAAGACAATACTGGTCACCGGGGTGTATCTCTGGTACCTAACCCCAACGCACGTTGAGCTTGAACAAAAATAGAAAACTGGACTTGAACGAAAAGGTTCGGCGGTGGATTTATAGGACTGCCACGACATAGCAGCTCAGGGCAGGGTATCTGCAGCTTGCGGTAGCACGCTACACGACACAGGCCACTATGAAAGCTGGCGCTGACGTCAAGGACTCGAGGGGGCGGCACGTTACGAAGCCGTACCTCATTGAGTCGCTTGTCGATGCCTCCTACGAAGCCCCACCATCCCCAACTCTCAGGAAAGTCTTTTGAGTAAAAATACATAGGTTTGGGCAGTGTTGTTTTCCTTCTTCGGTTCATGCTGTCACTATTTTTGGGGGTTGTCACCTAAAAAGAAGAACACCGGTACCAAACGGTGTCCACCCTGAGTCCAAAAATTGGGCACTTGTAAAAAGGCCTTTTCGGGGCACTTCAGCAGCCAAAAAGCATGTTTTAGGCTTTTCTATACGGTTCTGGGGTGGTTTACCAAATTTTATTGCCTTTTAAGAGCCCCTATGTGGTTCCCAAAAAAATGACCTATTTTGACAGCTTTTGACCCCCCCTAGGGCTATGTAGGATGGAAACGTTGGAAACGTTTCCGTTTCCGTTTCCGTTTCCGTTTCCTTCTTTTTGGCGGTGGATGGAAACGCCGTTTCTTTTCAAAAGAAACGGCTGGTATGCCACTAGTATACTGGCTGAAGGTCCGACCGGAAATGTGTGTCGAACGGCGGACCCCGCAATCCAGTGGGAAACCATGGACAAGGTGGCTTTGAAAAAGAGGGAGGAAAGAAGCATAAGAGTTGCGACCGCGTGGAGCAGACGCAACCACACGCATCCGGTTGTGATGACTTTGAGGTCTGCAGCTCTTTATACCAATGGCTGTTGTAGCGACGATGCTCTGTTATGCGAGGCCGTTGGCCAACGCGCTGAAGACGATCGGGAAAGCACATCCGCTTCCAATAATAGGCTATACAGATACGGTCGTTCAGGACAGCGGGAGCACCGCCGCAGGCTACAAGACCGGGGTTTTTCGGCGGCGTAAGACAAAGAGGGAGTGCAATCAGCATCAGGAGGTGAGAAGGGCACACGTATGCCGGGGCAATGTTGAACCCGCCAGAAAAGCGATGGCCACGCAGTAACGTGTGCGCTAAACATCGCTTGCCACAGTGCACCTTGCATATGACGACGGGTGGCAACCGTCACCGGAAGGGGCACCATCGGGCGGTGTTGTCGGAGCATAGACAGCGACGGCAGGAAGAACCCATCGACAATGCAGAAGAGGACGGCAGATTCAAAAAGCCCCACTCGGCACGGCTGCCGATACAAGTAAACATGAGAACGTGGGTTGGAAGCAGCAGAGGACGAAGTGGTAGGCACAGAAGAGTGGAATCTGGTGTCAGAAAACCTCAGCATCCGCATGTGACGACATTCTGCATCATTAGCTTGTGGTTACCTATTTGCTCGTGTCAGATCGCCGATGAAAGAAAGCGGTGAGCATCAGCGACTGCTCTGCACAAACGAGACCGCGACGACACACAAGAAGGGGCCGAGCCAAGTCGAAGAACAGCCCAGGAAGGGCCCTGAAGAGTCAGAGAGCCCGCCAGAAGACGGAGGAAGAGAAGTGCCCGCTAGTAGATCAAAAGAAGAAGGTGATCCCGCCCTCTGAAAGGAAAGCCAAAATTTGGCTGGAAACGGACACCTGACGGACACACAGAAGGACCCGCGAAGTGGTATCCTATAGGACCCCTCAGCATGACCTTCCGGCGTTTCTTTTAAAAGAAACGGAAACGTTTCCGTTTCCGTTTCCGTTTCCGTTTCCATATTTCGAAAAAACTAAAAGAAACGGCGTTTCCATCCAACTTAGCCCTAGGGGGGGGGGGGGGTTTGCAAGAACGTGCTTGGAATGGGTAGTGCTCAACACCGCACTGGTCCCGTCTGCGCCGTGTTTCGGTCCTTTAAGCCACGGACACATAAGGCGGACCATCATCAGCGCGGAACCTGAGTGTCTGCAGACAGGACAGCTGTGTGAGTCTGGTTTGTCAGGCGGCTGTTCGTAGCTCGTCACAGCCAGGACCACCCGTGCTACGCAGTAGGTGGGAAAATGTTTCTTGGGTTTGAAGAGCGCGTGGTGCTTGCACCGCTGAGGCCAGGTTATTTAACTGCGGATTTAGTGAAGGATTGTTCAGGAAACGGTCGCGAGCGAAAACCGACCAGGTAACGACCATTTCACTGTCTTCTTTGGGGGGGGGGGGGGGGACTCTTGTTGCGTTAGCGGGTTTCGTCTTTTTGTTTAGAGCGAAAGTTCGCTTGAAACTCCGGGGTTTTGAAGTCTCCCGGTGACCTTCGTCGTTATGGGAAGATATTCTTCGTGCTCTGAATGTCGGAAGAGTGGTGGTTACACGAGGTAAGAGGATCGGTGGGTACCTTAGTTGTTGGTCATTGGTGGTTTTGGCCATCGTCCACATACCTTACTTACGGTAGGCCCTCCTCAGTATGGTGCCGCAGTCGGTGACTGTCTGCCTTCTTGGTACCGTCTGACCGTCTCTTTTCATAGTCATCGGGCCATCGACGAGTACCACGAGATTTCGCAAACCGCAAGTATTTCCTTCAAACGCAGGTGCTTATCCGAGAAAGAACCCAGATCTCCTGCCCACGCCGGCCACCGTTGGGGCCGGCGCTCAAGCAAACCCGGAATTAGTGCAGTCTCTGGAGACTGGCGGGGGAACGGGGGTCTATTTTTCACTCGTTTTCATGCTCGTTGGAAGTCGGAGGCAAGAGAGCTATGGGTCGAATCGTCACGCAGGCCGAACGAGAAGGCGATTGAGGAAAGCAGAAATACTCGACGTAGCTGCTTTACTCCGAATGGAAGGGGGGAATTGTACACGGGTAGAGGGGCAAATACAATGCAAACACAATCTGATTTGTTCTTCGTTTACACCACCGTGTGTTATTTTCTTACTCAGGACTTTTGACCTGTGCTGCTTGTGTGTCTTGTCATAGGGGTAGATCCGCATGACCTCTCGTCCGTTCAACATGCGGTTCGGTAGTTACAGCATGTGGGATCTCTTCGGTTCTTTGTCCGGCAGCATCGTCGAGCATTTCCTTCCAAGCTGGCGCTTGTGTGGAAAAAAAAAAGGAGGGGGCGAAAAGGGGGGGGCGACAAAACAAATGAACGCCCAAAAACTGAACGCAACGCTTCCCCAACGACGTCTGCTTCTTTCGGTCGACGATTTACGTCGTTTTGATGTCTTTCGGCGACTCTTTTGCTTACACGTAATGGGATCGATGTTGAACCGGGTAGACCCTGGGACACCCCGAAAAATGGGGTGGGTGTCCCAGGTTGTACCCTTTCGGTTCGGAGTTTTAGTACTAACAATCTTGCGGGTTGCCCTTCAAGTGTTGCCCAGTGCTCAACGGCTTTATCACGTGGGCGGCCCTGAGACTACCCCCCCCCCCACGTGACACCAGGAGGGCCCAGGGCCACATTCATTGCGAATGTGTTCGTGTTGTCGGTCGCAGGAGTCTTTTCAGTACTAACAATCTTACGGGTTGCCCTTCAATGTGTTGCCCAGTGCTCAACACCTATATCACGTGGGCGGCCCAGAGATTGCCCCCACGTGACACCAGGGGGGGCCCAGGGCCACATTCATTGCGAATGTGTTCGTGGTGTCGGTCGCAGGAGTCTTTTCAGTACTAACAATCTTGCGGGTTGCCCTTCAGGCAGCGTGTTTTGGTGGTTGATCAGAATTCCTTACCTGAATATACACAGGGTAAATACAAGTGGGAAAACGATCACCCGGCACGTTTGCTGAACGCTTCCGCCCGCCACTGAACCCAGATCTACCTGGGTTTCGTGTGGGCTACAGCACATTTACCTCCTTTGATCTATTGCAACTGGCAGTCTCCTCAAGCATTTCCTACAAAGCGGGTGCGCATATACAAAAAATACTCAAGGGGCTGCCTTGTGCTTACTTCGAAGGAGGCTAGAGGGGGAGAAACAATACAACTACAAAGTGGGTCCTTTTGTTGAACGCTTACGCCCGCCACTAAACCCAGATTCACCTGTGTTTCGTGGGGGCTACAGCACATTTACCTCCTTTGATCTTTTGCAGCCGGCAGCCTCCTCAAGTATTTCCTTCAAAGCGGGTGCTTATACAACAAAAGAATCTTTAAAATGGCTGAGCTGCCTAAGTCGGAAGACGACTGCGTCCCGGATGCCGTTGACTGAGGAGGTCAGGCTGAGTTGCGTATTTTGCGGTCGTTTGTGCAGTCGGCTCACTCCCTCAATGCGGGAGTGGGACCCCCTCAATGCGGGAGTGGCACTCCCTCAATGCGGGAGTGGGACCCCCTCAATGCGGGAGTGGCACTCCCTCAATGCGGGAGTGGCACTCCCTCAATGCGGGAGTGGCACTCCCTCAATGCGGGAGTGGCACTCCCTCAATGCGGGAGTGGGACCCCCTCAATGCGGGAGTGGCACTCCCTCAATGCGGGAGTGGGACCCCCTCAATGCGGGAGTGGCACTCCCTCAATGCGGGAGTGGGACCCCCTCAATGCGGGAGTGGCACTCCCTCAATGCGGGAGTGGGACCCCCTCAATGCGGGAGTGGCACTCCCTCAATGCGGGAGTGGGACCCCCTCAATGCGGGAGTGGCACTCCCTCAATGCGGGAGTGGCACTCCCTCAATGCGGGAGTGGCACTCCCTCAATGCGGGAGTGGGACCCCCTCAATGCGGGAGTGGCACTCCCTCAATGCGGGAGTGGTACTCCCTCAATGCGGGAGTGGGACCCCCTCAATGCGGGAGTGGCACTCCCTCAATGCGGGAGTGGCACTCCCGCACTTTTTCACTCCCGCATTGACTTAGTATATGGCTGCTGAAGTCTGGGGTGCAGGTACCTGGTACACACCCCCCCCCCCCGGGTGTCCCAGGTTTTCCCCGGTCTGTCATTTCCCCGTTCCAGCTTTAGTCCAGCCCAACATCATTCCAATTACGGTAGTTTATTTTTTGTGGTCCTACGATGAACGTCCGTTGCGACGTTTTAGAGTCATAGTTCGCTTGGGGTTCAAGTCTCCGGGTGACCTTCGTCGTTATGGGAAGATATCCTTTGTGCTCCGAGTCTTCTTGAGAGTCGTGATTACACGAGGTAAAAGACTTTGTCGTTTGTCATTGGTGGTTTCGGCCACTATCCACAAACTTTACTTACGGTAGGCTCTCCTCAGGACGTAGGTGACTGGCTGTCTTCTCGGTACTGTATGACCGTCTTCTATGTGTTCTTTCTTTTTCCACACGGGCAAAAGCTTTCGGGTATTTGCGCCGGACCTTCGCCCCCCTGCAGTCGGAAAGTTCATTGATGCGATGAGGATTGCCACGGCGGTCGAGACCGGCGTGTCGTCAAATACCAGGTGGTGCCGGAGAGTAATTCTTCTTTCTCTATGCAGCGCAGACACGGTACCGGGGGGTAGTACCAGGGAAAGCCTGCTACACGGGAGCCAAGCTTCACGTGTTCGGCGGTACTGCAGAGCCACGGGCCTACGGGTCAAGTGGCTACCGATTTCCCAAACTAAAGCATCAAGGCTTGGCGCACCTTGTGGCTTGGCGCTCGCGCTGAACACAAGATCGTCGAGACGGTCAGCCGCAGGGCAGAGCGGACGGGGTTGGGGCACTGTGCTGCCTCCGACTCAAGCTTTGCAAGCTGTGGTTGACCGTCACGTTCCTGGACCAGGAGCGGCCTTTTTCGTTTTATTTTTCTTCTTTTTTTCTTCTCTCTATGCAGCCCAAGTCACAAACTTGGGAAAGTACTGCTGTGGGCACAAACTCAGGAAACGTACTGTTTTGGGCACCAACTTGGGAAACGTACTGTTTTGAGCACAAACTTGGGAAAGTACTGTTTTGGGCAAACTCAGGAAACGTACTATTTTGGGCACAAACTTGGCCTATGTCGTGTTTTGGGCACAACATTGTGCTCAGCTCTGCTGGTCCCATCTGCACCGTACTTCGGTCCTTTCAGCCAAGGACACGTAAGGCGGACCATCACCAGCGCTGAACCAGAATGTCTGCAGACAGGACAGCGGTGTAGGCCTGGCCAGGATTCGCGAGCCAAACTGACGAGCAACGGCCTAACCCCACAAAAGGGAACCAGGTGCCGTATTTGATAAGCAAAGCGACAACAGAAGGCCCCCTCCGTTGGAATTCGCAACCAGCGGCCACCCTCGGGTACTTTCCTACAACAGAAATCAGGTGTTTATTCGGAAAAGGGGAGAGAAAGGGAACGTGTCTGTTAGACTTTGGCGGACACTTTTGCTGGCAGTCTCCTCAAGCATTTCCTACAAAGCAGGTGCTTGTACAAAAAAAAAAACTTTTTCCACCCACCGGACACTGTCCGCTACAGTCTAACTGACACGTTAAGAGAAAGAGAAGTGTCGGTGGGGTGGCCAGACAATCGATGGACAGCAACACTGTTTCGAGGTGGGACACCTCCATTCATTGGACCGTGTAGCGGTGCACACAACACGACGAGTACACCCTGAGAATCTGTGGACAGCTGTCTGGGTGTACCAGCACGACGTTCTAGTAGTCGTAGTAGTTTAAACTTATTATGCAGCAACACTCTGTGACGATAGACTGCGCATAGTAGTAGTAGTAGTAGTATGTGTCGTCTGCCGAAGCAGCCGGAGACAGCAGGCGCAGGGGGCAGGTCTTGCTTTACTATTCTCTTCTTCATGGAGACCCGCCCCCGGCATCCCGACTGTCCAATCACTGCCTATTGTGATGAGGTGGTTGACCCGGTCCCCACGAAGCCCTATACACAACACGGCTACAACACGGAGATGCAGCCCTGCTTAGGTGTACTCAGCCATCAGGCCATTGGCTGCTAAGCACCCCCCGACCGGTCGATTTGCCACTGTTGTGGCCCTCTATTCGCCGAGCTTGGCGTCGCTCTGTTTTCGAAGCCCCGCCTTGTCTTGCGTGTGCCGCGTTGATCGGTGCGCCACAACGGAGCGCTCCCCCAGCAAGCCTGAAGAGAAAACGAAGCCGAAAAATCTAACTAATCCACAAATAACGCTAGAAAAAGTGCTCGTATAGGATAGTCTCCCCCAGGGAGGTTTATGCCCTGTACATACGAAGACTCCGCAACTTTGCTTTGTCGCCTTGTTCATCACCGTTGGTCAGTTGATGCTGACCGTCCTTTGCTTCGTTTCTCAGTGCACTCCCCAACTCCGGAAGGGTTCTTTTGGATGCGCAGCATGTTTCCGGCCGTGCCATGCCCACAAAGTCTGAAGCATTTCTCTGTGCGAGCAGCTTGAAAGAGAGTTTCACGCCGGCGAAGGTCCCTGCAGCCACTTGCGGCACGCCTGGCCCAAGAAGGAATATATAGAGACGGCACCGGTCACGCGTCCAACGCAACCCGCCGACAGCATGCACCCAACAAAGAAAGAAGCCCCGAACCGCAGGCACAGCACTCACTTCGATAGGCTCGCCAACGGAGGTTCATCTCCACTCACGCAGTACTCCCCGGATGCAACACTCCCGTTGCCAGAAGGTTATATACGTGTGGGCACCTGGCATGTCCGGGTGCCTTCAATTTATTGCGTGCGGCTTTCAAGAAAGAGGGCTCTCAGAGTGGACGAACAGCTTGGCGTCACTCTGTCTTGAGAACCGCCTTGTCTTGCGTGTGCCGCGTTGAATATTGGTGCGCCACAACGACAGCAAGCCCGCGGCTCCGGTTTGCCGCCAGACATCGACCGTCTGTGGCGCGTGAGAACAGCGGAGAAGGCAGGCGGCAGTTCGGGCCTTGCGTTGCCTTCTGCGCCGCTCACGAAGAACTGTCGCGCTGCCATCAGCAGTAGTGCCCAGTGGGCACCAGGATCATGGCGACGAGCATGCAACACAGGCCACCGGTCTTTGCTGAGATATCAATCCGGCGCTCGTCCCATGCGGCTGTGGCCCGTGGGAGCGCCCGACTTGGGCGGGGACTGCATTCGCGAAGGCCACCATTTCCCCCCACATTCACCTTCTCCAGAAGCTTCAGCGAGGGCGCAATCAGAGGACCCCAGTCCTTTGTTGTTGGTTTGCGCACATTCGACTCTTGGCTCTGGACAGCAGCGAAAAAAGGCGGGCGGCCAGTTCGGGCCATGCGTTGCCTTTTGCGCCCGCTCAAGAACTGTCGCTGCCGTCAGCAGTAGTGCCCAGCGCGGCGCCTATAGGCACCAGGATCATGACGACGAGCATGCAACACAGGCCGCACAACTGTGGCGGGTGAGGTGGGAGTGGGTGGTCGGTGTTATTGGTGCTGGTTTTGAGAGATGAGGAAAATGGTAAGAAATCTTTTTAGTGCGGTGGCCTCCGCTGGGTCTGGTAGTTTGTGCTACCTCCGTTCTTCTACACTGCGTTCTCTTCTCTACTCACTACTGTACGTACTCTTTCACTCTTTTATTCTCTTTGGCTAGCCAAAAAAAAGACTCCTGCGGCCGACACCACGAACACGTTCGCAATGAATGTGGTCTCGAGCCCCCCGCGTGCATACACGTTGAGCAGGTGGGAGTGGGTGGATTGCAAGAACGTGCTTGGAATGGGTACGTGCTCAACACCGCACTGGTCCCGTCTGCGCCGTGTTTCGGTCCTTTAAGCCACGGACACATAAGGCGGACCATCATCAGCGTGGAACCTGAGTGTCTGCAGACAGGACTGCGGTGTGAGTCTGGTTTCCCCCGCGTGCATACACGTTGAGCAGGTGGGAGTGGGTGGGGGCACTTTCAGAGTTAGTTGTGACGATTATGAGCAGTTTTTGGAATGAACGGAGTTTCGTGAGGCGGCATTTGGTGCCCAGGACCTTTTTTTACACGAGGGTGGATTAGTAACGTCTTCACGGTTAAGTCTTGACGTTAGCTCTGACATTCAGTTTGACGTTAAGTCTGACATTAACTCTGACACTCACGGTTACGTCTTGACGTTAGCTCTGACATTCAGTTTGACGTTAAGTCTGACAACAACTCTGACACTAAGTTTGACGTTACGTTTGACACGAAGGCAGACTTTTCGACTGAGAGTTGACGTTTAGTTTGACGTTAAGTCTGACATTAACTCTGACGCTAAGTTTGACACGAAGGCAGACTTTTCGCCTGAGAGTTGGCGGTAAGTTTGACGTTAAGTCTGACATTAACTCTGATATGAACTCTGACATTAAGTGTGACGTTAAGTTTGACTTGAAGTCTGACGTTACGACTGACATTTAGCGTTAAGTTTGACGTCTTCACGTCGTTCTGACTGAAGCCCGCGCGTTTTAACGCTCAAGAAAATGAAAGTGCCCACACCTTGAAAGCTCGGTAGGGCCGAATGAAGATGGCGTGGAATGCGACGTTAGTCAGCCCTGCAAAGACAAGCATCCAACCGCCTGCGAGCGCGATGTGGTGAGCGTCGTGATTGTACGTGTCGCTGTTGTATGTGTGTGTGCTCGCCAATAATATTGTATTAAATTGCCTCCTTGGAGAGAGTCACTCGGAGCCGTTGTTCCTTCTCCATCCGCCAATTTAACATCTGTTTAATTCATGTCATACCTACCAAAGGATCATTCACGGTTAGCTCTCCTTAGCTGGCTTGCTGGTACCTTGACCAGCGAAGTTGGCTGCCGGCGGCTGCCTCAGTTGGGGAGATCGGTCCTCCTGGCTACCGCATCAGTCACAGCTCAACTGGCGAAGGCCTGAGTTGGCTTCAATCTAACACAACTGGCTGCGGCGGGCCGGCTCACGATGCCTGGCTGCTCGCATTCGCCTCGCGGGACTCTGGGATTATCCCTCCGCCGGTCAAGCTCAGCAAGCCAGGGAGACTAACCTTGATCACTGCGGGGAAGTGGGGAGAGAAGAACGGGTGGAGCGCGGGGAGCTTCATATGAATCCCGAGGAGGACCGATGCGGCGTAGCAATGAGCTAGGCGCACCGGTTGTAAAACCTGACCGTCTCCACGCAATATGGATCGCGCGTGTGCTTCTCCCCGTACAACCTCACCAGCTCGCAAACCTGCATCACCCCCTCCCCGCCTTCAGCAGTGTGCAGCAACCACCGACCCTGGCGCTGCGTCGTGTACGCGGGTCTCCTCCCTGGACTCCCCCGCGGACATCCCGTTAATAACGGCGAAGAGTCCCCGCCGTGTCCTTGTATCGCAGAGTGCCTCCCTGAATGAGCGGTACCCGCAGTTGGGGCACAGGAGCTGACTTGACCCGGCCAAGCGCTTCAGGAGGGTGAACACCTCAACGGGGCAGAAGCGGCCCCCTCCGGAATCTTTGAGAGAGAGAGACGAGTTAGAGTGCAGGGACCATCTCTCCGAGGAGTATCCGGTCGCCCCACTACTATCCCGTACTACTACGGCGGGCGCAAGTCGTTGCGCCGTGGGCGCGGAGCGAGCCGTGGCCCTGTCAAAGATGATTGTTGCACCGATGGTGGCGCAGCCGGGGGCGTTCTGACTGGCGGACGAGACCGCCTGGCAGGCGTGTGTTGGCACGTTGATTCGCGGGCTCTCCTCCTTTTGGCAATAGCCCGCCCTATGGCGGCGGCTAGCATCTTGACAGAGAATCTCAACTCCCACTGAACATAGGGTACGTCGTGCGGATATTCAGGCACGGCATCGTTCCAGCTGTTACGGGCGCAAATTGTTTCCAGCTTGCCCAACATCCACTCGGTCTTCCGTCCAGCCGCAAAGCGTGGGCGGTGGGTACAACCCGGCATAGCCGGCGCACCAAAACAGCGGAGGGAACAGACCCCCTGCCGCCACTTCCCAGGGAAGGAGGCGACTCCTGAGTCGGCGCAGCACAGGTCGTTGATAGCTCGCATAAGGTACCCAATTTGCAGCCCCTTCTCGGCGAAGGTTCTCCCTGGGAGCTTCGAACGCGTAAATGCCTCAAAATCAAGCGCGAGTTCCACGCCTGTCGTCGGGAGAGGGTTGGAGCTGACCCATGATAGACTCCGCAGCCAGAAGACCAACGTCGCTGCGAAGCGGGTTCCGATGTTGGTCGTTAGCAACTTACGACTGTCCGTTGCTAAGTGTACGTCGTATTTCGTCGACGCACCTGAGGCGAGTTCCCAAGGGCGTGTTGCCGCAAGGCTCCGCTGCGCCTGCGCCATCTCGATTGAGATCGTACCGATCAGCCTCTGGATCTTCTCCAGGAGGTCAGGAGGGGTCCCGTAGGGGGGTATCCCTCTAATGCACAAGCACTGGGGCATGTCCCGGACCATCGCCTCAGCAATGCAAAACCGGGATCGCAGCTCGTTCCATCTACAACCTGCGCCCGGACATTGCCAGTAGTAATGCCACAGGGTCCCCGTCGCACCGCTGTCGCAGAACTCGCAGTCGCCGCTCCCCGAACCCCACTTCCTGCGGCACCATTCCCGTGAGTACACCGCTCCCCCAATACATCGACTGATCGCGGAACTCAATTTGTGGTCCGTCGCGCGGTTCAGCCAAAGCCGATTCATGGCACGTAATATTCCTTCGATTCCGTCAAATCCTTGTCTCTGTGTGGTCAAGTAACGCCACGCGCGCAGACGCAGGCCCTCACGAAAGAGGTGTGGGGCTTCTTTACCGAGTAGCGACACGGGAGTCCCGTCGAAAGACAGGGACTGGAAGCTGTGCTGCGTGGCCCGTAGGAATCTTATCTCCCGCAGAAGATTAGCCATAAGACCTACGGGACCCTTGATAGACGAGTCGGCTCCCACGCGAAGGAGAGCGTCCATCCTCACCCGAAACCTCTCTTTCCCGTATTGTTTCACGAACGTGCGGAATAAGCTGAAACCTGAGGCGCATGCCGGATCACACAGGTGTGCTTTTGCAACCAGGGAGAGAACCGCAAGAGGGCTCTTCGCCCGGTTAGATCGAGGGATCACGCAAGCGGAGAGTGCCGTTCGGAGCGTTGAGCTGTTGACGAAGCCACCTGTTGTATTCGTGCAGTAGGCCGCCCCGTAATACGCGGAGGCTGCGATCGTCTGCATTATGCGGAACTTCGTGCGATGCATGAGCGGCGCCGCCTCAAGTCTGGCCGCGGCCTCGACCGTGGCGTTGGCCCTGCGGTTGTCAACGGGTCCCTCTGTGCCCAGGGGGACACCCAAAACCTTCACTATTTTGCTCGATCGAATTATTTTGCGACCGATCACGAGGCGAGGAGGCTCTGGGGACGTCGAGAAGGAGACCGACTTGTCCTCGTTGAGGGCAAAGCCTGTCAGGCTGTCGAACACCTCTGTGGTTCGAATTCCCTCTTGGAGTAGCCTCGCAAGTTGCGACAGCAGGTACAGATCGTCGGCGAACGACTTCGGACTCACCCGAGCTCGGCTGACCAAGGCCTTCGAGAGAACAGAGAGGAGCGCGTTGATCAGGACCACTGATATCGGGCAGCCCTGGAGAATTCCGTTGGTGACAGTGAACATCTCGCCGACTCCCAAGGGGTACCGGAAGCGACGCCGCAGGTGCTTGTATATGTGGCGTAAGGGTGCCAGCACACGCTCGTGAAGCCCAAGCGCCTCCATCAAGTCGAGCACCAGGGCCTGAGGGACGCGGTCAAAGCACTTGGCAAAGTCGAGTGCGACCCCGCACAGGGGTGTACCGTTTGTCAGTGATTCCTCTATCGATAGGGCGATATCCATGACCACGTCGTCGCAGGAGTGGCCGTGCCGGAAACCATGTTGCGACCCGTGAATCCATAGCTCTTGCCAGAGCATGACATCCTGTAGGCGCACGCTAGCCCAGAGTCGGTATACCACGCTCGAGACAGTAATCGGACGCAGCTTCAGTGGATCACTCCCTTCTCCTTTAGGAATTAAGGTGACCATTGCGTCCAGGACTCCGTCGGGCCAGAAGCCGGTTTCCTCTACCTCGTTGAGCACCACGACAAAGCTTTCCAGGATTGCATTCGGCAGAGCGGCGATTTCACGCATGCGCCAGCCGTCTACACCGCAAGACGTCTGTACGCTCTTCTTTTTCGCCACCTGACGAAGCCGCTCGGCCGTGATCGGATTTAGATTGCATGGGTGTTGCGTGATAAAGTCTTTGTACTCCTGGAAGAAAGGGGCAAACTCGGGTTCCCTCTTCTCGGCGTACATGCGGAGCACTGGATCCCAACTCCTCCTCACCAACGCGTCAACTTCTGCCAAGTTCGCAGTGAGCCGCCCATCGGCCCCAGTTACAAACGATAACCCCGATGGCGCGTCTTTCTTCACCCAAGCGAACGATTCCTTCCCCAGGGGGTCGCGAAGCTCCCGCTGACTCCTCGCGCTCTTCAGGTATCTCGAAGTTAGCGTGCTATGCGCCAGGTCACGACACAGTCCTGAGACGGTAAACGCGAGGCCTCTTCCGATTTTCGCTGACGGCGGCTCGGGTGGCAGAGCACACTTCCCATCCGTGCGCTGCAACACGAAACTTCGAAAGGAGCGTATTTTCGTCCACTGTCCCTCAAGCTGGAAGGGCAAAGGGCCAGGGGAGACGATTGTGCTTTCCCATTTGGCTCTGGCGGCTGCGTACTCCCGTATGCGCCCAAGGAGACACCTGGCTCTCTTCAAAGAAGCTGTATCGGCTCCCGCACCTTCAGGGGACGGCCTCGCCGATACTCGCTGAGAGTTCAATTCCCGACGTACGCCACGGCCACAGTACCCGGTTAGGTTGCCTTCGATTCCGGATTTGAGGATGAGGTACTCTTCCGCAGCTCGCGAAGTCCGTTGCCAGAGGAAGTTCACCCGGGGGCTACCTTCGAGCCCGGGGGGGCAAGGGTCCCCGAGGCGGTACTTCTCAGAGACGTTCCGGAGGGCATTCGGGTCGTCCAGGCCGCTCAGCCCGGTGCTTGGAATTGCCCGGGGGTACCGGAGTACCGGGTTCAGTTGTTGGAATACTGCAAGATTAAAGGTGGCTCGGACCGCCTTGTGCGTAGGGAGGCCGGCTTCGAAAGTCTCCACGCGACCGAGAGCGGCAGAAGCGACTTCGTTGGTGAGAAGAAGGTCGATGCGTGACGGCTGACCGTGGTAACATGTAAACTCTGCAGGACTTCCCAGGGCTTCAGCTTGCAGCTCGGCAGAGTCCGACCAGCCGTTGCGCAAGGCGAAACGGAGCGCCGGGGAACCGAGGGGGGTCGTGTTGAAATCGCCGGCGGCGACAAGGGGCACAGCACCCAAGCGCTGGCGCAATCCCCACAGGGATCCCTCGATCAACCTTTCCCGCTCGGGTTTTTCGGAAATGCCACAGTGACCGTACAATGACACCACGTGTACGGCTCCTTTACCTACACCTGTCGCGACACGTACATGCAAGAAGCGGGCCGATTCGTAGGCACGTTGCTCGGCTGCGTCAAAAGGCTCGACGATACATGCAGGCAAGCCTTTCTTGACGAAAATCGCGACTCCTGCACTACCTCCTGTAACCTGGGATGGGACGCTGTTGCCGCACTTCCGCCCAACACAGCAGCTGCCGAAGAAGGGTTGCCATACATCAAGGGCGCCGGCTTGTTTCAGGGCCATCCGGATACTTCTCTGCCCGGCACTCGTCAACTTCGTTTCTTGAACACAGATGATGTCCGCCGCTATGCAGATGAGGAGGTACAGGTTCTTCATCAAGGACGTGACATTTATAGTCACAATTCGAATTGGTGGAGGGCCAGGGTTGGGTTCGATACCTTGAGTCACGAGAAGCGCGTACGCTACGAGGGCCAGATAGAACTCTCTCGTCGGCTGGGGGGACAAATCGTTGGCGTGGATCACCATTGTGACTCCGGGGGGGGGACGTCGGCGGTCGCCTGCGCGGGCGAGGGAGATGAAGTTGGCGGCGTGGCCCGCGACTTAGTCCAGCATGCGTGACAGATTGCAGCCTGGCAGGGGCCGTGCGCGCAAAGCCGCTTGGCTTGTCCGACCTGCATGCCTTTGGCGCAGACCACGCAGAGGAAAGCTTCGGCGTTCGAGTGTGCTTCCTGCCAGCTGGTGTGCCGGCAGTCGGTGACCATGTTGTCCTTGCCGTCCACCCGTGCTAGCTTTTCCTGGGACTCAGTTGTCTCATCCTCTGTGCGTCCCCTCTTTTGGCCCGGAGACGGCTCGGGCCGTTCGTTGAGGCTAGCGAAGAACTCGGGTGGGAGTTTGACCTTCTCCCGCTGACACTGCGTGGAGAATCCCTTCCGTTGCCTCGCGTCAGTGGAGCGGTCGTATTTCCTTATCGAAATAGACGCGCGATCGAGCCGGAAGAACACGGGTGCAGGTGGGCCCGTGTCGGCGATGACGATGCACACGGTCTTACCTTGTCGCTTGAAGGCCCCGGCTTGTTCGACCTTCCAGCCGGCAGCAGCGCAGGCGGCAAGGAGGTCGGTCGCGTGTTCCGAAGCGCACGCGGTGGTGACCACGTATTTGTCGCCACGCAGTTGGCGCTTCGACAGCTTTTTTCCGACCGCGGATTCGGTGGCGGCAACGTGTTCCGGGGTCGTCCGAATGCCGAAGACACCCGTCTTTGTGCCCGCGATTACCCCGAACGTATTCGGAGTCAGTGCCGCCAGCCGTCGCGCCTCTTCAAGGGTGCAGTCACTCACCCACACCGCCGGCATGGTGTCCGTCCCGTTGACGAAGGACAAGGCCTTCCAGAATGTTCCGGCTTTGCCGGAGCTCCGCAGCAGCTTCTGCACGTCAACGATCGGGACGCGCACGCTCACCTCACACACCCCTTGCCGGCGGTGCACCTTTGTGAACACTGCGCTCCAATCCATGCGCAGTCCTTCCGCTTCTGCGGCCTTCTTCGCCATAATCCGCACAGATTGTGCGGCCTTCATCGCGGTATCCCAGGTGGCCGCGTGGACGTAGGCGGCGCGCACCTGGAACAGGCAAACCTGTGTCGTCGGCTGGAGGGTGTTGACTGCTTTGCAATGCACCGTGGGCAGGGCCAGGTTTTGGAACCGCGACCATACGTCCTGATGACCGCCGTCAGACAAGGTGACGAGGTGCCTCACTGAACCGTCCCACGGAACGCTGCAGACGACGGCAACCTTCGCTTCGGGGTAAACCGCGACGGTGTCGAGGGCCGCACCCCATGCGGATTCCGCATCTTCGACACTTGCAGCCACGAGTAGGCCGCCCTTTCCGCTCCTCAACTCGTCGGTTGACCCGACCTTCGCCACTTGCCAGTCATGGAAGACCATACTGGCCTTCGGACGGGTGCGGCGCGTCCTCTCCGACCACGTGCTAGGCACCTGCGGTTGCTTCGTCGATGTAGAGCGGCGCATCCTTTCCGCCCATGAATCTTCGGTGGAGGGGTCCGGTCGCTTCTCGGATACCGGTCGCTTATCGGACACCGAACGCTTCTCGGATACCGGAGGTCGAGCCTCTTGTGCCCCGGAGCCATGCGTCGAAGGGGGCGCGGGTTTCTGGGCGCCAAGCGGTGCGGGCGACGATCCGGCCATCCCTGTCTCGACCAAGGACAGGATGACGTCTAAGATTTTCAGCAGTTGCTGCCTCGTCTTTTTGTCATGGCACTTCCCAGCCAAGGCGGATGCCCTGGCGATCAGTGCGTCGACGTCATCCATACTCGAATGAGAGCGGGGATGGACCCCCCTTCACGCTTCTCTTAGCTGATACTTATACTCGTTCTCTCTTTTTCTGATTTGATATCCCACCACTTCCTTTTTCTTCACCCAAGGTGTTTCCGGGCAGAACCCGGAGCCGCTTTCCTTCAAGGGTAGCCACGGCAAGCCACCAATAAAGTACTTTGATTCGTCAGATTTTCCTCGGTCCAGTCTGGGTTGAGTGACAAGAAACCTGGTTGATCCTGCCAGTAGTCATATGCTTGTTTCAAGGATTAAGCCATGCAAGTCTCAGAGTAAATGGATTAACAGTGGGTCTGCAGACGGCTCATTAAATCGGTGGCAATCTACGCGGGGAAGGTGCCTTTTGGGCCCAGTTGGATAACAATGGTAACTCCATTGCTAGTACATGTCCGAAGAATCCAACTCGATTCAACCCCGTGGCCTTGAAACCGCGGGGTCGAGGTGGATACAATTGACCGAGATAAAAACCGGAAAGCGTGAGCGGAGGCACCAAATCGATGGCCTTGAACGTCAAGAACCGCATGCATTCCTCTTGCCCTTCGCCATGCGCCACTCGACCCTGAGCCTTCTTCCATTTAGAGTGACGTCCCCTGCGCGGATCGCTCAGAATATCAGGGCAGCGCCGTAGTCGCCCGTAGCCCGGATGGCATCAAAAGTCGTCCTGAACTCCTTCACGCCCAGCGGCTCCGCCTGCTGTGGGTCCGGCGACTCCTTCCCGAGGACGGCCATCATCCTACCCACGATATTCAGCGGATCATCGAGAACACAACCCCGCGGCTTTGTTCTCTGCCATTTAATGTTCTGGGACGCCCTATAAGCTGCCCCGTCGTCGCCCATCAGCAGCAGGTGACCGCCGAACTCCTCCAACCTCTCCACCGTGGTTGGGAGAGGCTCAACCCCCATGCTACTACACCACGACACGTCCCCGCCGTGTTCGAGTCGTATGTGGCCTTCGAGCCCACCGTCGTGCAACGGGCCCGCATGGCCCTGCGGGCCACCTCGGCTGAGTTCCGACTGAGAGACCTCCGCTGCCCTCTGCGGAGTCCGTCTCCTTGCTCGCTGACCGGGCGGAGACTGTCCTTGACACCGTCCCTGCGCAGGGCGGGACCCCGTTCGCGGGGCCACGCTCCTAGCTCTGCCACCACGCTGCAAAAACGCTTGTCGACTTCCTCGGCCGGCCGCGGCTCAGGAAGCGCCCTGCACGGCATTACACGGAAGGAGGTCAGGGGCATGCCCTCGTGCAACTCCGCGAGTGAGCGCACCAGAGCTTTCCACTCGTGGCCCGGGACCCCCCTCTCATGTCGTGCAACGTCTCGTGTCATTATTTTCTTCGGGTGGGCGGGGGAGAAACAAATGACTGATCCGGTTTGGTGGAGATCCGCGCTCCTGCCGGGGCTTTGCTCGGGATTAGCTGAATTAAACACCTATTAAATTGCCTCCTTGGAGAGAGTCACTCGGAGCCGTTGTTCCTTCTCCATCCGCCAATTTAACATCCGTTTAATTCATGTCATACCTACCAAGGGATCATTCACGGTTAGCTCTCCTTAGCTGGCTTGCTGGTACCTTGGGAACGAGCTGACCGGCGAAGTTGGCTGCCCGGCGGCTGCCTCAGTTGGGGAGATCGGTCCTCCTGGCTACCGCATCAGTCACAGCTCAACTGGCGAAGGCCTGAGTTGGCTTCAATCTAACACAACTGGCTGCGGCGGGCCGGCTCACGATGCCTGGCTGCTCGCATTCGCCTCGCGGGACTCTGGGATTCTCCCAATGGCTCTATCCCAATGGACCGACGCAAGAGAAGAAGCCAAAGATCAATGCGCAAGAACCAGCAGCCTACGGCACAAGCTGGAGGTGCCCGGGACCAAGAGGTCTGCCGTCGCCTCATCGTTCGTGTGGAGGCCCGGCATCCGCCTAACCGGGCACCGCCCGAGGAACGGGACACGGCATAAGAGTGGACAGGGCGACTCGGAAGGTCCGCTACGTTCATCTCGCCTCCGCCCTGACGATGCCTTTCTACAGCCCGTGGACCGGGGCAGCATTCTAGCTATGGACTGGCCCTGGACAAGGCTTGCCAGAACGACGTTGCCCACCGAAACTTGCACGCCCGGCATCTCCGTATACCACAGACCGGCCACCGACACGGACGCGAGCTTCAGTGCGTGAATCAGCGGCCCGGACGCCCGGACAGGAAGCGGCAGGAGTAGTAGACGACGTCCGTAAGAACGACAGGGTTGCACCCAACCCCTTCGAGCAGGCATCCGTAAACAGCTTCCCATGTCCGGACTAAGCGAGTTGAGGGGAACCGACCTCTCAAAGACCCCCGACTTCACCCTTCAAGACAACCCGCCACTTGAGCGATACACGACCCAGCATGAATTTTCTGCGCTTCGGCGCGCCTGGATAAAAGCTGGAGAGGCACCCTACCACCTTGCCAAACAGGGAGGACGAGGCGACCCCCCAATTTCCCTGCTAGCGACGCGGCCTCGCCCGGTGCCAGAGTCGTGAGGGAGAACACCCTCCAGAACGGACACCAACGTATCCTTCCGCGGTTCCGACTGGGAGACGTCCCGGCGGTCAAGACAATCAAGTCCAGGTGCCGAAGGCTGGTGCCCCGTGGGGTCGTCCCGTCGCCGCCCAGAGCTCCTGCAGATGACATCGTCCTGCGCCTTCATCCGTCTGCAGCAAATCTTCCAGAGGCCATCATTGGCCAGCTGCCGCACCACCTCCACGAAGACGTCGACGATACCCAGCTTGACCTTCGTCGCCATGTCGACCGCCATATTGACTGCACGAACGCATGGAGGCTCGTCCGCCACATCTCCTGGTCCGGCGACCGGAGACCATAAAACGCCGCAGAAAAACTCGCGGCCGGTGCCAGAGTCGTGAGGGAGAACACCCTCCAGAACGAACACCAACGTATCCTTCCGCGGTTCCGACTGGGAGACGTCCCGGTTCCGGCGGCGTGTCCCCACCCAGACAACTGGCCAGCAACGGCTCGCCCCCGTCCGGCGAGCGACCTGGAGCCTTCGCCAACTCGTCCACCCGGTCCCGCAATGCGTCGCGTTCTCGTTCCAACGCGGACACGTGGTCGCCGTCGGCTCCGTCCGTCGCGCGGGCCTCCTTCAATTCCCGCACTTTTTCTCGCAATTCGTCCCGTTCCCGCTTCAACGCGGACACAACGGCTTCGGCGTCTCCCTCCCCTGCCTTCGCCGACGCTTCGGTTTGGCGGTCCCGCGTCCGCTCGCCGTCCTCCGGTGACGTGCGAACGGTGTCCGCTGGGTCGGACGGTTCTTCCGCTAGCGGTCCAAAATTGGAAAATGTGCCGGAAACCAAGCGGATGCCCTGTGTCTGGACTCCAATGCGCAACAACCGTACACCGCGAGAGTAGGAGAAAGTAGAAAGGGAAACTAGAGTTTTCGTAGGCCGCACAACCCTGAGCCCAAATCCTGGACGTGCTTCCAGGTGGCAAATTTGGCAAATGATCGTGATCAGAATGTCCTACTTGGGCGGTTCAGTTTCCTCACACATTGCGTGTGGCTAAAAAAAAATACTCGAGGGACTGCCTTGTGCTCATTTCGAAGGAGGCTAGAGGGGGAGAAAACAATACAACTACAAAGTGGGTCTTTTTTGTTGAACGCTTACGCCCGCCACTAAACCCAGATTTACCTGTGTTTCGTGTGGGCTACAGCACATTTACCTCCTTTGATCTATCGCAACTGGCAGTCTCCTCAAGCATTTCCTACAAAGCAGGTGCTTATACAAAAAAATTTAATTATGCAGGAGAATCCCTGTGGAAACGCATACCCGACGGTAGCGACGTTGCCCGCGTTGTTGATGAGTTGAACGCCGACGAAGAGCTGGATGACGCACTTTATCGGCCAGTGGTTGATGACAGGGGCCATGCCCGCCAGCTTCGAGATGTTCAGCTCCGCCAGGAACGCTACGGCGGCGAAGAGCAGGAATCCGACGTCGCTGAGGACCGCGAAGAACTTGAACTCGCCTTTGAGGTGCTCGGCATCCGGCGGCTGCGGCCATTCTTTCGGCTCCGTCGCGGAGCAGAAAACGGCTTCCGCCGGGTCCGTGTTCGAGCCGCACGGGCAGCCTAACACGCAATCGCACCCGGCAATCTGCATCGTCTCGTTCGTGCACTGGTCAACCACGGGACACCCTCCGCACGTAAGCTGGCACAGCCTGCAGTCCCAGCTCGGCCACTTGTCGCTTTCCGACGGCATCGAGACGGTAAGCACCAAAGCGTTCGTATTTTTGCACCTGACGCGAATGCCTGATGGTGGGGTTGGAGAGCTATTAAAGCAGCGACCCATTCTATTTTTTTTTTTTTTTTTATAGACTACTACCAGTGCATAATACAGAGACGTGATTTTGGCCAAAAACGGGTGTTTTTGCGCATCTGGACGTTTTTTGGCCTGAAGGCTTTGTACACCCTGACAATTTATGGCCCTTTAGGGACGCCGGATTATTACCCGGGCGGGCCAACTGCCCGCCCAATGGGGGGGGGGGACCCACCCACCCCCAAATCTCCCGAGCCCGCGGGATTTTTTTTTTTTTTTTTTTCAGTTTCCATTTTCACCACCTGCCTTCTTGGCTTCCGACACCGCCATACACAGCTGAAATGTACGGGTTTGGTTTGTTCTGGAAAGTCGCAATAAGGGGGGTTCGGGGGGCTTTGCCCCCCGGCCGAACGGTACGGCTCTATCAGGTCCAAGTTGCACTGCCCCTCCCCAAAAAACATCAACGTAATGGCCCAAACTTGGGCCATTACATCAATGTAACGGGCAGAATTTGACCGAAATCCACTGTTACATCGATGTAATGGGCAGAATCTGACGGAAAACCACTGTTACATCGATGTAATGGGCAGACTTTGACGGAAAACCACTGTTACATCAATGTAATGGCCCAAATTTGACCGAAAACCACTGTTACATCAATGTAATGGCCAGAATTTGACGGAAAACCACTGTTACATCGATGTAATGGGCAGAATCTGACGGAAAACCACTGTTACATCAATGTAATGGGCCAAATTTGACCGAAAACCACTGTTACATCAATGTAATGGCCCAAATTTGACGGAAAACCACTGTTACATCAATGTAATGGCCCAAGTTTGACCGAAAACCACTGTTACATCAATGTAATGGCCCAAATTTGACAGAAAACCACTGTTACATCGATGTAATGGGCAGAATTTGACGGAAAACCACTGTTACATCAATGTAATGGGCCGAATTTGACCGAAAACCACTGTTACATCAATGTAATGGCCCAAATTTGACGGAAAACCACTGTTACATCAATGTAATGGCCCAAATTTGACGGAAAACCACTGTTACATCAATGTAATGGCCCAAATTTGACGGAAAACCACTGTTACATCAATGTAATGGCCCAAATTTGACCGAAAACCACTGTTACATCAATGTAATGGCCCAAATTTGACCGAAAATCACTGTTACATCGATGGAATGGCCAGAATCTGACGGAAAACCGCTGTTACATCGATGTAATGGCCCACATTTGACGGAAAACTACTGTTACATCGATGTAATGGCCAGAATTTGACCGAAAACCACTGTTACATCAATGTAATGGCCCAAATTTGACGGAAAACCACTGTTACATCGATGTAATGGGCAGAATCTGACGGAAAACCACTGTTACATCGATGTAATGGCCCAAATCTGACGGAAAACCACTGTTACATCAATGTAATGGGCCAATTTGACGGAAAACCACTGTTACATCAATGTAATGGCCCAAATTTGACCGAAAATCACTGTTACATCGATGGAATGGCCAGAATCTGACGGAAAACCGCTGTTACATCGATGTAATGGCCCACATTTGACGGAAAACTACTGTTACATCGATGTAATGGCCAGAATTTGACGGAAAACCACTGTTACATCAATGTAATGGCCCAAATTTGACGGAAAACCACTGTTACATCGATGTAATGGGCAGAATCTGACGGAAAACCACTGTTACATCGATGTAATGGGCAGACTTTGACGGAAAACCACTGTTACATCAATGTAATGGCCCAAATTTGACCGAAAATCACTGTTACATCGATGGAATGGCCAGAATCTGACGGAAAACCGCTGTTACATCGATGTAATGGGCAGAATCTGACGGAAAACCACTGTTACATCAATGTAATGGGCCAAATTTGACCGAAAACCACTGTTACATCAATGTAATGGCCCAAATTTGACCGAAAATCACTGTTACATCGATGGAATGGCCAGAATCTGACGGAAAACCGCTGTTACATCGATGTAATGGCCCACATTTGACGGAAAACTACTGTTACATCGATGTAATGGCCAGAATTTGACGGAAAACCACTGTTACATCAATGTAATGGCCCAAATTTGACGGAAAACCACTGTTACATCGATGTAATGGGCAGAATCTGACGGAAAACCACTGTTACATCGATGTAATGGGCAGACTTTGACGGAAAACCACTGTTACATCAATGTAATGGCCCAAATTTGACCGAAAATCACTGTTACATCGATGGAATGGCCAGAATCTGACGGAAAACCGCTGTTACATCGATGTAATGGGCAGAATCTGACGGAAAACCACTGTTACATCAATGTAATGGGCCAAATTTGACCGAAAACCACTGTTACATCAATGTAATGGCCCAAATTTGACCGAAAATCACTGTTACATCGATGGAATGGCCAGAATCTGACGGAAAACCGCTGTTACATCGATGTAATGGCCCACATTTGACGGAAAACTACTGTTACATCGATGTAATGGCCAGAATTTGACGGAAAACCACTGTTACATCAATGTAATGGCCCAAATTTGACGGAAAACCACTGTTACATCGATGTAATGGGCAGAATCTGACGGAAAACCACTGTTACATCGATGTAATGGGCAGACTTTGACGGAAAACCACTGTTACATCAATGTAATGGCCCAAATTTGACCGAAAACCACTGTTACATCGATGGAATGGCCAGAATCTGACGGAAAACCGCTGTTACATCGATGTAATGGGCAGAATTTGACCGAAAACCACTGTTACATCAATGTAATGGCCCAAATTTGACCGAAAACCACTGTTACATCAATGTAATGGCCCAAATTTGACCGAAAATCACTGTTACATCGATGGAATGGCCAGAATCTGACGGAAAACCGCTGTTACATCGATGTAATGGCCCACATATTAGACGGAGAAACTTACTGTTACATCGATGTAATGGCCGAATTTGACGGAAAACCACTGTTACATCAATGTAATGCCCAAATATTGGCGGAAAACCACTGTTACAATCGATGTAATGGCAGAATCTGACGGAAAACCACTGTTACATCGGATCTGTAAGGCCAGACTTTGACGGAAAACCACTGTTACATCAATGTAATGGCCCCAAATTTGACCGAAAATCACTGTTACATCGATGGAATGGCCAGAATCTGACGGAAAACCGCTGTTACATCGATGTAATGGGCAGAATCTGACGGAAAAACCACTGTTACATCAATGTAATGGGCCAAATTTGACCGAAAACCACTGTTACATCAATGTAATGGCCCAAATTTGACCGAAAATCACTGTTACATCGATGGAATGGCCAGAATCTGACGGAAAACCGCTGTTACATCGATGTAATGGCCCACATTTGACGGAAAACTACTGTTACATCGATGTAATGGCCAGAATTTGACGGGAAAACCACTGTTACATCAATGTAATGGCCCAAATTTGACGGAAAACCACTGTTACATCGATGTAATGGGCAGAATCTGACGGAAAACCACTGTTACATCGATGTAATGGGCAGACTTTGACGGAAAACCACTGTTACATCAATGTAATGGCCCAAATTTGACCGAAAATCACTGTTACATCGATGGAATGGCCAGAATCTGACGGAAAACCGCTGTTACATCGATGTAATGGGCAGAATCTGACGGAAAACCACTGTTACATCAATGTAATGGGCCAAATTTGACCGAAAACCACTGTTACATCAATGTAATGGCCCAAATTTGACCGAAAATCACTGTTACATCGATGGAATGGCCAGAATCTGACGGAAAACCGCTGTTACATCGATGTAATGGCCCACATTTGACGGAAAACTACTGTTACATCGATGTAATGGCCAGAATTTGACGGAAAACCACTGTTACATCAATGTAATGGCCCAAATTTGACGGAAAACCACTGTTACATCGATGTAATGGGCAGAATCTGACGGAAAACCACTGTTACATCAATGTAATGGCCCAAATTTGACCGAAAATCACTGTTACATCGATGGAATGGCCAGAATCTGACGGAAAACCGCTGTTACATCGATGTAATGGGCAGAATCTGACGGAAAACCACTGTTACATCAATGTAATGGGCCAAATTTGACCGAAAACCACTGTTACATCAATGTAATGGCCCAAATTTGACCGAAAACCACTGTTACATCAATGTAATGGCCCAAATTTGACAGAAAACCACTGTTACATCGATGTAATGGGCAGAATTTGACGGAAAACCACTGTTACATCAATGTAATGGGCCGAATTTGACCGAAAAACACTGTTACATCAATGTAATGGCCCAAATTTGACGGAAAACCACTGTTACATCAATGTAATGGCCCAAATTTGACGCAAAGCCACTGTTACATCAATGTAATGGGCAGAATTTGACGGAAAACCACTGTTACATCAATGTAATGGCCCAAATTTGACGGAAAACCACTGTTACATCAGTGTAATGGGCAAATTTGACCGAAAACCACTGTTACATCAATGTCATGGGCAGAATCTGACGGAAAACCACTGTTACATTGATGTAATGGGCAGAATCTGACGGAAAACCGCTGTTACATCAATGTAATGGCCCAAATTTGACAGAAACCCACTGTTACATCAATGTAATGGGCCAAATTTGACCGAAAACCACAGTTGCAACTTGCATCAATGTAGTGGGCCACATCGGCTAAAATGACCAAAATCCGGATTTTTCGAAAAGTGGCACGAAAACCGAAAAAAGTCTACTTGCGGGGTTCGAACCCGGGTCGTCAGAGCTTGGTACCCAAGGTACTACTGCATCAACCACAGGAGCTCTGGCAAAATTTTTTTTTTTTTTTTTTTTTTGCAAGAGGCACCACATTCTTTTGGCAGCTCCGGAGAGCCGCGTTCCAGTTTTCGGGCAGGCTTTACGGGCCTCTTCGGGCCGGAAGGCATGCCAGAGAGACACAAGACACATGCAAGAGAGATGGGGATGGGCTATGGTACAGGGGGGTTAACAGTGCGTGGGTGTCCAGTATCTGAGCCTTTCACACAAACCAGCCAGGTGGCGGTTGAGTGAGGCCAGGTGGAAGACCCGGGAGACCTCTGGCTTCTTTCTTTCTTTCTCTGCCACTGGAACTCGGAGGGGGGGAGAGTGTTGGAATGTGGGAAGCATGGTGGAATGAAAGGATGGTGTGGTGTGGCGGAGCACACGGTTGCTTGTTTGATTGCGGTGCCTCTCCCCGTAGGGCCTTGACGGCCGGGTATCGAGGCACCGGCGGGACGTTGGGGACTGACTATGGCTGTGTACTGGGCACGGTCCGTAGGCCGGCGCCCGCTGTCTCTGCCCCGGCTATGCATTTCGCCAGGGAAAAATATAGCTTGCTCAGCGCCATTATCTAGTCCCAAAAACAATACAGTTTCAGAATTGTTGCAGGAGAAGCCGGGTTGGCTCGAATAGAGGCTATCTACATTGCATGTTCAAATGGGCAACAGCCCCGAGCTCGCCGTTCAGCCAGCAGCGCGCAAGCAGGTGGCGAGCGCCCTCAGCGCGAGATCGCGTCTTCCGAGTCGGCGGAGCGCGAGGAGGCGGCGTCAGGCGTGATCGAGCGATTGGCGCCGCCACCCACGGGCTCGCCGGACGCCTGACCGGCGAGGATGGCGTAGCTCGGCAGAGTGCCGCACCTCTGCAGGTAGGCCAGGGCGAGTTCCGGGAAGACGAAGAGGATTGCCCAGAGGCGCTCCATGGCATCGGCGGGCGGAGGCTTCGAGCGGAGGCGGCTCTTCGCGTCGAGATCGGCGTCCATCGTCAGCCGGGATTGCACAGCTGCAGGGGCGTCACACCCGACGAAGAGGTGGAGCAGCGGGGCCAACGACCGGGTGCCGCAAATAGGGCACGGGAGAAACGCCTGTCTGCGATCCGCCCTCGAGAGGTCGCGCCATTCGGTGGCGTACATGGTCATCACCAGGTGGTGGTGGCCAGTGCGGAGCTGCCGCACCTCTCTTTCCGCCCGTGGTGCCAAGTGCTTGGGGCGGGGGATGCGGCGGCCAGAGACCAACCTGGCGAACGACGACGGGTTCCTGAGGAGGGTGGCCCTGTCCAAGGCGTCTCGTGCTCCAGCTTCACTGCTCTCCAGCCAGAGGACGGAACGATAGCGGCTGTTAGCGGCCGTGGCGCAGAGGCGTGCCGAGAGCGGAGGGGGTAGATTCTTGGCCGCGGCGTCGGTGGCCGCCCGCATGAACGCGAGTGCACCACGTTTTGCGGTCTTGTCCGCCCTCTCGTTGCCTTCGAGGCCGCAGTGGCCGAAGACGAACTGCAGCGTCACGGTGTAGCCCAGCGACTCCAACTCGGCCAGGTGCAGCCAGATCGCGATTGGGTACGGCTGCGTCTGGCAATGGGGGCCGTGGCTCAGCGTCATCAGGAGTGACTGAGAGTCACTGAGGACGAGGATGTTGAGCGGCGTCGGGGTTGGCGGGAGGAGGCGCAGGAGGAACTTCAGGCAGCTGTAGAGCGCGAACTCCTCGGCGCGGTAGCTGTGCGGGTGTTTGCCGGCGGGCAAAGAGGCATCGAACGTGCGTCGGTCGCCGGTGGGCTTGACGGGCAGGCCGTGGTCCGGCTTGATGGTGACCGACGGCCCAAGATCAATAAACACGCCGGCAGCCCCCCAGGTCGTACGGTCCGCCGTGCTCCTCAGCCACGGGCGTAGGGCAGCGCTGGCGTTGGCGTCGCAGATCGAGGGCAGAGGGGGGTCACCGTGTACAACGGAGCCGTCTGGCCAGGCGACGCAGTCCGGGTGGGGTAGTTCCGCCAGGCGTTTCAGCACCGCTTGTTTTTTCTCCGCATTGCTGGCGTGCTTGCGGACTTTCAGCGACGTGTAGATCTCGACGTCGGGCCTGGGAACCCAGGGGGCGAACAAATGGAAGTCGCGGAGCTCCCGACGGCAACCGTCCGTGCCCGCTTTCTTGCGGATGTTGTCGGACGTCGACTTCAGGAGCGTGTCCAGGGAAAGCTCGTGCGCCCACAGAACCTTGTTGAATTCAACCTTCTCCCGGAGGGCCGCGATCCTGCACTTTGCGAGCGCGCGGATCGGGAGGATACCAGTCTCCTGTTGCCCGGCGAATTCAGCGACGCCTTTGCGACAGCCCAGGATGAGGGTAAGGGCACGACGATGCATGCGTTCAAGTGTTGTGAGGGGCCCATTAGCGGGGAGGATGAATGGCCCGTAGATTCCGAGTGCGTACGTGTACGTGGGTAGCACATAGGAGAGATACAGGGTGCGGAGAACCGTGCCGTTGAAGCCGTAATCCTTGCCGGCCAGGTGTCGAAGGAGGTTCATCCTCAGCGAGAATCCATCGACAACCCGTTGGAGGTGAGGGAGGAAGGTGAATCCTTGGTCGATGGTTAACCCAAGAAGCTTCACTTTGTCAACCCACTGAAGGGTAACCACCGAGTGGAGCAGTGTGAGCCCGGCATTGGCCTCTGTTACGGGCCCGAACGCGATGCCAACGAATGTTTTGCCGTCATGTGGCGTGTTCGTCCCCACCAATCTACCCTCTGCCGACACTCGCCGTTCGGTGTCAGCAGGGGGAACAGGGACGTCAGCCCTCGTCGCCTTGAAGACTACGTTCGGTGGGGGGAAAGGGGCTGCGTTCTTTCCAACGAAGAAGACACCTCTGGTCTTCAGAACGGACAGGGACATCAGCGCCTGCGCCGTCCAGCGCTCCACCACGTCGACAACATCTTGCGCGTACTGCTCGAGGGCGGCAAACGTGCGGGCCTCCACTGCAACGCCGTCATCATCAGCATACAACGAGAAGGTTATCGTAGCCCCGACGTTGTCCAGATGGATGCGGCGCTGCAGTCGATCGAGGTCTGAACCGAGGTCGTCGATGTAGTACAGGAACAGGAGGGGGCCGAGGACCGTCCCCTGGGGGACGCCGGTATTCAAATCGAAGAAGCGGCCAGTCGCTCCGTCGATCTTGTAGGCCGCCCTCCTGTTCCGTAGGAAGGCCTCGATCCAGCGAAGGAACTTGGCGGGCACCCCTCTTCGCTGCAGGATGTCCATCAGCTTGCCGTGGTCGACGGTGTCGAACGCGTTCGCCAGATCGAACGACAGCAAACACGTGAACTGCAGACGGTTCCTGGCAGAGTCGAGAGCCGAAACTATCGAGAACAGCTGCTCTTCGGGACCGCGACCCTTGCGGAAGCCACCCTGCCGCGAGTTAAAACGCCGGACCTCAGGATGTTGCGGGCTTTCCGTGAGGTACTCGAGCCGATTCTTCACGATGACTTCCATTACCTTGGAGATCACACTCGTAAGAGATATCGGCCGGTAACCCTCCGGCAAGGCGTGGTCCCGTCCAGGTTTCGGGACGGGGACGACGTGAGCGTCTCGCCAGGATTCGGGAACGAAGCCTTCCTCCCACGAAATGTTGACCAACTCAAGGATGAGGGCCCTGGCACCGTCGGTGAGCCGGCGGAGGAACTCACTGCAAAGCCCGTCAGGGTCGAGCGAAGTCTTCGGGTCGAGGTTGTAGAGGGCCCGATCGAGCTCGTCGGCGGTGATGAGCCCGCAGCCAGCGTCGTCGTTGGATGGTTCTTTAGCGGGGAACCACGGCGGCGGTTTGGTAGCTGTCGAACCGCCGCACACCCGTTTGAGGTGATCCCCAAAAAGCTCCGTCTTCCCGTCTGCGGCAACATAATAGGAGTGACCGAATTTTTTTTTTTTTGGGTAAACGTCTCAGGGTACCCCATTTTCTATGGTAGTCGCCTCTCCCTGGATCGTATTTGGGCCACTTTGGCACCCACACGGTCAACCTGTGCAGCCGTTTTTTACAGAGACTGGGCTAGGAGTTGCATTCAGGAGCCAATCCCTGAACACCTGAAATAGTGGTTGAGGAGGAATCGAACCGCGGTCGAATGGGATAAATGGGATAATAGTCCGACGTCCTAACCACTAGACCAGGAGCCCCCCTAAAACACTTCGCGCGGGGATCGAACCGCGTACCTGTGGGTCCGGAGACAAAAAAAAAAAAAAAATTACATTGATGTAACAGTGGTTTTTCGTCAGATTCTGCCCATTACATCGATGTAACAGTGGTTTTCGGTCAAATTTGGGTCATTACATTGATGTAACAGTGGTTTTCCGTCAGATTCTGCCCATTACATCAATGTAACAGTGGTTCTCCGTCAAATTTGGGCCATTACATTGATGTAACAGTGGTTTTCCGTCAAATTTGGGCCATTACATTGATGTAACAGTGGTTTTCCGTCAAATTCTGCCCATTACATTGATGTAACAGTGGCTTTGCGTCAAATTTGCCCATTACATTGATGTAACAGTGATTTTCCGTCAAATTTGGGCCATTACATTGATGTAACAGTGGTTTTCGGTCAGATTTGGGCCATTACATTGATGTAACAGTGGTTTTCCGTCAGATTCTGCCCATTACATCAATGTAACAGTGGTTCTCCGTCAAATTTGGGCCATTACATTGATGTAACAGTGGTTTTCCGTCAAATTTGGGCCATTACATTGATGTAACAGTGCTTTTCCGTCAGATTCTGCCCATCACATCAATGTAACAGTGGTTTTCCGTCAAATTTGGGCCATTACATTGATGTAGCAGTGGTTTTCCGTCAAATTCTGCCCATTACATTGATGTAACAGTGGCTTTGCGTCAAATTTGGGCCATTACATTGATGTAACAGTGGTTTTCCGTCAAATTTGGGCCATTACATTGATGTAACAGTGGTTTTCGGTCAGATTTGGGCCATTACATTGATGTAACAGTGGTTTTTCGTCAGATTCTGCCCATTA
The DNA here is from genome assembly GCA_030068145.1 of Diplonema papillatum. NCBI lineage: Eukaryota > Euglenozoa > Diplonemea > Diplonemida > Diplonemidae > Diplonema > Diplonema papillatum. The sequence continues at coordinate 52,637 of JAPJBO010000388.1, read as the reverse complement.
CATCGATGTAACAGTGGTTTTCGGTCAAATTTGGGTCATTACATTGATGTAACAGTGGTTTTCCGTCAGATTCTGCCCATTACATCAATGTAACAGTGGTTTTCCGTCAAATTTGGGCCATTACATTGATGTAACAGTGGTTTTCCGTCAAATTTGGGCCATTACATGATGTAACAGTGCTTTTCCGTCAGATTCTGCCCATCAAATCAATGTAACAGTGGTTTTCCGTCAAATTTGGGCCATTACATTGATGTAACAGTGGTTTTCTGTGAAATCCGGCCCATTAAAGTGATGTAACAGTGGTTTTTCGCCAGATTTGGCCCATTACATTGATGTAACAGCGGTTTTCGGTCAGATTTGGGCCATTACATTGATGCAACAGTGGGTTTCCGTCGGAAAATCTTCATGCAGTTTTGGGGAAAAAATATTCCCACCAGAGGGGGGGGGGGGGGGACCCACCCACCAAAATTTTGGCGAAAGTAGTGGGCAGTTGGCCCGCCCGGGTAATAATCCGCTGTCCCTTAATTTGCGGAATTCTATTTTATAGCCATGCAATTTATGGACGAATTGTTTTATTTTTTGGAGACCTTTTGGGGACAGGGAACTAGCTATGCCCCGACCACCTACCGCAGAGACAGATGCAAATTATGCCTGCGCCGCAGGCGCGGAAATTTTTGAAATGTCACACAAAAGCAAATGCTTGTTTCCGATAGAGGAGGATGTTCTTGTTAAAAAGTACCTCTGACTGGTCCCAGTTTGCGACTGTGGGCAGAGCTTACATTCGCCTTCAAACCTGATTGGACAATAGTTAGTAGAAAGCGGGGTGTATTCGGCACAGCGGGAGGCGCAGCTCTTGGGGTCATGGGTCGTTTCGGTTTCGGGTGGTGCGAGCGTGAAACTATCCAAGATGGGGAAGAGGGCAGTACTCATGGCATTCACGGCGGGCAAGGGTTCACAAAGGCAGAACACACGGCCTCTGGACAGCGACGTCAACTTTCCTAGCCTGTGGAGCTCCACGAACTTCACAGCATAGTCTGTAAAGGTCGGAGAGGCTGAATCAGGCTTGATCCGAGCCAGTTCGACGAGCACACACGGGAGCTCTTCAACGTGCGTACTCTGCCGACCCTCCTCGACCCTCCGCAACCTTCCGCCGGCCCTCCCTCCCATGCACACCCGGAGCCCCACCCACAGTTCATGTGTGTACTGGAGTACACCTTGACACAAGTTCCGGACACGAATTTATATTTTTTTTTTTTGCGCATTTGAGGTGCGCAAAAGACCCCCTGTACTATCCTATGCTACTACTACTACTACTACTACTACTACTACTACTACTACTACTACTACTACTACTACTACTACTACTACTACTACTACTACTACTACTACTACTACTACTACTACTACTACTACTACTACTACTACTACTTTAGTACACGGTAGGAACTGGAGCAAAGCGCATGGCAGGATGAGCACACCACCCGAGCCTACAACAGGAGACTTCGGGTGGGCTGAGGTGGGTCTTCTGAGACTGAATTCTTCTTCTTTCTGCCATGCCCAATGATCCCCGCGCGTCCGTTTTCTACAAGGAGTCCTCGTCGGGCCACCAAGGATGGACGCTGCCAAAGGAGTTCACTGCGTCGTTCACGGAGCTAGTGGGAAAGCCGTTTCTTAGGCGATACATTGTTCTCTCTGACCTGCGCGAGTGGATCATCCACTTCTTCGGTGCTCTACCGGATGGAGAGCAACTGCCTTCCGCGAAGGCCGTGGTGCGGGATCTCCTGGAGGTGGACGTGGGTAGTGATTTGGACGAGAAGGTGGAGGCGCTAGAAGCGTGGAAGGTAGCAGCTCTGCTCGCGGATGCGTCGCTGATCAACCCGCGGATTCTGAAGCTGGCAATGAAGGCTAGCTCCAAGTGGAAAGCCGGCGCACCGGAACTCAGGCGCCCGGACAGGGACGACAACGCCGATCAAGAGGGACCCCGCCCACCAACGCCGCCGCAAAGTCCTCCGATTTCACCTAGGCGGGCTGCCGTCGACGATGGTGCAGCTCTGCGATTGGAGCTCGGAGCCCTTCGCCAGGCGGTGGCGGAGCTGCAGAGCGTGAAGAAGGGCGCACCTTCGGAGTCGACTCTTCGGTCGTTTGTGGCTGAGGCAAAGAACGTGTTGGACTGGAAGGGACAGATGGCCGTTGACCCGGAGACGCTAGTCCGGGACCTTGACGTGGCGTATGTTGCTGGGAGGCGGCATTTGCCAGGTGGTGATCTTCTCCATGACACCTTTACGAGGCTCAAGTGCTGGTTGATATCGGCGGCGACGACAGACGGTTGGGAAAGCTGCCCTGAGCAGGTGAAGCTCGGTAACGACCTCCTTCTGGACCTCCGTGCCCAGCGCGTCTACGTTGAGGAGGGAATAAGCCGGAAATCCGTCATGCGCGGTCTCCAACAGTTAACGGATGATCCGTTCGACAAGGTCGTGGCCGGGATTCGAGGACAACGCGAAAAGTCGGAGCGTCCGAGGCGGCAGTACAAGAAGTCGCAGGGAAACGGAAAGGCCGGAGGGAAACATTGACTGGCCGTCCTCCGGCCCCCAAAACTCATGCCAGTTACGAAGTCCGCCCATCCGGGCGCAGTCAACCAAATTCTTCATGTTCGCCCGCCCCAGGTCGTGGGACCTCACCAGACCCTTCGCGCGAGGAGAGACCTCCCTCGTCCGAAACCGCCCGGTCGTGCAAGAGCTGCGCCTGCATTGGCGTGTTCTTCGACGTTGCTGAGCGGTTGTCCAACGTTGCTGAGACCCTCCAACGTGTCTGCGGCGGCCTCTCAGGCGCCAGGGTGGGCGAGCCGTCCACAGACAGCTATAGGCCGCGCCGTCCACAGTCTTCTGACGGGTTGGACACCTGGGCGCACGATCCGTACGGGCGAGGCGCTGGTGACGGTGCCGCAAGCGGAAGCGCGCTTGGCTGCCCTCGCGCAGACGATGTGGGCCGAAACCACTCTCCAGGAGCGCCGTGGCTTGTGGCGGCGGCTCCAGGCCTGGACGTCGGAGCGCGGCCTCCTGATCGATGCGAATGTCGCGTGTGTCTTTCTGGCGGCTACGGGCGTGAGGCCCCAAGGGCTACTCACGTATGCGAAGTCCCTGTCGGCGGTATTTGGGTCGATGGGCCTCGACAACAGTCCCCTGCGTGTGCTCTCTTCGGCACTGCGCAATACGGGCGCGGCAGTTCCCCTGTGCCAAGCTACCCCGGTAAAGAAGCAGACCCTCCTTTCGTGGGCGGAGGGCCAGCCGGCCACGATCAGGCTCGGGGTTTTTCTGTGTTGGAAGGCGGCAGCCCGTTGGGGGGAGGTAGCGTCGCTGTCGTCGCACCAGTTCCTGCTTGTTACGGCGGAGGAAGTCATCGTCGACTGGATGCAGACGCCAAAGGGCCGCCGCCGCAACCCCTTCAGAGCGTCGAGGTTCACTGTCGTGAAGGGGCACCTGACCGCCGAGATTGCGGCCCTCTATCAGGTCTGTGCGCCGTTCCGGCAGCTCTCGGCGATGACGGCAACGACCTTGGACGCTACCTGGGCCCGGACCCCGACGATGAACGGGTTCTCCGCCCACTCGATCAAGAGAGGGGCGATGACGCACCTCTTCGCGCTGATGGCACGCGGGGAACCGATCTCGCCGTACCTCGTCGATCGCCTGGGCAAGCACGAGGAGAAGGGCGGCCCGGGGACGCTATCCGACATGACGATTCGGTACGGCGGTGGCCTCGTCGACATGGCACGCGCCCTGGAGACGGGGAAGGTCACGATCTTTCTGTGACCAGCTTCTTGCGGTCGGATGTCTTCGAGAAGTCGGGCGGGCATTCGATCACCAGACGAGGCGGCTCGACACGGCTCCCTCGGACGAAGGAAGAGAAGGAGGCTCCCCTTCACGCAGCATCCATCGACTGTATGGACGTGGAGAAGTTGAAGAATCGGATGACACCGGCGGCGCGCAAGCGTTTTGACGATACGTGGCGCCTGACGTTTTCACCGGAAACCGGCGACCTTCTACCGTCAATGGGATCGCCTTCCCGACTCGATCCTAGACATGCGCGCGAGCTGTCCAAACACGGTATCGCCAGACGAGCGCCTGGTCCGGGCCCTCTGGTAAACGTGCCCTTCACCGTCATCGAGGAGAAGGACGGGGCGTTGCGCCAGCGATTCATTTTGTGGTCGTTCGATGGGAATCGTGTGGCCGACGCCCAGGGTTACGAAGCGCACGTGCCATTGGGGCATGTGTCCAAGTACCTTACCGCGGTACATGAGGAGTGTGGCACGACGCGGGACTTCAGAACGGGGTTCTACGCAGTGGCCATTCCTCCAGGCGCAACTCGGCTCTTCCGGTTCTGCGACGCGGAGGGCGCATGGTGGGAGTTGACACGTCTCCCCATGGGGCATTCGTGTGCCCCGGAGATAATGCACACTCTTGCCGCCGTTTCGGCCGGGCATCCGGACTACGTGATGCCCGAGTTTGCGGAGCGCTCTGTGGTTGTCGATGTGTGGGTCGACAACATCAGATACGCCGGAACAAAGAAGTCCGTCGTCGAAGCCACTCGACGTTTGGATCGGACCGCCTCCGACTGCGGCCTAACTTGGAAAGAGACGGATTCGCAAACTGCCTCACGGCAGTACGAGTTCATCGGAGTCCGGTGGGATCATGTGTCACACCAGGTGGCGCTGTGCCGCAAGCTCAAGCGGAAGCTGTTGGAAACGCGCTACGTGCTGGGTGCTGCGACCGTTCCGGCGCATGAGTTGGAAACCTTGGGAGGGCGCCTGCTGCACGCATCGGCCATCGCGGGGATTTTCCCCGGGTCCTTCTGGTTTTCGCTGAAGTTTCTCCGACGTGTCACCAACGCGTTGAATCGAGGAGCCAAGCTGCCGTCCGATTACGTGTCGATTTCCCCGTGCGTGCGGGCGTCTCTGCAAACCTGGATTGATTCGGTTTTGAAACCTCGCAGTCTTCCAACCGGAGCGGCGAGGCCGTCTATAACGGCCTTTGTAGATGCCAGTAAAAAAGGTTGGGGGGGCGTCCTCGTCGAATCTCGCACATCAGAGGTGACTATCCTTGGTGCGGCGTGGTCCCGCGAGGAGTCCCTCTTTCATATAAACGAGCTCGAGGCGCTGGCTTTCGAGCGTGTTCTTTTGTGCTTGCCCGATACTGTGTCTGGGGGTCGGGTTGACGTTGTCGTCGACAACACAACCGTCAAAGGAGTCGCGCGGAAAGGTGCGTGTCTGCGGAGTTCCGTGTTGAACAACGCGGTGGTTGCAGGTTTGAAGCGGGTGCAGTCCTTGAACTGCGCTATATCGGTTCGATGGGTGAGGAGTGCAGGAAATCCCGCTGATCTCCCATCCCGGGTTCCCTTGACGGCCTTCACTCCTCAGTCCGTGGCGGCGGTGACACAAGCGGTGAGGACGTTTTTCACTGGCGGAGTGGTGGATGGATTGTGATCTCGCCTGGTTGGCCCATTGACATGGTCAACAGGCACACTCTATCCCATTCGCTAGTTGCAAGTTATCAAGGTTCTGTCTGACTTCTCTTTCCTCCCCTTTCCGATGATGAATACTCCGGATGGCGTAGGTAGCCAAGCCCACCCTGAGTACAATGACCGAAGACCTAAGCCGAGACCGAGTGCGATGAGGCCAGAAGCTAGCTGCCAATTCCTTTAGTACACGGTAGGAACTGGAGCAAAGCGCATGGCAGGATGAGCACACCACCCGAGCCTACAACAGGAGACTTCGGGTGGGCTGAGGTGGGTCTTCTGAGACTGAATTCTTCTTCTTCCCGCCCTCCCTTGCCCCCATTGTGATCTCGCCTGGTTGGCCCATTGACATGGTCAACAGGCACACTCTATCCCATTCGCTAGTTGCAAGTTATCAAGGTTCTGTCTGACTTCTCTTTCCTCCCCTTTCCGATGATGAATACTCCGGATGGCGTAGGTAGCCAAGCCCACCCTGAGTACAATGACCGAAGACCTAAGCCGAGACCGAGTGCGATGAGGCCAGAAGCTAGCTGCCAATTCCTACTACTACTACTACTACTACTACTACTACTACTACTACTACTACTACTACTACTACTACTACTACTACTACTACTACTACTACTACTACTACTACTACTACTACTACTACTACTACTACTACTACTACTACTACTACTACTACTACTACTACTACTACTACTACTACTACTACTACTACTACTACTACTACTACTACTACTACTACTACTACTACTACTACTACTACTACTCTACTACTACTACTACTACTACTACTACTACTACTACTACTACTACTACTACTACTACTACTACTACTACTACTACTACTACTACTACTACTTAAGTACGCTAATACTGCAGGGGGAGAAAAAGCGAACAATAATAGTCCCGGACATGGCTAGCCATAACACATAACGAAAGCGTGCACCAAATATACAACCCGTAACCATATATAGCCCTTTCTTGCTCCAAGAGGACCCAAAGCGAACTTTAACTCTAATAAACACGTTCTTGCCAGAAAGTGCTTTTGAATGCCTGATGGTGGGGTTGAAGAGCTATTTTAGCAGCGACCCATTTTATTATTCGGCAGTATGCTAATACTGCAGGGAATAGTTGACCAGACCTCTTGAGTTTGTGCTGACCACGATTTGGAGAGTCGAGAGAACCTACAAAGCCAAAAGCAGGACCGACCCCCCGGGGTACCTGTAACTTGGGGCCGGGCCCTGGAAAAACTTCCAGGGTTTTTGGCCCTGAACGATTACCAAAGGACAAACTCTCTGGTACGAGATGCAATTCGTTTACAATTCCACTGGTACCCAGACTGTCCTCGAGCTCAACGGATTCAAAAGCGTTCAAAAACGTCCTCGGAATGTATTTTTCGACACAGCCACGAAACCTGAAGGAGGATTTCAGGTTCTGGCAGGTCTAGCTGGCTGCCTAAAGGGTAAACCACGGCTCAGTCGCCCAAGGTGGGCGTTGAAAAAAACTTTTCTTTTGGGCCAGAATCCCTAAAAACCCGCATTTCGGAAAGTTTTTGTCCCACATATTTTCCCAGGGCATTTTGACCATTTCACCTTAGAGCCTCGGCCCGCTCAGCCCGGATGGCAAATGCACGACTGAGCTTTTTTTAGAGTGCAAGTTCGCTTAGGGATCCGGGGTTTTATAGTCTCCGGGTGACCGTAGTCACATAAAGGTTCCTTTAAGGTATAGTATGTTTGTGTGTATATCTTTGCTGCCTATTGCCGACTATTCGACTTACTTTAGCGCGCGCTCTTTTTTCCTATGTCCATGGCTCTTGTGACCGACACCGAGTTTCACGTTCGCGATGAAAGCGATCTCAGGCCCCCCACGTGCATACATGTTTAGCATTGAGTTCTTTAAGGTGCAAGTGCCATCAAGGCAGGCGAGCACTGTTCACGGGCTAGTGTTACTTTATGACGTCGTCCGTCGGGGGAGTCAACGATGATGAGGATGTGGTCAAACTAGTCATTTCCAAGTCAAGTTCAATTCCCGCTCGCTTTCGCGGTGCGGACTTTCCGGGCCGGTTTGGCTGTTTCCGGGTCGACGATGGGGAAGAAGTCAGGCATTCCATTTCGTGATCGAGCGTAGAGTTGTTCACGGCCTGCCGCGATCGCTTCGATCTTCGTGGCTTCCCTGTCGGGGATGCGAGCTTCGAGGACTCCTGCAGGGGTCGCTTCCGCCTCCTTCTGGGAGGCGCGTCTTTGGGCTCGCCGGTTGGCGTGCGCGGAAGGGTTGTTTGTATGGGGATGATGTTCCCCGTTGATGACGTCTTGGGCGACGGTGATGATGACGGTGATGAAGGCGGGGAGGTTGGTGAGCTGGTGAGGTACCGCGCCGTTCGCGTGCGTTGCCGCGTCGCTGCTTTCTTGGCCGGGCGCTTCGGCCCCCGGTGGGTGGTCGGTCGCGGGGTCTCCTGCAGGATACGCTTCCGCCCCTTCCTGGGCGACTCGGACAGTTGCTCAGCCGCAGGCGAGCGCGGCGTGGCCGCGGGCGCCGGCGTGTTCGTGTTGGGTGGTGCGGCGGGCTTCGTAGCCTTCGGTTCGTCGGCACTGTGGTGCCCTTTGCCGCAGCACGCGGCGGGTCGTCGCTCTGCGAGCGTCGGCAGCTGGCGGCACCCTTCGCACGGGCCGCGGTTGTGTTCGCGGCACCCGTGGTGCCCTGCGGCACAGCATGTCTTCGGCGTGTTGCAGACCGCGCACCTGGACATTCGGTGTCGGTCGCAGATCGCGATGGGTAGCCCGTCGTCGGCGGCGTGGTGGTGCCGACAGCACGCCTGCACGGTGGGCCCCTGTTTGTCTCCGAGGCGGCGGCAGATCTCACACTTCCCCTTGTAGTGCGCGACGCACTTCGTCGCGTTCCTCTTGTCGACCACCGCGCCCAGAAAATGGACGGGGTCCGGGTTTGCGGCAGGTCTCTGGGGGGCGGGCCACCGGCCTGCCCTCGCGCGTCGTTCGTCGTTGTACACGGGCCCATTGTCGTAGGCTCCGTTCCCCTTCAACTGTTCCTGGACGATTCCTCCTGTAGCGGGCATCCGGTGTCGGGGTCTGGGTTCCAGGCCCGGCAGGCTGGGCAGTCCAATAAAGGACAGTGCCGTGGTCACCGCCTTTATCGATCCGGGCAGGCAGCCGCCGAGCTCTTGCTGGGCCGCCAGCTTCATGACGGCACTGATCATGCATCGCATGCCGTTCGCTTTCTCGCGAAGCGTTTTCGCCTCCTTCTTGGGCAGCCGTACGTCCAAGCCGGAATACAACTCGAAGTCGACAGCGAGCTCAACCGATGCTACGTCGCCGGTCGACGACCACTCAAGTCCCGCGAGCCAGTCCACGAGGGCGAGGAAGGTCCGTTCGTCCCAGTACCGTAACCACGCCCAAGCCGGGGCGATCCGTTGATACGGGAAATCGTACCTTCGCACCGGATTCTGCCCGCAAAGCTCCCACGGAGTTCTCTCCTCCCGCGTTCTGACAGGATCTCCGCCATGAGGGATTGAACCGGCCCGACCAGATCTCTCGTGCGCGTCGTAGCAATTCCGTGCTCGAGGAGGCACCTGGGCCAGTCCCTCTTTTCCGCGGCTACGATCGCCGCGTACTCTGCTTTCGCGCGGATCGGGGTGTAGGCACCGCACCGCCAGAAGATGTGCGCCTCGTCCTCGACGCTCCCGTTGCCGCAGCCCGTACACGCGGGGTCACCTCCCTGATGCATCCGCGAAGTGTGCTGCGCCGTGTTGACGCCTCCGGCGATCGCCACTCTGATGAGCCGCGCGGTCTGGGGTGGGCAGGCCCGCGATTTCCACAGCGCGTTGGTGGCGTCAAGGTCGACGTCGGCGATGCCGGCATAACTGCCGCGCCTCGCGACGAGTCCCGCCCGCAGCCGCGTCTTCAGGTCGGAGCGGATATCGTGGTTCCGCTCTGCTGGGGACTTGCCCAATGGCAAGTACGGTATACCGTTTCGTTCTACATCGTCGAGGGGGCCGCCTGCCCAGTCGTGACCGCACGGCTCCAGTCTGCTCGCTTCGGGTTCTTCGTCCCCCTTACCGCCGACATGACTCCGGTCGTCAGCTTCTCAACGGATTCCTTGGTCGTTGGGGCGAAGGGTACTCTCGCCAGCGCGGCTGGGAGGATCGCGGATTGTACTAAGAGCACTCTGCTCGGTTGCGGAATCGGGACGTGACGTAGGTTGTGGGCGGTGCTGGTGGCGGTCTCGAGCCTGGCCGTGTCGTTGTGGTCGCCTCCCTTCCGTGAGGTGCTCAGTTTGGCCCCAAGGCATTTTAGCGCTGTCGCCTGGGGAAACTTCCTCCCCGTGCTCCGGAGCTGAAGTCGCGACACGTAATCACGGACGGTCGTGAACACAAACGTCTTGTCCATGTTCAACGCCATGCCGGTGAGCCGGCAGAACTCGTCTACTACGTCGACTCCCTTCTGGAGGGCTGCTTCCGAGATCCTCGTCATCAGATTCGCATCATCCGCGTACGATTCAGTGAGCAATCCGGGTGCTTCTGCCTTCACCGCCTTCATTGGGATGGAGAGCAACGCGTTGATGAGGATGACTGAGATCGGGCAGCCCTGGAGGATCCCGTTCGTCACCTCGAACTCGTCCCCGACTCCCAGCGGCAGTTTGAAACGCCTTACGAGCACCCCGTATATTCCCCGCAGTGGCGTCATAATTCGTTCATGCAGCCCGAGTTCCTGCATCAGGCGCATCGTCAGCTCGTGCGGCACGCGGTCGAAGCACTTCGAGAAGTCAAGGGAGAGCCCGTAGAGCGGGTCTCCGCTTAACAGGGCATACTCGATCTCCATCGCCATCGTCATCAGAGGGTCTTCTCCGCGGTGGCCAGGGCGGAATCCGTGTTGGCCGTCCTCGATCCAGCCTTCCTGCCAGGTCACTATGTCTTTGAGCCGTCGACAGGCCCAGAGACGGTAAACACAGGAGGTCACCGTGATCGGTCTCATCTTCACCGGGTCGTTGTCGTCACCTTTCGGCGTCATGGTGACCAGGGCTGTTTGCAGTGCCCGTGGCCATTCGCCGGTCCTCTCAACCAGATTCAACAGCTCCGCGAGGGCGTCCAGCATCGGGTCAGGCAACGCCTTCAGCTCTGCCATTCTCCACCCGTCTACTCCACACGCCCCTTTGGCACTCTTTTTCATCAACAGGGCACGCAGGTCTGCGCCCGTTATCTCCTCCACCTCCATCGGCTGCCGGTGGATGTAGCTCTTGAAGCGGTCGGCAAAGAGGTTGTAAAGCGGCTCCGGCTGCTCCTTGTAGGATCGGAATATCGGATCCCACGCGCTCTGCAGGACGGCATCCATCTCATCGATCCGCGTTCCCATGGTTCCGGTCGTCGTGAATGTAGGGTCCGGCGGTGTGCCTGTGTTTGCCTCGTGGAGTTGCGCGGAATCCGTCCATCCGTTGCGCAGTGCTTTCCGAAGTACCGGGGATCGTTCTTCATCGGTGTTGAGGTCACCAATCACGACAATCGGCACGTCGCCTAGGCTGTCCGCCGCGGCAAAGAGGACGCTCTCGAGCAGCGCTTCCCTCCGATCGCACTCTGCCCTGCCGTTTCCCGACGGGCAGTACACGTTGAGCACGTGGACGAATGTGCTTCCCTTTCCCGTCGCTACCGCCGTGTGCAGAAGGCGCGCGTCGGCGAAGGCGGCTCCTGTCATACCATGCAGCGTGGCGGGCGAGTACGCAGGGACAGGCTTCCGGACCAGTGTGCAGACACCTCCGTTTGTCGCGCTCGTCTCCGACCTGATGCCGGACGATCTGCATTTGCGTCCGAGCGGTTCCGCCCCCCAATGGCACTTCCACGCTTCGAGATGCAGCTCGGCTTCGGGTCTCTTCGCCTCGAGAAGCGACACCTCCTGACAACATACAACATCAGCAGGGATGGATGCTACCGCAGGCAGGTACCCCAGCAACGAGGTAGGGTTCAACGTCGCGATCGTCAAACTTCGCGGTCCGGGGTTCGTCTCTACGTCACCCCCCAGCAGAAGAAGCTTTTTCGCCATCTCCGCGAGCGATCGCCGTCCCCTCCCTACGGGGCGGGCGGTTTCGGGCGGTGCGCATCGGTGGCGGCGTCGTCTTCTGTGTCGTTTGCACTGGGACGTCGTACGTGTTGGCGACAGGGGCGGTAGATGCATCCGGGGGCAACGGCGGGAAAGGTGTATCCAGGTGCGTGCAGGTGTTCGTGGTCTGCAACAGCGCCGCGCCGACAGTCGTCGCCGTGTGAGGCGCGTCGCGGGGTCGCGTTCGGATCGCAGTGGCGCCAGGCAGGCGACGGCTGGTTCCGAGGTCTTCGGGTCGTGGTGGTTAAGTGACGCGTCAGGTGGCGCGGTTGCAGGGGCACCGGAGAGGTCGTGGCTGGTCCAGCAGACCGCCTCGAAGTCAACATGGAGCTGGCCTTCACCAGCCCCATGTGACACCAGCGTCGAGTTCACGAGTCACCGGACTTCCTGCACTTTCTTGCTTGCGGCCGTGTAGCACGTACCACAGATGCGGGCAGCGCAGAAGCATGTGCGCATCATCGTCCCGTTCTGCCGGGGTGCTTCGCACTCTTCGCATTCCTGCGTGCCCTTGTTCCGCTCCGGCTCCTGCCACACGTGTATGTGGCCTTCCTTCGGGTCCATCGGCGCGTCGCTTTTGACTGCCTGCTTAGGCAGCGAGGCCCTGGGGATTCGCCCCTCCCACACGTTCGCCTTCGCCCCGCCGCGCGGTTCGTCCCCCCTTGCGATCGGGCGTACGAAGATAGGGTCGCGGCCCATCCTCGACACTACTGTGGCTGGCGGCGGCTGCTGCGACACAACGATCAGCCTCGTCCTCCCTTCCTTCGTGAAGGATTTCCTCTGCGCCCCGTTCCAGCCGACATCTCTGAGCGCCGCTGTGATGTCCGCGGCGTGCTCGTTCCGCCCGCCGGTGACGAAGTACGCCAGCCCTCCGCCGTATCGTGGCGGGGCGACGAGGTCGCCGGCCGCCTCCTGCAGCTCCTCCAGTGCTTCGTCGCCGGTGTAGCGGACCCCCAGGCGTGTCACCGCCGCAGCCAGCCCGTTGGTGCCAGGCAGGGCCGCCAGGGCGAGTGCGTCGTCGAGGGTGGCGGCCTTGTCGAGCCAAAGGACGCTGTCCGTTTCTCCACCCCGTGCGAAGCTGGGGGCTGACCAGAAGTGGCCTCCGTTCCCGCTGCAGGCGAGGAGCTTGTTGGCCTGCGCCAGCGTCACTCGCACCATGCAGGTGCTCCTCTCCGGCAGGTCCGCGTGTCGCCATCGGTGGCGCTTCTCGATCTCGGCGCCGTTGTCCCTTGCCGCCGTTGCACACATGCGGTCGATCACACCGGCCCCCTTCTTCTTGTCGGTGAGCAGCGTCACGGTTTCCTTCGGTAGCTCCCGGTGCAGGGCAGTGAACACCAGCACCTGCGTCTCGTTGGCCGTCTTCTTGAGCCCGATCCTCCCCTGGGCGGCCCGCGCGTCTCCACACAGGGTGACGTATCTGTAGGACGGCGTCCCGTCCGTCGAGAAAACGATCTCGTACGTCGAGCGCTCCTCGTCTGCCGGCTTCGGGGTGATGACCACGAGGGCGACGCCGTCTGCTTCCAGGTCGGTCAGCTCCTTCGCGTGGGCGACGACCTTTCTCGCTTCCTCCGTCGTCGTCTCAACGATTCCGCGCCGCGTATTCCCTTCCAGCACGCTCTTCACGTCGATGGCCTTCATCCCCCAGTCGTCGGTCCGTAGCCCTGCGTTCTTCGGGGCAGCCGGCTTCTTCCTTCCGACCACTTCTTTCCATCCGCTCGTTCGCGGCTCTTTCCGGGCGGTTCCTTCTTTCGTCGCGGTGTCCGCTTGGCGGTCTGCTTGCTTCAGTTGTTCCATGTCTAGCAGGGGTTGCCATGTAGCCCGTATCGGTCTAGTGTCCTGGGGGGGGGGGTAGTTGTTGCCTTGGCGGCAGTCTGATTGTTATCTGTGTCTTCTATTTACGTAGTTGTGTGCTAGAGGGACTTCTTGAGCTGATATTTTTTTTTTTTGAAATCTTTTTATCGAAATGTATGTCTCGTGCTGCAATTAGCTCCAGTCTCAGTGCCGCTGCGTAAAAGGGTAAGCAGAAAACGAACCAACTATTAATGATCTTCGTGTGTTTGCCACATTACACTGACAACTTGTGTCAGACTAGCCCACCCGGGGGCCCGGGGGTGGTTGATTCCTTCAGGCAGGGTCTCCTCCAGAGATTGCTTGGGTCCATGATGGGCGCCCTTCGGCTATTCATTTTCTCTTTCGCTCTCTCTTATTTTTTGTTTGTGCGATTTAACCTAACGTGTGTTCTGGTTAAACCGCTGCCAACGTTCTTTTTAGCTGTAACAAATACTGTCTCCAGGGAAGCAGAAATTGGTTGTCGCAAAAAAAACCGTACACCGCGAGAGTAGGAGAAAGTAGAACTACCGCACTACCCTGAGCCCGAATCCTGGACGTGGTTTCAGGTGGCAAATTTGGCAAATGATCATGATCAGAAGGTCCTACTTGGGCGGTTCAGTTTCCTCACACATTGCATGTGGCTAAAAAAAAAAAAAAAAACGTACCCGTAGACCGCTCGACACAGTACTCGTCGGGTTGCGAGTCCCATTCGGTAATCCACAAGGCGTCGGTGCTAATGGGCGCGCCTGCGCCGGGGTCATCCGGCGCCAGAGGGTCCTGGGGCACCAGGCGCGACTCGAAGGGCGACCCCTCGTACGGCGGTTCGGGCTCATTAGAGGTGGGCGGTGAGACGGTGGCGAAGATCAGGGCAAGGAATCCTGCCATGCTCACCACGGAGCCCACGAGGACGACCACCTTCAGCACGCGGGCCGTCCACACACCGATCGCATCCAGGGTCTGGTCGCTGATGTCGACGCTAGGGCAAGGCATGGTTACCCCCCTCCCTCGCACGCAGTAGTTCCTGGTTCGTTGGGGATAAATTCACACACACAAAAAGCTCAGTCTTAGATGACTAGTCACGTCAAATCAGTAGGAAGCACTCTTAAGAAGTTCTCTTAGAAAAATTCAGTCTCAGAAGACCCATCTCAACCCACCCGAATTCTCCTGTTGTAGGCTCGGGTGGTGTGCGCATCCTGCCGTACGCTTTGCTCCAATTCACAGTAGTTTGAAACTTGTCTCGGACTATAAGTAGTAGCAGTTTGAACTTGATATGCAGCGACAATCCGTGGCAATAGACAGCAGGAGTCACTGCTGAGGGGGCGGGTCTTGGTTAAATTTGCTTTATTTTTCCCGGGGCACCAGGTGCGACTCGAACGGAGACTCCTCGTACGGCAGGTCGGGCTCGTTAGAGGTGGGACGGCCCCTTCACGTAGCGGCAAGCCGACGATGCCAAAAGACATCCCCCTTCAACGACACGCCCAAACATCTAAGGGTCGGCCGCTCGTTCGCTAACGGAATCACCTGACGGTATGAAGGCGGGAGTCGAATAATAACACCTGTGTTATTATTCGACTTGTCGAATACTAAAAAAAGTTCCGGGTAGCCGAACAGCGGTGAGACGGTGGTGAAGATCAGGGCAAGGAATCCTGCCATGCTCACCACGGAGCCCACGAGGACGACCACCTTCAGCACGCGGGCCGTCCACACACCGATCGCATCCAGGGTCTGGTCGCTGATGTCGACGCTAGGGCAAGGCATGGTTACCCCCCTCCCTCGCACGCAGTATTCCTGGTTCGTTGGGGATAAATTCACACACACAAAAAGCTCAGTCTTAGATGACTAGTCACGTCAAATCAGTAGGAAGCACTCTTAAGAAGTTCTCTTAGAAAAATTCAGTCTCAGAAGACCCATCTCAACCCACCCGAATTCTCCTGTTGTAGGCTCGGGTGGTGTGCGCATCCTGCCGTACGCTTTGCTCCAATTCACAGTAGTTTGAAACTTGTCTCGGACTATAAGTAGTAGCAGTTTGAACTTGATATGCAGCGACAATCCGTGGCAATAGACAGCAGGAGTCACTGCTGAGGGGGCGGGTCTTGGTTAAATTTGCTTTATTTTTCCCGGGGCACCAGGTGCGACTCGAACGGAGACTCCTCGTACGGCAGGTCGGGCTCGTTAGAGGTGGGACGGCCCCTTCACGTAGCGGCAAGCCGACGATGCCAAAAGACATCCCCCTTCAACGACACGCCCAAACATCTAAGGGTCGGCCGCTCGTTCGCTAACGGAATCACCTGACGGTATGAAGGCGGGAGTCGAATAATAACACCTGTGTTATTATTCGACTTGTCGAATACTAAAAAAAGTTCCGGGTAGCCGAACAGCGGTGAGACGGTGGTGAAGATCAGGGCAAGGAATCCTGCCATGCTCACCACGGAGCCCACGAGGACGACCACCTTCAGCACGCGGGCCGTCCACACACCGATCGCATCCAGGGTCTGGTCGCTGATGTCGACGCTAGGGCAAGGCATGGTTACCCCCCTCCCTCGCACGCAGTATTCCTGGTTCGTTGGGGATAAATTCACACACACAAAAAGCTCAGTCTTAGATGACCGGCCTCAACCCACCCGAATTATCCTGTCGTAGGTTCGGGTGGTGTGCGCATCCAGCCGTACGCTTTCCTCCAGTTCCTACCGTGTACTAAAGGAATGACTAGTCACGTCAAATCAGTAGTAAGCACTCTTAAGAAGTTCTCTTAGAAAAATTCAGTCTCGGAAGACCCACCTCAACCCACCCGAATTATCCTGTTGTAGGTTCGGTTGGTGCCGTACGCTTTGCTCCAATTCACAGTAGTTTGAAACTTGTCTCGGACTATAAGTAGTAGCATGATATGCAGCGACAATCCGTGGCAATAGACTGCAGGAGTCACTGCTGAGGGGGCGGGTCTTGGTTAATTTTGCTTTATTTTTCCTGGGGCACCAGGTGCGACTCGAAGGGAGACTCCTCGTACGGCAGGTCGGGCTCGTTAGAGGTGGGCGGTGCGACGGTGGTGAAGATCAGGGCAAGGAATCCTGCCATGCTCACCACGGAGCCCACGAGGACGACCACCTTCAGCACGCGGGCCGTCCACACACCGATCGCATCCAGGGTCTGGTCGCTGATGTCGACGCTAGGGCAAGGCATGGTTACCCCCACACACACCCCTCGCACGCAGTAGTTCCTGGTTCGTTGGGGGAAAAACAATGAAAAAAGCGCACGGCGGCAAAAAGTCACCTGGAAGACTATAAACCCCCGGGTCTCTAAGCAACTTGCACTCTTGTGTGCTTCTGCCTTCCTTACCGCACTTTGCTTTCACCGGAGCTTCGTCTTAGCTTGCAACCGCCTCCTGTCGTAAATTTGCTGCATTCGTGTGATTGTCAGGCTTTTCGACTACCTGAGCAACGCACTAGCAACCACCTCCTGTCCTTTCCCGTGGCGGCGCTGGCCGTTTGCAGTCGTACGCAAAAAGCCCCGGAAGAAAATGTACGATGGAACGAGGAACTTAACGGAAAATAAACGCAAAAAAAAGACAGAAAACTCCAGCCCCCCAACTTCAAGCCGCATAACGTAAGTGCACAACGCCTGCTCCGCAGCCCCCTATCGATGGGAGCCAGAGGAACGAATGAAGCCCTCCATAGAGTGCGTTTGTCATCTCTCCGCAGACCGCAAAGAAGGAATTTCGGCCTTTAAAGTGCTTGTGCTAAGCCACCCGGCACCGGGAAGATCGAAGGAACTTCAACCTCTTCAAAATGCCTGTGCCATCTCCTCTCACGAGACCGCAAGTATGGAATAAAGGGCTTGACACTATCCGCGCGCGTATGCCAACTCTCCCGGCAGAGACCGCAATGAAGTACGCATGAACAGCAACTTCTTTAGAGCGCTTGTATCGTCTTTTCCTGCCAGACGAATAAAGGGCTCGACACTCGCCTGTCTGCGCGCGTGTGCCAACTCTCTCGGCAAGACCGCAAGGCGGTATGTATGAATGGCAACTTCTTTAGAGTGCTTGTATCGTCTTTTCCCGGCAGACCGCAAGCATGGAAGGAATTTCGCACTCGCCTCTTCAGAACGCATCAACTCTCCCGGGCTACTAAATAGAAGGAACTCAGACCTCCTTTACCCTTCGCGGACGGGGGACACACATCACACATGTGTCGAAAAAGCCAAACCCGAACTGGAGTTCGGACAAAGGCCCTCAGAGTAAAGACACGTCGAAAAGGATTAATGCTTGCTGCTGTGAAGAGATGTGTCACGAAACCTTTCCAAGTGAGCGCCAGGTTTCCCATTTTGGGGTCGTAACTCTCTCGAGTATGGACCCATAGATTCCCCAGAAGGCTTTCTGCGCGCTGGACAACCTACCTCCCCCTCCGTCCGTATGGGGGTAATGCAATTGTGCCATCTTCATTATATCTTTAGACGGCAAGGATAGAAGGAATCTCGATTTCGGGAATTGGTCAGTACCGGCGGACGCACGCGAAAGCCTCCGGAAAAGGCATTCATTGCAGAACATGCCGACTTCTTCCTCGAAAAAGCTAAAAGCTCTCGGAACCGAGTCTACAGAACATGCCAACCACTATAGCTGCCGAGACTGCGTGCAGTCAGTTGTTCCTCGGAAACAGCACTCGGAAACGACAATCAACGCAGCAGCCGGACGGCCGCCGAGTAGCGCTAGGAAAAGCGCTCGAAGACGACGTGGTCGCAAGCACACTACCTGTTCGTCGGCAACTGCAAAGGAGACCTTGCGGGGTCAAGCGCACTGCCTCTCAGTACGGGCGCTCCAACGCGGGGTGAATGCGGCGGAAATCTCCCTGTGTGCGAGTGAGTGTGGGTGCGTGTGCGTTAAAGCTCGGTTGTGGGTAATCCCTGCGCGGAATATAGCCCATTTTCCCGCCCTTTTTTACGTGGGGCTACTGCCGCCCGATTACTCATTTTTGTCGAGTATTTTGTATAAGCACCTGCTTTGTAGGAAATGCTTGAGGAGACTGCCAGTTGCGATAGATCAAAGGAGGTAAATGTGCTGTAGCCCACACGAAACACAGGTGAATCTGGGTTTGTTGGCGGGCGTAAGCGTTCAACAAAAAGGCTTTGTCTGGCACGGGCGTTTTGCCTCGTGGTTTACATGTTGCTGGTCACGATGCGCAGCGGGGTGCATCGTGTTTCGCGCACCTCAGCGTTCGATGCCCAGGGGGCCTTGGTGTGTGTGCGTGTGTTGGAATTCGATCACGGGTACCCCCCTGAAGCGGAGGATGGCCCAATGTGTGGAGTGTGTGTTGCGGGCTCGTTTTAACGTGGCGCCCCCCATAGCGAGAGTGTGTCCACGCATGGTTCCCTCTAGGTTACGGCTGATGCCCCCCTCCCCGGCTGCTGGTGGGGGCCTGGCGTCTCGTCCTGCGAGCCGGGTGACGCCTGAGGCTGCACGACCTTCGTTCTCTCGGTGCTGCTCCTGTTCATGGAGTCGGCAGTGTTCGGCTTCTGGACGCGGGCTCCGTTCGCTGCGTCGCCCGCTCGTCTCCCTCGTTGCTCGCCCTCATCGGCCGCTCGTCTCCCTCGTTGCTCGCCCTAATCGGCCGCTCGTCTCCCTCGTTGCTCGCCCTAATCGGCCGCCCGTCTCCCTCGTTGCTCGCCCTAATCGGCCGCTCGTCTCCCCCGTTGCTCGCCCTAATCGGCCGCTCGTCTCCCTCGTTGCTCGCCCTAATCGGCCGCTCGTCTCCCCCGTTGCTCGCCCTAATCGGCCGCTCGTCTCCCCCGTTGCTCGCCCTAATCGGCCGCTCGTCTCCCTCGTTGCTCGCCCTAATCGGCCGCTCGTCTCCCTCGTTGCTCGCCCTAATCGGCCGCTCGTCTCCCCCGTTGCTCGCCCTAATCGGCCGCTCGTCTCCCCCGTTGCTCGCCCTAATCGGCCGCTCGTCTCCCTCGTTGCTCGTGCAGGCCTTCCGCATTCAGCGACCATCGGGTCGCACGGTTTTCACGCGTCTCGCGACGTGCACCCCGGACTTCAGCAGCCAAATACTAAGTCAATGCGGGAGTGAAAAAGTGCGGGAGTGGCACTCCCGCATTGAGGGGGTCCCACTCCGAGTGCCACTCCCGCATTGAGGGAGTGAGGCCGACCGCACAAACGACCGCAAAACCACTCCCGCAACCCGGAGTGAGAGTCCGGGGTGCGTCGTACCGCCGTGCTGCAGCGCAAACTCTTCGAGGAGCTCTTTTAGCTCCGGTGGGCGTCGCGTTGTGGCGCCTCCTTATTTATTTAGTTTATGCATTCGCTTGGTCTCCGCCTCATTTTCCAAATTTGGACCGCTAACGGCTTTTTGCGTCCTCACTCAGGGATGGGCTCTACACGTATCGTCACGACAATGCTGGGCCCGGAGTGTCTCGGATTGCACATTGGCCACCTTTGCCGGGGGCCTGGGTGATGGTGCAGAGCCATTTATTTTCTTCTTTTTCCCCGCCGGCTTTTCCAAATTTGGACTGGCAGTCCAAATGTGGATAAAGAAGCTAATCTTCTGCTTCATCGTATAAGACTAGCGTCTTATACGACCAAAAAAACTGCATACGTCACGGCTTTGGATGATGGCCGCCACGCTGAGGACCCAAAGGAGAGCCCGGCTTCCCTTCGGGAAAGGATAGGCGCAACCGGTGCTTCTGTAGGCTCCCTTCAGCTGGGCTTCGTGTCCGAACCAGAAGTACGGCACAAAGAACAGAAGCGGCGAAATCAGGCCGCAGGTCGATTGCGGCACGTTCATTCCGATCGTCATCTTCGGACCTTTTTTTTTTTTTGCTGTGCGTGTATTCCTGTTGTTTTGGATTGGAAGCGCCTGCCTTGTTGGGAAAGGAATAAGCATAACCGAGAGCGAGAGAGAGACGAGTTAGAGTGCAGGGACCATCTCTCCGGGGAGTTTCCGGTCTCCTCACGTCTCTTCGTGCCGCTACGGCGGGCATAAGTCGCTCCGGAGGCGCGCTGCAGGTTGCGGCTCTGCTACAGTGAGTGGCGGCACCGGAGTTGGTGCTGCAGCGGGCGCTCTGGCCGGCGGGTGAGCTCGTCTCGCGGGGGATCGCCGCCTTGTAACGCTGCGGGCCCTCTTCTTTCTCGCGACTGCGCGGCCTTACGGCGGCGGCTGACACCTTGATGAGAAACTTCAGCTTCCATTGCGCGAAGACTACGTCCCGTGCTGTGGGCTTACGGTCCGTTTTCGGCCTCAGAGAAAGTACGCGTGGTCCACATGTGGGCGCTTAAGGTTCGAGGGAAAAACAATCCCTATCTCCCTATGTGCGGCGGGCAAAAACCCGTACACCGCGAGAGTAGGAGGAAGTAGAAAGGGAAACTAGAGTTTTCGTTGACCGCACTACCCTGAGCCCAAATCCTGGACGTGGTTTCAGGTGGAAAATTTGCAAATGATCGTGATCAGAAGGTCCTACTTGGGCGGTTCAGTTTCCTCACACATTGCATGTGGCTAAAAAAAATAGCCTCACTACTGGACTTGGCGACCTGACTGTGCGGCCTTGGCGACTTGTGGGCCTAGACTGCAAGTGGACCAACCTGTAGCAAGCACATGCGGGGGAAAAAAATATCAAAATCCACATGTGGTACCACACGTGGAGCGCAAGCCCTGGCTGTGGGCCCCCTTGTGCTGGGCTTCGCTCCCGAGCTATAAGTCCGGCACAAAGAACAGGAGCGGCAACACTACCTTTTGTTGATGCGTTCATTTGTGGACCTTCTTGGCAGCTGGAGATGATGACTCTTTGGCTCTACCGGGCAGTCCTTTTTTGAAACTGTGTTTTCCGGTGGAAACTTGACCGGCGGTTTGTGTGGGCAAATGCGTGGACGAAAGCAAAAAAAGCGGGGTTCGAAGCGGCGGTAGTGAGAGAGGAAGGAGCGCGAGAGAACACGGGAGGAGGTTAAGGCGAAGGAGGCTGCCACAGTGTCATCCATACAGAAGCCAAACTGAAGCTCCGCGATTTTTTGGGCAGGTGGGGGAAAATCTTAGTTGAATGTTTAGGCAGAGCACTGCCTCTCATGCATAGTTGATGCCAGCATCAAGTCTTCTTCGAGGAAAATGTGTTGTGATGCAAAGTGGGGAAGGGTACTTTCTCCGTCGGAAAAGAAATGGGAAGGAAGAGTCTGGGTTTAGCATGAGACCAAGTAAAATGCAAGTGCCACGAAGACAGGCAAGCACTGCAAGCACTGGGCTTCGTGTGCGCCAGTGCGGCGATGTGAAATTTTCTCCTGTTTTGCCAGGCTCTCAACACGCACCCGCACGGTGTTTGCAGTGAGCTGCTCAGGAGATTCTCTTTTCCACACGGAGGGGGAAGAGGTCCGGGCGCAGTTGGAAATGTTGTTGACACATTTGCGCTCGACTGACGTCCAAAGGTTTTGCATGTGGTGGTCCTGTAGACTGCATTCCACGAAGTATCCAAAGGCTGCTATCCGCGTCTCGGTCGGTTTTCTCAGCTCTCACCGACTCGATGGAGCACGTTGTAAGAGCTGTCGGCAAACAGCGCGCAAAAGCGGTGTTCTATTTCAACGTCGCTCCCGCCACGCACGCTCAGATCTTGAAAGCACGTTCGAAACTGTGTCTGTCAATCCACCTTCGGCTAACAGCAAGCAGACTGTTTGCACTTGTGCGCAACACGCTCGAAGTGCTACATATACTTCAGTGACCGGTCAACCCAACTTTGGCTAGCAGCAAGCAACATGTCGTGCTTTCTCGCCCACTTCCTGTGCTGCATTGTGCCGGTCCAAGCAGAACTCTGGGCAGGCATTCGTCGGGAAAAAATTCCGGCAGCGCGGAAGCAAGGCGGCGAGCAGGTCGCAGACCGCGCACAGGGCAACACCGCTATCCGTCACCCGCGCCGGGCGGCGGCAGCGACGAGAGGTGCTGCAAGGTTGCGCCCCGCTTCGGGGGAAACGGTGGCGAGGGTGGTGTACGGAAAATCTTTAGCGGAGGAGGCGCCGAACGGAAAGCTCGCTTGAAACTGCCAGTCAAGCACCTTTTGGCTCGCAGTAAGCAAACATTCTGCACTTGCGCTCGAAGTGCTGCATAGATTTCGGTGACCAGTCAACAGGACACCTTCGGCTAGCAGCAAGCAAGGTCGTGCTTTCTCGCCCACTTCCTGTGTTTCAAACCCAAGTTTCGCTTGTGCCGGTCCAAGCAGAACTCTGGGCAGGAGTTCGCCGGCAAAAATTCTGGCAGCGCCAGCAAGGCGGCGACCAGGTCGCAGACTGCGCACAGGGCAACACCGACATCCGTCATCCCACCGGGCGGCGGCAGCGACGAGAGGTGCTGCAAGGCCCGCCCGGTTTTGGGGATCACGGTGGCGAGGGTGCTGTCCGGGATTTCTTCGGCGGCGGCGGCACCGGACGGCAAGCGAGCGCTTCCGAGGGCCCGGAAGAACGGCGCCGCGCCGGTGTGGACGGGGATGGACCGGGACTTGGCCCAGCAGGAAACGGAGGGGATCGTGCAGTGTGTAGTGTACGATGCTACCCTCGCCATCGCGGGGACATTGCCTTCGAGCAGTGCCTGAGGGTCCCAGCCGAAGAGGCAGCGGAGATTCGGCGTGTTGGCGTCGAGGAAGTATCCGGAGTGGCTAAGGAGGCCGATCAACCGCTCGAAGGAAGCCGCAGCAGCACCCCCTTGACTTGATAGCAGCCCGCGCGACACCTCGCTGGGGTGTGCCACCGTCCCTTCTTCTGCGCGCGTACACGCTCCCCCACTGGCCATGTGCGGTGTCCGAGCATCGTGCCCCCCCCCTCCTTGGCAGTGCCGAAGCACTTGGGATACCCCGAGGCTATTCCGTTCAGACACATCGCCGTAGTGTGCCACCGCTCGACTACTGACCGTGTGCAGTGTCCGAGAATCGTGCATTTCCCCTCCTGGGCAGTGCCGAAACACTTGGGATACTCCGAGGCTATTCTCTTCAGACACACCGCCGCTGTGTGCCGCCGCTCTACCGCTAGACGTGCGCACCCCTTGCCGGTGGCTAAGCACCCGCCCGGAGCCGTCGTCGAGTCGGCATTCAAAGTGGTACCCGACTGAATACTGCCGGAAGACCGCGCGTCCGGCTCCGCTCCGCAGCGAGCGGGGTGACTCGGCATTGCGAGGCGCTGCGGCCGTCGCCAAGTGCGGCATGCGAGACGTGCTCGCGGCCCAAGACACTGAGCCCGAGCAAGACACCGATACCCCGTCGGGGATGTCGCTTGCACGTCGTACCCCGCCGTGCAAGCCAGCCGCCCACGCAGCCACTTCGGTGCCCATGTGCGGGAGGCAGGGCCAGCAACTCGAGCCCGTGTCATCCACGGATCCCGAGGGTGACAGCGAACAGGAGCTGCTGTCCCCACTGCGCAGCTCCCCCCCGTCCAAAACGGCTACCGGGCAACCGTCCGAGCTTCCACCCCCCCACGAAATCGTCGGCACGGTGCCTTCAATCGACGGAGAGGCGGTGGAGCTCGTGGCCCCCGGGGAATTCGGGGGAGACAGCGAAGAGCCGTGGATTGCTGGTAGCCTGCCCCTTTCAACGGAGGGCAGGCAACCATCCGAGCTCACGCACCCCCAGGATATATTTGATGGCGCGGTGCCTGGAATCGGCGAAGAAGCAGCGGAGCCCGCGTTCCCCAGCGAACCCGGGGGTGACGGCGAAGAGCCGCGGGCTGCTGGTAGCCCGCCCCTTTCAACGGCAGGCAGGCAACCGTCCGAGCCTACGCACCCCCAGGAAATATTTGACGGCGCAGTGCCTGGAACCGACGAAGAAACAGCGGAGCTCGCGTCCCTCAGGGAACCCGGGGGTGACAGGGAAGTGCCGCGGGCTGTTGGTGGGCTGCCTCTTTCAACTACAGACAGGCAACCGTCCGAGACCACGCCCCCCCAGGAGATATCTGATGGAGCGGTGCCTGGAATCGACGAAAACACAACGGAACCCGCGTCCCCCAGGGAACCCAGGGGTGACGGCGAAGAGCCGCCCCCCGAGCCGCAAACTGTTGGCGCCTCGCCTCCGACGGCAGACGGGCAGCCGTCGGAGCTTGCGGCCCCCGAGGAATTCGCGCCTCGAATCGACGGAGGAACCGTGGAGCTCGTGTCCCAGAAAATCACGGGCGCGGCGTCCGCGATCGCTGGAGAAGGCAGCGCGAATCCTGCGACCGAGTCCTCGCCGCAGGGGCTGAGGCAGGGTACAGAGTCGTGTACAGGAACCTCCTTCTCGTTGCAGGTGGAGCAGGCGGCAGGCAACTCGGGACCTACAGGCAGCGAACAAGGAGCTGAGCTTGCGTGCCGAGCGACCTTGGCAACGGCTACAGAGTTGGAGATCGACCAATCGTCGCTTCGCCAGGTTTCGTCGGCACGGTACGACGCCCCGTTGTTGCAGAGCGGTGCGTCCATGCGAACAGACGCCAGCTGCGAAGACTCGGTGTCCGCAACCAGCTGGATCCGAAGAGACGAGATGGTCTGCCAGAACACAGGCGCCGAGGAAGGAGGAGGCAACGACAGCGAACATTCGCCTTGAACGGTTTCGGGACTCGGCGCACGTGCGCTGTCACAACTCGAGGAATTTGTACAGAGAGCTGCCGGCTGCGGTGACTCAGCGTCTGCTGGCAGGAGCGGGCGAAGAGATGAGGTTGTGTGCCAAGACACGTTGACGACAGGAGTCGAGACACGAGGGGAGCCTTCGGGACTCGGCGCACGTGTGCTGTCACAACTCGAGGAATTTGTACAGAGAGCTGCCGGCTGCGGTGACTCAGCGTCTGCTGGCAGGAGCGGGCGAAGAGACGAGGTTGTGTGCCAAGACACCTTGACGACAGGAGTCGAGACGCGAGGGGAACCTTCGGGACTCGGCGCACGTGCGCTATCACAAAGCGAGTAGCTTGTGCAGGCAGCTGCCGCCTGCGGCGACCCCGTGTCCGGAGGCAGGTGCGGGCAAAGAGACGAGCGGGTCTGCCACAACGAGCCGGGACCAAGCGACGAACCTGCAACGGCGCAGGTTGGTTCGGGATGGTGACTGGCGAAAGCGGCGACGCGAACGGATGCGAGGGAGGACGCCGCACAGGGCGAAATGGGGCGGCATCCCGCGGTGCAAGATGCTGACGACCCGGCTAGGACAGACATTCGGCACGGCACGCAGGCGTGCGGGAGGGATGATTCGACGGTGCAACTGGATGAGCCGTCAGGGCACCACGGGTCGCCGGCGGTGAAGGAAAGGAGTTCATCGGCGTACGCAGGGCAGGCGGGCGCGCAGCCGGGCGGCAGGGCAGGGTCGACGAAGGCCTGCGCACTCGTTTCGCCGGCGGAAAGCTCGCCGGTTCGGAACGGGTCGTCCGCTTCGCAGACAACGTCCGTTCCGCAAACAGAAGGATCGGCGAGGAACTGGGCTTCGGCGTCGCTGCCAGAACGCTCGCACGGTGCGTTTCCCCCACCAGCCAAGGGACGAGCGGTGGAAAGCCCGATGCGGCATGGAACATCTGCCTCGCGATCAGACAACGCATCCCGAGCAAGAAGGGGAGGCTCGGCGCCGTCTTTTCCGCCCGGGGAAAACTCCTTCCGGCGCCTCGCCGGCACAGTGCTGGGGGCGCCGCGCTGGATGGCAGATGAGTCCGGCGTGTGCGAGTAGTCCTGCGCCAGACCAGGCACGGTGCATCGAGGCTCACAAGGTTCTCTTGGCCCATGGTGGTGGGCAACGGAAGAAGAACTGCCCAGACAGTGTGGCCCGACTCCGCCCAAGCGTGCAGGAAGACACTCAAAGTGATCGCTTGACTTGAGCTGGGAACGAGGAGAAGAATAGTTGAGACGGTCGTGCTGGGTAGAGACTGGAAGCGTTTCGCATGGATACTCAAGTTGGTCCCTTGGCTTGGGCTCGGAAAGAGGAGCAGAAGAGTTGAGACAGTCGTGTTGGGCTGAGACCGCAGCGGCGGGGAGCGGGTTGCTCGGTTGCCGGGGCCCAGACTGTGGGAAAACGGCGAAGCGGCTCATCGCGGCAGCCCCCCAAGGTGCCCCTTCTCTGTCAGCATACGAAAAGGTAGAGACGAGGCACCTCGGGGGTGATAATGAAGCTCGATTCGAGTTGTTGTTTGGGCAACGAATTATTCGGTTCGTCGGGGGTCCCGAAGGGGGCTCCTCTCCCTCAGCACATGGTACAGGGACGATGTGGGCCACTACCGGTGCCTCTTCTTCCTCGGCACATGGGGCGGGGGAGGCAATGCGTTTGGGGGACACGCGAGGGTAGTCACTGGAAGACCGGATGATTCGTTTCGTGGCGGCTTCTCCCTCAGCACACGGAGCAGGGACGGGGGTGTTGCTGTTTGAGCAGCGAATGATTCGCTTCGCCGGGGCCACTACCGGTGCCTCTTCTCCCACAGCACACGGAACGGGAGAGACAAGGCGTTCGGGAGACACGCGAGGGTAGGCTGCACCAGGCGGCCTTTCTCCCTTTGCGCACGAAAGGGGGGGGACAAGGCGCTTCGGGGGCAAGGTGCGGGTATGGTCCACGTCGGGGCTGCGGCGGACGTGCTGCGCCGGTCTGGGTGACAGTCCACAGTCGGCGTACGCGGGTGGGGAGCGGCCGTTGGCCCGGATCGCGGAGCTGCACGTCGGCCCCGGCCTGCGGCGGACCCAGTGCGGCCCCTGGCACTTGTCATCCTCGCACGTACCACCCTTGCGCATAGCATCCTTACACATAGCCCCCGTGCACATCGAATCTTTGAACATAGCAGCACCCTTACATATAGCCCCTTTGCACATTGAATCCTCCAACGTGGCATCATTGCGCATAGCCTCCTTGCGCATTGAATCCTTGGACATAGCACCCTTGCACATAGCATCCTTAGCCCCCGTGTACATTGAATCTTTGAACATAGCACCCTTGCATACAGCGTCTTTGCACATAGCACCCATAGCACCCTCGGACATAGCATCCTTGCACTTGCACGTTGCATCCTTGGACATTGCACCCTTGCATACAGCGTCTTTGCACATGGCACCCTTATACGTAGCCCCTTTGCACGTTGAATCCTTGAACACAGCACCCTTGCACATAGCATCGCTTCCTCTGCCCGTGGCGGAACACCCGCCATGAGCGGGAATACCGCTGCGCTTGAACCGAGCGCGAGCCCAGCCAGCAGATGGAGGCCGCTCCGCTGCGGACGCGCGACCCTTCGCAGACGCCGCCTCGTGAAGAGGAGGCGGGTGCCCCTTCCGCACAAGGCGCTCGATCCAGACCGTGCATCGAGCTCCTGGCCTGCCGACAGGCGCGCTGGTGACGGGCGGAGCACATCGTCGACCGGCTGCACGCGGCACGAAGCTCTCGTGCGTCCTTGGAGGTTGGTCTGCTGCTGGGTGTTCGTTCGCCAACGCAGGCAAGCCAGGGCGAAAGAAGGAAGGAACCGGCTTCACGGAAACACTACACATGCTCCCACGAACTCCCTCACGCGCGTGTCCGATTTTCCAAGAGGATGGCGAAGAATTCTTCGCGGTTGTCCAGGAGGACTGCGAAGAATTCTTTATGGTGTTGTGTTTTCCGACGATCCCGCGTGCAGATTGGTACCGCAATTGCGTTTCTTCTTTTGTGCGCGTTCTTCGTTGTTTTTTTTTTAATTAAAGTTTGGGTGTAGAGTACCTGGTTGGATTGGGAAAAGCAGATTTCGGGACAACAACCCAGCGAGAGAGACACGTAGCAACCTCCTCTTTCGGAATAGCTATCTTACACGGGTCTATCCAGGTGCAGTTTGTTCGCGTTGGATTCGCAGATTGCCCTCCGACTGCGGGGTGGAGTCCAGCCTCAGAAGCTGGAGCATAATGCCTTACTGCGGCAAATGCTGCTTCAGGATGTAGCTATCCAATGCCACACTCCTGTGAAATCCCTGTGATACACTCAGTTGAAACCTCTGGCACGACCCTTCTGGTGCCACCAGAGGCACATGAAGCTGCTCTACTGAGGTGAACGCCCAGTTGGAACTTTTGGCACGACACTACACTGATGGCGGCTGAAACGGGCTACGTCTCCCGCATACTTTTTTTTTCACCGGGTGCCCGGTGTGCGCGCGATCAGCCGGCTTCTCGGCTGATTAAACTTCGAGATCTTTTTTTACCGGCAGACTCGCTACGTATCCTCAGTAGGTAGTAGATACCACCACACCATACTACGGTACATCAGCAGCACGTGCTGTGCATCAGCAGCAGGTGGTGCATGCGTACTAGCAGTACAGCGCGTAGCAGCGTAGCAGCAGCGGTGGGGTCGAATAGTAACAGTAACTATTTGACACACGTCTGGTTCTCTAAAAACACTACCACTATTTGATCCTGCTACTGTTCGGCTACCCGGAACTTTTTTTAGTATTCGACCCCTCCCCTTCACAAAAGCAACCGATTTTCAACATTGGCTATGCCGCCCATGGAGCGGAGCTTGATGCTCCGGCAAGACGTTGTCGTAAAAACCTTCTGATCGGCAGACCTTCCAAAACTACTACACTAAATATACAACCCGTAACCACATAGCCCTTTCTTGCTCTAAGAGAACCCATTCATGAACGGTCACACGGAGACCCTAAAACCCCGGAATTTCAAGCGAACTTTAACTCTAAAAATCAGCCGGCTGACTATCAGCCGGTTAGTTTTTAGAGTTATAGTTCGCTTGAGAATCCGGGATTCTAGAGTCTCCGGGTGACCTTCGTCGAATGGGTTCTGTTAAAGCTAATACGTACTGGGTGGGTTTGGGGGGGCATGTATGGCTTCTTTCGAGAACCCTTTACTTGCTCGCTTTGGCGAGCTTTTTCAAAGAACTTTTTTTTTTTTTTTCCCGACGACAACTCGTGTCAGACTAGCCTACCCGAAGGCAGATGATTTCTTTAGGCAAGGTTTCTCTGCCGGCGGAAGTTGTTTGGGTTAGCGTTTTTTTTTCTTTTTTTCTTCTTTTGTCGGCCGCCCAATGTCCACTCTCCTTACTGTCTTTCTCCTTTCCGCTAGTCGCCTTTTTCACTGTCAAATCAAGCATGCACTAATCGAGATATCTCAAAACGAGGGATGACCAACGAACCGCGAGCGGGTCGTCACATAGCGCTTTCACGCGCCTGGCCACGTGGCGGATTGTGGGCCTTCGTCTTGTCGCAAAGTCTTCGAGGAGTCGCCTCAGATGTGGTCGGTCTTGTGGGTATGCTTCCATGATATCAGACACATCATTGTGCGTCGCGTCGTCTGCCAGCAGTACATGCTGGGCGGTTGCCATCTCCGCGCACCGTATACAGTTGACCTTTGTGCCTCGAGGCATTACCGCACGCCGCACGATGGACTGCAGGAGGTCTGCCGCCCCGGGTATGGTCTCGAGGGAGCCGAGGGTGCTTCCCTTTGTCGTCTTTGCCGATGCCAGCTCTCGGATACTCCTCATGGCCGTCTTCGTGCGGCGGTGACGCCAGACGCGCCGCACGAAACGGATGGGGCTCTCCAGCATCGGGAACTCCTCAGCCACGAGACAGCACACAGACTTCACCCCGTTTAAAAGGTGGAGCAACTCCATGCTTAGACCCGGTCCTCTGTCCCGGAGTGCCTGGGTCGCCGCCTCGTCCGCCCGGTTGATGAAGGCGTTGTCGGCGTGCCCCTTACTCCATCGAAGGCACTGCGCGTACTCGCCTACTGCGTTGGCGACGGGGTCGCCGGGCTCTCCGCGGCGGACACGCAAGATTGCGGCCTCGCTGTCGCTGTACCACGTGACACGGTCGGGTGCGACTTCACGCCGCCGTAATGTCGTCGCTAGCAGGTAGATGGCGGCCAACTCGGTCTCCGTACTCGATGTCACCGTGCCCCTCACCATGCAGCCGAACGACGTCGTGCCAATTGACACCCCGGCGGACCCGCGTGATTCGTCTTCCAGGAACCCCCCGTCGGTCGCCACCACCATTTCCCGCGGCTCCGAGAATTCATCCGTCCCCAGTAGCGCGTCTAACCGTTCCAAAACGTCCTCTCCCTCGACCGTCGGGTGTGGCGGCCTTCGCCGGAATCCTTCGACCGGCAGTGCGCTTTTCGCCTCGTCAGGTCGATGAGCCAGTACCGCCCGCGTTCGTTGTAGCGCCGCATATGTCTCGACATTTTGGCAGGCAAAGCCGTCTTTGCACCACGCGAAATCCTTTATCCCCCTGCTGTGGCGATGCTTGGGAAAGAGACTCGCGTGGGCTGCAACGAGCTTCGGCGCCCGCGGGTCGAAGCATGACGAAAGACAGTGCATCGATACGATGGGGAGCACGTGGCTGCTGAAAAAGGCGCATTTTCGCCTTGTGGAGCGGTACACGTGGGAGTTTGTGAAGTCGACGAGGCGCGCCAGCCTTTCCATGCACTTGGCGTCATTGTCGCACCCACTCAGTCGTCCGCCCGCATGGATACACACGCCCAGCAGTCTTGCCCGGTTGGTGGTTTCACGAATGGGATCCGAGCTCCATGCGAAGGAAGACCTCGCCAGTACAACCGTCTTTTCCTCAGCCAACTCCAGGTCTTTCGATGTCGCCCACTTCTTTAGGGCCCTGTACGTTCCTTGGAGTCGTGATCTCGTCGTACGTGCAACCAGGTCATCGACGTATGCCCGTGTTTCATCCTCGGGGGGAGGCTCGCAGGTATACAAGATGTACAGCAGCACGCTGAGGGGTGATCCCTGGAGAACGCCGCGTTTCATGCCAACCGGCGGGGTGAAACCGTCATAGTGCACAATCGACACTTCCTGATCCTCGATGACCCTCGCTATCGTCCTCGCCCACTCGGGACCAAGCAACCTCTCGACCGTCCGAACCAGCTTTTCATGCGGTATCGTGTCAAATGCCGCGAGAACGTCGACTAGCAGCAGCAGGTGTTCATCGTCGGGCTCCGTGCCTGAACCCGATTCCAGCCATTCCTTCGCATAAAGCACTACCTGTGCTGCCCCGCTCCGGCTGCCGCACCCGAACTGGAATTTGTACCTGAGGACCACCGATTGCACGAGCGGCTTCATCTTCTGGTACAGCGTCGAGTGCAAAAGCTTTGCGAATAGGGGCATTATGGCGATCGGGCGATACCCCCTCGGCTCCGACATTCGCAGCGCCTTTCCCTTCCAAAACAAGAAAATCCACGACAACCGCTGACGCGCCGGGACGCCTTCACGAACCCATCTATTCAGCTCATCCGTTGTTGATTGCACGGCTTCTTCAGACATAACTCTTAGAAACTTCGGTGAAAAATCTGCCGTTCTCGCGGTGGGCCGGATGGCTTCGATTGCCGTCCTGAGGTCTTCGGTTGTCAATGCGACTGCTTCGGTGTCCGGGGGTATGATTATTGGGGGACTGGGCGTGTCGGATTTATACTTGTTTCGGAGGAAAGCTGTAAAGGCGTCGGGATTTTCCAGCAACGGAGGCTGGTACGGAGTCGTCAGGTTGGGCGGCCTCTGCTTCATCGCGACCACGTCCAACTTCTTCCGTACAGATCGTATCTCGGCGTTCAACAACTTCTTTTGCTCCGGGCCGGCCGCGCTTCGGAGAAGGATCCGTCGGTAGAGAGCGTCCTGCAGCCTCGCCACCTTCGTGCTTCTGGGTCGCGGTGGGGGGCTTGCACCCGTTTCATCCAGTGTGTTCAGCAAATCGGAAAAGGCCGTCTGGTCGAGGACTTGTCGCTTCGATGGGTAGATCATGGCCGGAGGCTTCTTCAGGAATTTGTCGAATCGGAGGATTAGTACGGCGTGATCGCTTCCACCGGTGAACCGTATTCTGTCCAAGCTCCAGCGCGATCTTCTCGGTACAAACGCCCTATCCAGGGATGACGCGGCGTTGGACCTCGCGAACGTGGTTTGCGACCGAACCAGCTCCTGCAGATTTTCCCTCCGTACTCGAATCTCTACTTGGGGGGTTGTCCGCGGATTGAAATCCCCGACAACTGCAACATCAGTCACACAGTCCCGAGCTCGCGACGCTATCCAGTCTCCAAGTCGATCCGTCAGGGCATCACGTTTGTGGCACGGAACGTATACACTTACCACTCGCAATGTCTCGCCAGCCACCTGCAGATCCGCGCTGCACGCTCCGTACCCCGAATAGCACTGAGATAGTGTAATCAGGGATTGCTTCTTTATCAGTATCGCCGTTCGGGCCAGGGGGCGCCCGTTCGCGTAGGGGCACGTACCCACTACGACGACACTCCATCCAGCACGCTTCGCGTATTCGCGGAAATTTGTGGGCTCACGACCAATCTCGTTCACCGCCAGGATATCGCCGGCGGGTAGGCGAGCGAAAAATCTCTCAAGACACATCTTCGAGGAGGCATTGCACGACAGTAGGACTAGGCTTCTTTCGGAAGGGAGAAAAAGGCGGACGTTTGTGGACGGTATGATCAGAGGAGGCCGTGGACGTAAGGGACCGGTTGTTTCGGTTGGTTGTTGTGACAGGGAGGGATTGACTGATGGGCTGGGTGATATTTCGAGGGAGGAATTGACTGATAAGGTTGACCTGACGTTGTTGGGGTTGTTTGTTTCCGTCTCATAGACCGTGGCTAATAAGAGCCCATCGGGTCGTCCCCGGGGCGCGGGTTTTCAAGCGGTGACGTCCCCCCGCCGCCTTCTCCAACCCGCTCCCCAGGCTTACTCTTTGCCGGTGGCGACACCGACATCTCGCCCTCTCGTTCTAGACCCCTCTTCGCTCCAACTACGTCCTCTTTCTCCGCCCTTGCCTTTGCGCCTGTCTTCTCCTTCTCCCCTTTTCCCTTCTTTCCGGCTCCTCGCCCTTTCGGCGCGCCTCCCTTCCCTTTTTCGGTAACCTGCACTCCCTGTGGCCTGCATTCCTGGTCATTTCCGCTCTTCGACCGTTCGTCCGCTGCCTCGTCATCGGATGCGCTCGTCTCTCCGCGACTCGCTGCTCGGGCGTACGTTCTGGGGGTCCGCGGGGCGCCCGTCTCTCCCTCCACCAAAACGCCCAGTTCCCCGAAGCGTAGCTCCCTGGCTCCAATCTTGATCTGCAGACTCTGCAGTAGGGCCTCCTCTTCCTCCTCCAGCCCTTTCACCGCAAAGGTCGTCGTTGCCCGCGTTAGACCGTACGCCGGAATCAGTTCGAATCCGCTTGTCACCCCAGCGTGGTTCAGGGCTAGCTGGACTTCGTAGTCTGCCAGCGTCCTACTGAGTCCCACCACCCCGAATTCTCCCTTAAGCCTCTCTCTGTACGCCTCCTTGTCCCTCGCCGCCTGCTCTTTCGATTTAACGAAAACCCCATCCCGCTTTACCGCCATCCCTGCCGCGTCCAAACGCTCTGCGAAGGCGCCAATCTTCCCCTCTGACTCCCTGTCCGCGAATACTCGATACCCGGTGGCCGAGTGGCGCATAATCGCTGCCCGCATGCCAACCTTCTCCATGGCCTCGATGATGTCCTTGGGGGGGTTCGAAAACGGGTCCTCTGTCTCTGAAAAGCCTCCAATTCGATGCCGGGAGGGGGCGTGATGATCCATGCCGCGGGGTTGATTGAGAAACGATGTTCAGCGGCCGCTCTTGCAAGCAGGTCCAGGTCGCACCCGTCCTCCATCTCCAGCAGCTTGACCACGTTTCCTTTGTAGTAACCACCAGCGCTACGCACCTTCGACACTCCGGCCACCTTTCCAATGCTCTCCATGACCTTCCCAACCTCCCCCACCTCGCCGCATAGTGAATACACCTTCGCCAACGCCTCATGCAGCTCGTCGTCTCCTATCAGCAGTACCTCCCCGTCGCTCGGCATTTTTTTTTTTTTTTTGCCAATAAAGTACAGAAATTTGGCGAGCTTTTTCAAAGAACTTCTTTTTTTTTTTTTTTGTATAAGCACCTGCTTTGTAGGAAATGCTTGAGGAGACTGCCAGTTGCGATAGATCAAAGGAGGTAAATGTGCTGTAGCCCACACGAAACACAGGTAACCCTGGGTTTAGTGGCGGGCGTAAGCGTTCAACAAAAATGCCGAAGCAACTCGACAGGTCGGGCGCGGTGAGTTGGGTGAAGAGGGTGGTCGGGACTGATGTCCCGTCGAACCAGCCGCGTTTTTCCTCAGCGCGAACACTGCGGGTGCCCCGCTGCTGCGATTGCCGATGCAGGAACTGCTAACTATTTAGCCGCCCCGATCGGCAGAGCTGCCGGCGGGGAAATTCAAGAAAAAGCACGCGACGCGAAAGCGCAGCGCTCAAGGAATGGAGCTGGATATCACCAGCCGGTCCTCATCATCATCATCGCCCATCGCATTGAGATCGTCTTCGGACGACGTTATCAAGTATATGACTATGCAAGCCTACCCCTTGTGGTACTCATTTCAAGTTCACACTGCTAACTATTGAGCCAGTCCACCCCTATTTCCTGGAAGTGCATCGAATTGCATTCTGCTGTCTATCACGCAGCCTATCACAGGCCCGCACAGGCTTTCACAGTACCTAGTGACTAATGCAGGCCATCGCTACTGATACTCTGCATGCTAACCTCAACTAACCTCAAGGGGCAGCAGGACACCTTGTCCAGTCCGGGTAGCGTCACCTTCCCGATGCGAGCTGATTGCCGGATGGATGCGGGCAACTGCACCTTTTGTACCACCGACACCCTCTGGGTGCTTCCAGGTTGCGCGCAATCAGGGGTTTGAAACATGATGATTAATATCAAAAGTTTGCACCACGCGGCGTTGTGGTCTTTGTAAGGGCTGCCTTGATGTTTACTCTGATCAAACTCACACTGAGCTGAAACTAACCTCAAAGCATGGCGCATCACACGTGCGGAGATAACCGCGCCGTCGGCGATGCAGATTATCGCCACAGATTCTTTGCATTCTAACCAAAATTAACCTCAACCATCACAGTCCGTCACAGGCTAGCAGCTGTCTTATCAGCAGGAGGTGGACTCAACTATCTGATGCTGTACGGAGTGTACGCCGGTGGGTGGAGATCAAGAGGGGCAAAGGGCTTCAAAGTGTTGGAACGGAAAGCGGCTGTTGTTCTTGTTTCTACGAATGGGATAGGGAAACCGCGGCTGGAGATCGAAGGGTAAATGAGCTGGATCTAATGACGGTGGGTCACACCCCGTCAAAGCTGCCTTTGGTCCGAAAGGATGCCAGCACTTCGCTTTTGCTCACGGAAGAAGGTACGGGGCGAGACGCACGCTCGTCGGAGCGTGCCGTTGCGTGCAGGGAGGGGAAGCAGAATCAGATTGGAAATGGCTTTGGCCACTGGTACCCAGCGGGAACGCAACCCGAAAACAGGCGGCACCGGCGTTTCAGCGCGATTGTACACGGCGAAGTCCAGCCTCAGAAGCTGGAGTGCGCCCCCGCGGGTGTGCTGTAACGTCTCTCAACGCGCGCAAAATGCACACTAGAAAAGCGAATGCGGCTTTTAAAACCCCAAGGGGGTTTTAAGGGGATTGCAAGAACGTGCTTGGAATGGTTATGTGCTCAACGCCGCACTGGTCCCGTCTGCGCCGTGGTTGGGTCCTTTTAGCCACGGACACATAAGGCGGACCATCGTCAGCGCGGAACCTGAGTGTCTGCAGACAGGACAGCGGTGTGAGTCTGGGTTTTAAACCCCAAGGGGGGTTTGGGTAGAAGAATGCTAGCAGCGTACGATCCTGTGCATGTGGGTGTACGTACCTCTGTGACCAACAGGAGGGCTTCTAAACCCAGAAAAACGGGGTTCTCTGCTCAGAAGAAAGCTTCACGGATGGATTAGGGCCCCCGTCCGGCCTCAGAATATGGGTTCTGGGGTACAAGTCGCATCCCTCACATGCACAGCAACTTTTACTTCGCCAGAATCTGTCTGACCAAACCCCCCTCCTCTTGTGGCGCGCCTTCCGCATGTATCTTGTAGGGAACTGCGAGCAAGCATTCAAGACGGCTTCGTCTGCTGGGAGCGGCGAGAGCCGGAAACGGACAGCGGTGTTTCGTCTGTGCACGCTGCTACCCAAGCACCGGTACTGCTGCCGGATCGTCCTCTAGCTGAGAAACATTTGCTTGGGTTCGGGCGCTGAACTTGTTGCCAAGAACGAACTTCCCTCTCCCAAAGCTCTATCCCCACAGCCAATCGGTAGCAGGTTTGTACAAATGGCAGGGACGTAATCAGCGCAAGGCATTCCTCATTCCAAGGAGAATGATTGCAATCATTGATCCTCATCACGACGTTCAAAAGATTTCCCAGCTTCTTCAAGATAGGGACACACGTGATTGATGGTTCGGCCACGTGTTGAACGGACGTGAGAGGTCAATGCGGGTCTACCCCTACACGACAAATCACACAAACACAACACAGGTCAAAGTCCTGAGTGAGAAAACAACACACGGCGGTGTCCGCGAAGAACAAATCAGATTGTGTTTGTATTGTATTTGCCTATGTTTCCTCCCTTCCATTCGGAGTCAAAGCAGCTACGTCGAGTATATTGTACTCAAGGGCTACACATGTATCTTCTAGGGAGCTGCTGCTCGATCAACAGGTGATGGATAGCTACGTCGAGTATATTGTACTCAAGGGCTACACATGTATCTTCTACGGAGCTGCTGCTCGATCAACAGGTGATGGATGGCTCACCGGGGACCCTGGTGACATTTTCTCAATACGGCTGCAGCGGCGCGAGAACCGGAACCGGACGCCAATTTTGTTGTGTAAGCGCACGTTTGAATAAATATACACGTATCTTGCATGTCAGATTTTGAGTATGAGCCCCTCCGGAGAAAGGCCTGTCACACTTCTCTACACGTATCTTGAAGGGAACGCGCACCGACCGAGAATATCGATAACTCGCCGCCTACGGCGAATCACACACGGGCACGGGGCAGCATGTTGGTTGTTTGAAACGTTTTGCACAGAAAAGCAAAAACTCTCCAGCTTGCGACGGAGCCGCGGCCCCATCCGGCTTCCGGGAACTGACATCCTCGGAGTCAAGAAACCGGGAGTACTTTTTTGAAGTGAAAGTTCGCTTGAACCTCCAGATGTTTTGGTGGGGAATTGTCTACACATCAACCCGAAGCTGGAACCGCGCGGAATGCTCGATGGGAGTCTACGAATGCAACAACACAAGACTCCAAGGGTTTTGACACCTACCCGGCATTTTGAGTAGTGGAAGCTTTTGTAAACGTCAACCCGAAGCGGGTACCTCGCGGAACGCTCGTTCGAAGATGGGAGCCCGCCGAGGCGAGCGCGGGAGCCGGCTGTATCTGGGGGGCACGTTCCGGCGGCGGTCGCCGCCGGCCATGGCGGACGCCGCCCTGCCCTGCGGCGGCGCCGCGGACGGAGGGTCCGCAGCATTGTGGCCCTCCCGCTGCTGCCTCGCGCTGCGGAGGACCCAGCAATCCGCGCCGAGCGCCGCCGTCGGGCGGTGCCTGCGAGCGAACGCCTTGGTCTTGTCGGCGTCCGCTTGCCTCCGGCTCTGCAGGCGCCGGCGCTCGAGCTGGGCCCGCGCCGGCGTGTCCCTGAGCCGCCGCCGCACGTTTTCGCGCAGCACCGCGAGCCGCCCGCTCAGCGCGGCCTCCGCCGGCTCCACCGGCACCCGCAACCCCTCGGCGACCCCCCCCGGCGGCTGGCCGTCCGCGTCCGCCTGGGCGCACTTTTCTTCAGAGCCCGGCGGCTGGCGCCGCCTCCGCTGCGTGTCGCGGACGCGTCGGACCCGCTCAGCCGCTTCTTCGTCGCTCGACGACACCCCCGTCATCGCGTCGAGGAGCTCGTCGATGTCCGACGCCCGGGAAGTGTCATCCCCGGAGGCACCTTCGCTCTGGGTAGCGGTAACTGGAGGGGGCTGTTCCAGCGCTGGGTCGTCACCCCGCTCCGCGGGGTGGACGCCGTTGCGGTTCGACGCGTCGTGCCAAGGGCGAAGCCCCCGGTACACCGCGGCCAGCTCCGGCTTGTTGGACAGGTCCAACCCGTGCGGGCGCGCCGCCGCTGCCTGGTCACCCGCTTGCCGGGGCCGTACCTCACCCCGCGCATCGCACGCCGCGGCCGGCTTGACGCCCCCCCGCGTGCTCCCCTCGGCGCTCCGCAGCAGCAAGAGCATCTTCGCGCCCCCCGCCGCGTCCGCCCGCCGCCGGTGCCTGGCGAGCACTGCCAGGTAGTCCTCGGGCTCGTGGAACACGACGCTCCGGCCCCCAGGCGGTCTCGGCTTCGGCTTCGCCGAAGCCGACGCGGAGACGCATCCACCCCCGGCGGAGGACCTACTGTTAGAGTGCAAGCGCAGCTTGCGCACTCGAGCCTGCGCGGGGGATTCGGGGTCCGCCGACTCGTCGGACGTGGGCAAGGGTTCGGTTCCCTTGCTGGCTGGCGGCTGGACGCCGGTTCGCCGTGGCGCTCTGGGGCGCGGTGGGTTCGACGATGGGTCCAACGCAGAAGGTTCGATGCCCTCCGACTCATCGGACGTGGGCAACGGTCGGGCTTGCTTGCTGGGTGGCGACTGGACGCCCGCTCGCCTAGGGGCTCTTGGGCGAGGTGGGCTTAACGATGGGTCCAACGCAGAAGGTTCGATGCCCTCCGACTCATCGGACGTGGGCAACGGTCGGGCTTGCTTGCTGGGTGGCGACTGGACGCCCGCTCGCCTAGGGGCTCTTGGGCGAGGTGGGCTTAACGATGGGTCCAACGCAGAAGACTCGATGCCCTCCGACTCATCGGACGTGGGCACGGGTTCGGATCGCTTTCTGGCTCGCGACTGGACCTCCACCCCGGGGTGAGATGGATTCAACGATGGGTCCAACACAGAAGGTTCGATGCCCTCCGACTCATCGGACGTGGGCACGGGTTGTTGTTCGGATCGCTTACTGGCTGGCGACTGGACCCCCACTCGGGGGTGAGATGGGTGCAACGATGGGTCCAACGCAGAAGATTCGGCGTCTTCCGACTCATCAGACGTGGGCGAGGGTTCAGGCCGTGTGCTGGCTGGCGACAGGACCGCAGCCGGGCGGGATGCGTCGGACGCGGAGCATTGGACGACATCCGACGGATCGGACCGTTTGCCGCCTGTCGGCGACTGGATGCCCGCTGGCCGGGGCGCTCTGGGGCGTGACGGGTGCAACGATGGGTACAACGCGGAGGATTCGGCGTCCTCCGACCGATCGGACGTGGGCAAGGGTTCGGTCCTTTCGCTGGCGGGCGGCTGGATCGCGGCTTGCGGCGCACCGGGGCGTGATGGGTCCAACGCGGAGGATTTCATGACACCAGACTGATCGGACCGCTTGCCGCGCGATGGGGACACAGCAGCTGCGGTAAATTTGGTGCCCTCCGACCGACCAGAAGTGGACACGGCTTCGGCCCGCTTGCTACTGGCTGGCGATTGGACTCCCGCTGGCCGTGGCGCTCTGGGGCGTGACGGGTGCAACGATGTGTACAAAGCGGAAGATTCACCCTCCGGCTGATCGGACGGGGGCAAGTTTTTCGCCCTGTTGCTGGCTGGCGACTGGATCCCACCTTGCCGTGGCGGACTGGAGGGTGACGGGGGGTCCAACCCGGAAAATTTGATGCCATCCGACTGAGGCAAGTGTTCGGTCCTGGTGCTGGCTGGCGATTGGATCACACCACCTTGCCGTGGCGGACTGGGGCATGATGGGGGGTCCAACCCGGAAAACTTGATGCCATCCGACTGAGGCAAGTGTTCGGTCCTGGTGCTGGCTGGTGATTGGATCACACCACCTTGCCGTGGCGGACTGGAGGCTGACGGGGGGTCCAACCCGGAAAATTTGATGCCATCCGACTGAGGTAAGTGTCCAGTCCTGGTGCTGGCTGGCGATTGGACCACAGCCTGTCGTGGCGCAGCCGGCGACGACGGGTCGGGTTTGCGCTGTTTCCGGGGGGAGACGGGGCTCCCTTCGCCGTCGGCGTCGCGCGCCCGCTCGTGCCGGGCGCCAGCAAGCGCGAGGACGAGCCGGTGCGTGTGGTCGAAGAACGCGAACAGCTTCTCCTCCGACGGCGCCGCGTCGCGGTGGTGGAACAGCAGCGCGTACTCGAACACGCTCTGGTAGAACGGCTCAAAGTGCACCGCCAGCAGCGGCTTCATGGTCAGCGCGGGCAACGGGAGGCCCTGCGAGGAAGAAGGCGGCGGCGGTGGGTCGACCTCAGCGGTGAACAAGTGCCCCGCGAGGTGCGGAAGCAGCTGCCCTGAGACGGCGGCAGCGTCTTCCTCCGCGATCGCGATGTTTTCCATCGCGTCGTGGGACGGGAGGAAAAGGTTGACGAGGTCGAGGAAGAACTGGATGAGCGTCGGCTTCGGCAGGTAAACCACGTTACCACCGACGCACGGGCCCCGAGGCGCGCTCGCACTCTCCAGGACGGAGGAGGGTGCCGAAGACAACGAGGAATCATCACTCGCTTCGGCGTCGTGGGTGGAGGCGTACGGAGACCCCAGGGACCGGAACATCCGGCGGGCGGCGAACCGAACCCGCGAAGACGAGTACAGCTGCTGGAGAACCAGCGGGGGGACGGAGGTGAGGGGCCGCGCGAAGGCGGCGGTGGCGAGGGGTTTACCGGGCTTCGGCGCCGCCCGCTTCTCCAGCCACGGCGCCGCGCCGGGCGAGACCTGGCGGGCCCACCCGTCGTCGAGACGGTTCACCGCACTCAGTGCCTTCGCGCACGCGCAGAGCAAAGAGTAGCGGAAGAGCCGCTTCGACGGCCGGTAGCACGCGAGGAATTCGACGCTGCTGGTCGTCTCTTCCCGGGGGGCCCGCCGTTCCGGGGAGCCCTGCCGCTTCGCCGGGCGAAACGGCCGCAGGCGGGTGGCCTGGTGCCGCCGGGTCTGGTAGACGTTGACCAGCCCCGCCGCCCCGCGCGCCAAGGGCTTCACGCAGTGCCGCCCCGAGGGATGCACGACGGGGTAATACCCCGGGACGGGGAAACTCTCGTTCAGGTGCGTCAACCTGCGGAGGTGCCGCTCGAAGCACGAGCTCGACAGCTGCTCACGGAGCGCCGATAAGTATCGGACGGGGCCCACGCCCCCGCCGCCGGCGCGGGGGGCGTCGTCTCGGGTGGGGGAATGGGCGTCGGGTGGGTCTGCTTTTTGCGAAAAACGCGCGCCGGAGGAGTTGCTCTTGCGGGAGTGCT
The DNA here is from genome assembly GCA_030068145.1 of Diplonema papillatum. NCBI lineage: Eukaryota > Euglenozoa > Diplonemea > Diplonemida > Diplonemidae > Diplonema > Diplonema papillatum. The sequence continues at coordinate 11,194 of JAPJBO010000388.1, read as the reverse complement.
CCGGGGTGTCGACGAGGAGCTCGTGCGCGTCGGGGGACAGGGGCGTCAAGGGGGCGTAGCCGCCGTCGTCGGGGCCGATGTTCAGCTTCCGCGACACCGCTTCGCACAGCGGGTCCATCCCGCTGGTTCCCGTAGCGCGCAGAGCCGCCTCGGCGCCGAGCTTCCGCACCAGCAGGCAGAGCTCCCTCGACGAGTGCTTCCTCTGCTGCAGCCAGTGGTCGCGATCCGAAGGGTCTGCTTCTAGCCACTGTTCTACCCGCGGCGCGGCGTCAATCTCTGGGTACCGCAGCGAAGATCGTTGCACACGCGATCGACCTGTTTCGTGGAGTGAAAGTACGCTACACATCAGGATCAGAGAAGGAAAGTTATTTGGGGATAAACTGGGAATCCAATGCCAGCTAATTTCGTGCAAAGCGCCGGCAAAGAACTCTGAAAACGGGTTTTTGCCTAGAGGCTTTTCGTGTTATTCTGCAGATGCTTTGAGCTATCTTTTGTGTCTGTGAACGAACCCACCCGAACAGGACACGCATTTTATTGTCCGGGGGTTTCGGGCTCTGTCGCTTTCCGGAACTGGCGACACTACCAAGAGTCGAATATGCTTTTCCCTCACTGACCGCTGATAGACTCCTCAGGCCGCTATCGGCGGTCGGCCGGGTTGACATGAGTGGCCTCCGGAGGGCCGCCTCCCCTTCTGATAGACCTAGTGCTATTGGTTACCCGCCTTCCTAGTGGTCTCTGGCCTGCTCTCAGTTGTCGCCTTCTTATTTCGAGCTTCCGGGTTTGACTTAGTGGTCTATGGCCTGCCCCGGTTGCTCTGCGTGTCTCCTGATAGACTTAGTGGTCTCTGGCCTGCTATCCGTTGCCGCCTTCTTTTTTTTCAAGCTTCCGGGTTAACATAGTGGTCTTTGGCCTGCCCCGGTTGCGCGCGTAGCTTCTGATAGACTTAGCATGCTATCGGTTACCCGCCTTCTGAGAGGCTTCCGGGTTGACATAGTCAGCCCGGTTGCTCTGCGTGTCTCCTGATAGACTTAGTGGTCTCTGGCCTGCTATCCGTTGCCGCCTTCTTTTTTTTCAAGCTTCCGGGTTAACATAGTGGTCTTTGGCCTGCCCCGGTTGCGCGCGTAGCTTCTGATAGACTTAGCGTGCTATCGGTTACCCGCCTTCTGAGAGGCTTCCGGGTTGACATAGTCAGCCCGGTTGCTCTGGTGACTCCTGATAGACTCAGTGGTCTCTGGCCTGCTATCAGTTGCCGCCTCCGTCGCTTAGTCAGCCCCGCAGGCCGGCTAAGGACCGATTCTGCTTGGGCGAACGCGGCATTAAATGTACGTTAAATGCGCAGGACGAGTGGGAGCAACGGCTCCGAGTGCCCCCCCGAAGGAGCGGAATTTAACCTCAGTGCAATGTTGAAGCAGAACACTGGAAAATCTTAGTTTAATGTTTAGGCAGATTCTGGGAAACAGCTGTTTTAGGGCCTGATCAGGTGCCTATCCGTCCGATGGAACAGTATGTTGGATTCGATGGTGCGCGTATGAGACGCGTACTAAAGGCAAACCAGTCGGCTTAACTTTAGAGGATCTCTACTGTGCAAACGGAAGCGTCGCAAGAAAGAACCGAAGCCATCATGTAGAGACAACGCGGCCGCCCGCCCTCGCAGCGGCTGCAGCCGAGGGGTCTGCCGGCGCCTGTGTTCCCGCGCCACGGCCATCCTGAACCCGCACCTGCCACGGTGCTCTCGCAGTTTGCAGCACGCCACCGTCGACGCCGGACGACGCCGCACCGCCCCGCGCATCAACTTTTTGCTGTGGAGTTGGTGTTCCAACCTCTACAACAGCGACAGCACGAAACAGATACATAAACGCCAAATACGCTGCAATATATTCGACAAAGCAGGCCTCCAAGGAGTAGAGTAGTTAACGAAACTGCTAGAATACCGTGAGGCTTGCCACAAAGCAACACCGCTTAGAGGTAGCTACAACCGGTGAATCGAGAAAGTATTCACCAGAAGAAGTTTACATCTAGCAGCAGCAGTAGGAAGTCGATTATATCACACCCGACAGCAGCAGCCGGAGGGTTACTTCTTAGTAGACGACGCCGAGAGAGGTGGTCGCAGCGGTGAACCGAGTTCACCAGAAGAAGTTTACGTCCAGTAGCAGCAGTAGGAAGTCGATGAGCCATGGTTTGCCATGCCGTCATCTGTTCGTCACGCCTTGATGCTTTAGTTTGGGAAATCGGTAGCCACTTGACCCGTAGGCCCGTGGCTCTGCAGTACCGCCGAACACGTGAAGCTTGGCTTCCGTGTAGCAGGCTTTCCCTGGTTCCCCGGTACAAGTAAAAAATGAAAAAAGACGAGAAGCGCTAAGCAGGGCTTCCACCAGTGGAGATAAAGGGCCTGATCGGGTACGCATCTGTCCGACGGAACAGCCATCTCCTGATCCCCAGGGAAGCTACGGGCCAGATCTGGTGGCGCTTGTCAGCATCTGGAGAGCCGTTTGCAGTTGCGACGGATGTGGTGCATTCCGACAAGATGACCCTCGAAGGTCTAGCTGGCGTCATGAAAAACCAGGACGTGGTTCCATCTGGACACCGGCGTGCCGTTCGCTAACGGCCCTGACGACTCTGGCCCGCTCTGCACCTTTCGGGTGCCCCGTGACGCGGCGGACTACGACGGACCGCCGGTGCACTCGCATGGCATACCTGGCTCAAGCGACTTTCCCTCTCACTCCGAGGTAGGCTGGGAGTGGGTACCAACATTTCGCCCTTCCACCATCACCTCTGAAGCCGCAACCAGCCCTTCTCCGCATCGCCCGGGGAGCACTCCACGCCACCCGGTGCCCACTCCGCCACTCTCTTCCATACACACGACAAGCACGCAGAGACGTGCGAAAGTATCTGAGATTCTCCCGATCTCCAGGGAAGCTACGGGCCAGATCTGGTGGCGCTTGTCAGCATCTGGCGAGCCGTTTGCAGTTGCGACGGATGTGGTGCATTCAAGGTCTAGCTGGCGTCATGAAGAACCAGGACAAGCACGCAGAGACGTGCGAAAGTATCTGAGATTCTCCTGATCCCCAGGGAAGCTACGGGCCAGATCTGGCGGCGCTTGTCAGCATCTGGCGAGCCGTTTGCAGTTGCGACGGATGTGGTGCAGTCCGACAAGATGACCCTCCAAGGTCTAGCTGGCGTCATCGAAGAACCAGGACAAGCACGCAGAGACGTGCGAAAATGGCAGATCCCAGCGCGCGAAAGAAACCTCCAACATCTGGAAAAAAGGAAAAGGCACATTTTTTTTAGCGTTAGTTGCAAATGACTCTCCACTAACGCAACAACAAGACGTTAAGTTGTGTCGAAATGTGAAAGATATAACGTGAACAAGGGGTATATTCTTTTTTAGGTAAATTTCCGCTACATCCCGGTTCAAAACAAATTTCGTGCCCTTGTGTCCCGAACCGGCTACTTATTAATTCTGCAAACCGGCACATTGTCCCCTATGCTGACAGAAAGACAGCTCACCATACCACTCGCAACACCAGGGTCCTGTACCAGGTGAACGGCACCCCCCACCCTTGCTTTACGGCGGGGATCGACCGCGGCTCCGAAACCCCCGCCTCCAGCCGGCCTCTCACAGTTCCTGCTGCCGTGCCGAGGTGATGTTGAAGCCGCTGAAGTCCTTGTCGACGAAAGATCGGATTCTCGTCCCCAGTAGAACGTTGTTCTCTTTCAAGTCGGTATGCAAAGTTGTGCTCTCACCAGTGATGCGTAATCCACATCTATCGCTCGACCTGCCTCACTCGGCGGCCGGGAACGCCGCAGGCACCTGCCCCGCTCAAGCGCGTCTCCACCTCGAAAGAGAGTTGAAGTATGGCTAAAGATAAAGTGGTGTCACCTGAGGGGGTAATCTCAGGGCCGCCCACCGTGATAAGCCGTTCAGCAGCGGCTGCCGGCTTGTCCCGTGACACCTTTTATATGTACGTTATAGAAAGAGTAGCGTTGGCACTCTTACAGGTTCATTCCCTCATAGCTCGCCGGAAACGGGTACCAGTGAAACTGGGTATGTAACCGTTTCAGGTTTGGATTTTTGGGAGCATTGCCTCATGTGAATTCTGAGACGTATTTCTCCCACGAATCCAAAACCCCGGAAAAAGTCGAGGGTGCTCGGTCGGTAAGGGGTGAAGTCGAGCAACGGGAGTCATGGTAAGCCGCTGGCCTGCTCGGCTCGCTAAGCCTTGTCCACGCCCCTTCAAATGACCGAGCCACGATCCGCAAGTCGGGAAACATATGAGTCGATGCCAAAAGGGGGGGGTTGGGCGGAAAAATCCCCGCATAGTTCACCAGGGTCTGACGGGTACTGAGGCCCCATACTCTTCCTAAAACATGATTCTGCGTTCAAATACGCCCTTAGAAGCCTCCGGAGAGCCTTCTATGATGTCCCAAATGCGATTTTATGTGTTTTTAGGGGGTCCCCCCGTCTGCTGGCCGTAAACCGCCATAGAAGACACATATGCAACCTGAGGCTGGGTCGCTCCTCGGAGCAGCCGTATATCCGGGGTGTGCAAAAACAAGGCGAATGGACCCTACACACCGTACCACGCCCTGCCTGTCTATACAGGCTTTGGGGTCGAATTGCGCCGCCTTGGCGCCGTATGCACCGTTTTGGTCTCGTTTGTGCTGCTTTGGGATCCACTAAGAACTCTGGTCTGATTTGCGGGACGCTTTGCTCGGTTTTGGCGCCCACTTTCACCGTTCAAAGTGCATCCAGTGGTGCAGACTTTGCGCCGAAGCTGGAGAGGAAGCGACCCAGTAGACGCCACTTCACCGTGAGCGGGTCTCGGAACAGGACTCAAACTGTGACCCAGGTGATACTGCCGACCATGGCGGGTGTGTGCGCCACACAGTTTGTCTGACCAAGCTCACTGCACAGAGAGAGCTTGCCACACATCCCTCGGGTCATGTGCCGCCTGTGCAAAGTCATCCAGCAGAAGCACTTTGCAGCCGTGGGTGAGAAAGATGCCAGAAGGGAAGACATTGCCAGGAAAGCTCTGAAAGCCTGCCCTGAAAGCGGTGAAGCCTGCTTCAAAATCATGAAGTGAACGCGTCGTAGTCAACCGCTTCGACGACGATTGAGAACGGCTGATGATCGGCTGTTACTTAACGTGACCTCTTCGCTTACAACGCTTGTCCTACTTCGTTCACCAAGCCTTGCAGAATCACCAGAATAGCATAAAATGATGCAGGTAGAAGCCTGAACAGGCCTTAGAACAGTGAAAGTGGGCGCCAAAACCGAGGAAAGCGTCCCGCAAATCAGACCAGAGTTCTTAGTGGACCCCAAAGCAGCACAAACGAAGCCCGAAACGGTGCATATGGCGCCAAAGCCGGTGCAATTTGACCCCAAAGCCTGTACAGACAGGCAGGGCGTAGTTCGGTCTGTCCCCAATGCAGGGGGCCATTCTCCTTATCTTTGCACGTCCCGGAACACCTGTGAGTGAAAGAAACCACGAAGCCCGAGGGTCGAATGCACCTGGAGAGTGCTAGAGAACGCCGAAACCGTGTGTTTGGGCTGGGATCTTGCTCAGAGAAGCGACCCAGCATCAGGTTGTATATGTGTCTTCTATGGCGGTTTACGGCCAGCAGACGGGGGGACCCCCTAAAAACCCACAAAATCGCATTTGGGACATCATAGAAGGCTCTCCGGAGGCTTCTGAGGGCGTATTTGAACGCAGAATCATGTTCTAGGAAGAGTATGGGGCCTCAGTACCCGTCAGACCCTGGTGAACTATGCGGGGATTTTCCGCCCAAACCCCCCCCCCCCCCCCCTTTTGGCATCGTACCATATCGATATATCCCACTGCGGAACAGCGGTCACCCAAGCTGGGTTCACCGGTCTAAAATCCTGGTCATGTCAGATCGGCGCCTTGTCGACTCCTCGAGGGGGAGCGGGATATCCGAGGTTCAAGGGCGGGAATAAAGAGATACGCCGCACACATTTTCATTTCCGCCCTTGAAAGCTGTTTTCGACACACCTGTCCCAACTTTTCGGCATATCTAAGAAATGGGCTATTTAACGACCCCTGTGGAGGTCGCTGGTCGGTAAGGGGTTAATGTAGGTGTCCCCCCGAGCTCCGTACGCTTCCGACGACGAGAGGCAGTGGAAGTCGCACGGAAGAGCAGGAACGACCGCACAAGCAAACCCTCAGGACTGAATGTTCCTGCTCGTAGTAAGAACCCGAACGAAGCTCTTAGCAAGTCTCGGTATTAGAGATCTGCGCGCCCAACGTTTGGAGTCAAAATGGAGTTATTGTCGAGAAAATCTACTTGGAGCGCCGTATGGTACACAGTTCACTCTGCATGTCTTCGAGCGTGAGTGCACTCAGCATCACATGCGTGGCCAGGAAAGCAAGCCTCCGGGAGTGCACTCAGCATCACATGCGTGGCCAGGAAAGCAAGCCTCCGGGAGTGCACTCTGCATCACATGCGTGGCCAGGAAAGCAAGCCTCCGGGAGTGCACTCAGCATCACATGCGTGGCCAGGAAAGCAAGCCTCCGGGAGTGCACTCTGCATCACATGCGTGGCCAGGAAAGCAAGCCTCCGGGAGTGCACTCTGCATCACATGCGTGGCCAGGAAAGCAAGCCTCCGGGAGTGCACTCTGCATCACATGCGTGGCCAGGAAAGCAAGCCTCCGGGAGTGCACTCTGCATCACATGCGTGGCCAGGAAAGCAAGCCTCCGGGAGTGCACTCTGCATCACATGCGTGGCCAGGAAAGCAAGCCTCCGGGAGTGCACTCTGCATCACATGCGTGGCCAGGAAAGCAAGCCTCCGGGAGTGCACTCTGCATCACATGCGTGGCCAGGAAAGCAAGCCTCCGGGAGTGCACTCTGCATCACATGCGTGGCCAGGAAAGCAAGCCTCCGGGAGTGCAGCACCCCGACAAAGGGAAAGGAGGGGCTGAAGTACATTGTCCCCATGCTGACAAGAAGATGAAGCCCGCAACGGCTTCGACGCACGCAGCCATCCGACGCGTTTCGATAATACTATTGACAAGCAAGCTTGTTACCGTGAATAAAGAATTGAGAGAAGGAGAAATGCTCGAGGGACTGCCTTGTGCTCATTTCGGGAAAGGAGGGGCTGAAGTACATTGTCCCCATGCTGACAAGAAGATGAAGCCCGCAACGGCTTCGACGCACGCAGCCATCCGACGCGTTTCGATAATACTATTGACAAGCAAGCTTGTTACCGTGAATAAAGAATTGAGAGAAGGAGAAATGCCCGAGGGACTGCCTTGTGCTCATTTCGGGAAAGGAGGGGCTGAAGTACATTGTCCCCATGCTGACAAGAAGATGAAGCCCGCAACGGCTTCGACGCACGCAGCCATCCGACGCGTTTCGATAATACTATTGACAAGCAAGCTTGTTACCGTGAATAAAGAATTGAGAGAAGGAGAAATGCCCGAGGGACTGCCTTGTGCTCATTTCGGGAAAGGAGGGGCTGAAGTACATTGTCCCCATGCTGACAAGAAGATGAAGCCCGCAACGGCTTCGACGCACGCAGCCATCCGACGCGTTTCGATAATACTATTGACAAGCAAGCTTGTTACCGTGAATAAAGAATTGAGAGAAGGAGAAATGCTCGAGGGACTGCCTTGTGCTCATTTCGGGAAAGGAGGGGCTGAAGTACATTGTCCCCATGCTGACAAGAAGATGAAGCCCGCAACGGCTTCGACGCACGCAGCCATCCGACGCGTTTCGATAATACTATTGACAAGCAAGCTTGTTACCGTGAATAAAGAATTGAGAGAAGGAGAAATGCCCGAGGGACTGCCTTGTGCTCATTTCGGGAAAGGAGGGGCTGAAGTACATTGTCCCCATGCTGACAAGAAGATGAAGCCCGCAACGGCTTCGACGCACGCAGCCATCCGACGCGTTTCGATAATACTATTGACAAGCAAGCTTGTTACCGTGAATAAAGAATTGAGAGAAGGAGAAATGCTCGAGGGACTGCCTTGTGCTCATTTCGGGAAAGGAGGGGCTGAAGTACATTGTCCCCATGCTGACAAGAAGATGAAGCCCGCAACGGCTTCGACGCACGCAGCCATCCGACGCGTTTCGATAATACTATTGACAAGCAAGCTTGTTACCGTGAATAAAGAATTGAGAGAAGGAGAAATGCTCGAGGGACTGCCTTGTGCTCATTTCGAAGGAGGCTAGAGGGGGAGAAAACAATACAACTACAAAGTGGGTCTTTTGTTGAACGCTTGCGCCCGCCACTTACCCCGGATATACGGTGGATGAAAACAGGGACGGGACATCAGTCCCGATCACCCTTTTCACCCAGCTCACCGCATCCGACCTATCGAGCTGCTTCGGCATTTGTTGTTGAACGCTTACGCCCGCCACTAAACCCAGATTTACCTGTGTTTCGTGTGGGCTACAGCGCATTTACCTCCTTTGATCTATCGCAACTGGCAGTCTCCTCAAGCATTTCCTACAAAGCAGGTGCTTACAGTGCTCCCGCTAACGAAAAAGTGCGAGGAATTCCTCAAAAAAAAAAAAAAGAGGCTGGAAAAAAGAGGGTGAGAATTCCTCATGAGGATTCCTCACCTTTTCCCCGTTGATACCGTTCGCCGGGGCCCCCCGGACCCCCCCTTTGGAAGACTCGGGTGCCCCCCCCGCGAGGGCCTAGCGGGGGAGAAAAAAAAAAGCCTACCCCAGGTTTTTGGGTTTCCTCGCTAAAAGTGAGGTTAGCGGGAGCACTGGGTGCTTATACAGTAGTAGTAGTAGTAGTATGTGTCGTCTGCCGAAGCAGCCGGAGACAGCAGGCGCAGGGGGCAGGTCTTGCTGTACTTTTCTCTTCTTCATGGAGACCCGCCCCCGGCATCCCGACTGTCCAATCACTGTCGAGAAGGTTGCGCCTATAGTGATGAGGTGGTTGACCAGGCCCCCACGAAGCCTTATACACAACACGGCTACACGAGGATGCAGCCCTGCTTAGGTGTGCACTCAGCCATCAGGCCATTGGCTGCTAAGCACCCCCCGACCGGTCGATTTGCCACTTTTGTGGCCCTCTATTCGCCGGGCGGTGCTGTCAGCACTTGTTCCGCGTCGCACCAAGTATATGATGCTGGCGGTTGGGGGATCGACGACCGCGACTCAATTAAGGTGCGGTCAACAGTGTCGCCACGTGAAGGCCCCCCCATGACACCTAAGGTGCTTATAGTCGTAGTAGTCGAAGTAGTCGTAGTAGTAGTAGTAGTAGTAGTAGTAGTAGTAGTAGTAGTAGTAGTAGTAGTAGTAGTAGTAGTAGTAGTAGTAGTAGTAGTAGTAGTAGTAGTAGTAGTAGTAGTAGTAGTAGTAGTAGTAGTAGTAGTAGTAGTAGTAGTAGTAGTAGTAGTAGTATGTGTCGTCTGCCGAAGCAGCCGGAGACAGCAGGCGCAGGGGGCAGGTCTTGCTTTACTTTTCTCTTCTTCATGGAGACCCGCCCCCGGCATCCCGACTGTCCAATCACTGTCGAGAAGGTTGCGCCTATAGTGATGAGGTGGTTGACCAGGCCCCCACGAAGCCTTATACACAACACGGCTACACGAGGATGCAGCCCTGCTTAGGTGTGCACTCAGCCATCAGGCCATTGGCTGCTAAGCACCCCCCGACCGGTCGATTTGCCACTTTTGTGGCCCTCTATTCGCCGGGCGGTGCTGTCAGCACTTGTTCCGCGTCGCACCAAGTATATGATGCTGGCGGTCGGGGGATCGACGACCGCGACTCAATTAAGGTGCGGTCAACAGTGTCGCCACGTGAAGGCCCCCCCATGACACCTAAGGTGCTTATAGTCGTAGTAGGTCGTAGTAGTCGTAGTAGTAGTAGTAGTAGTAGTAGTAGTAGTAGTAGTAGTAGTAGTAGTAGTAGTAGTAGTAGTAGTAGTAGTAGTAGTAGTAGTAGTAGTAGTAGTAGTAGTAGTAGTAGTAGTAGTAGTAGTAGTAGTAGTAGTAGTAGTAGTAGTAGTAGTAGTAGTTAGTAGTAGTAGTAGTAGTAGTAGTAGTAGTAGTAGTAGTAGTAGTAGTAGTAGTAGTAGTAGTAGTAGTAGTAGTAGTAGTAGTAGTAGTAGTAGTAGTAGTAGTAGTAGTAGTAGTAGTAGTAGTAGTAGTAGTAGTAGTAGTAGTAGTAGTAGTAGTAGTAGTAGTAGTAGTAGTAGTAGGAATTGGCAGCTAGCTTCTGGCCTCCTCGCACTCGGTCTCGGCTTAGGTTTCGGTCATTGTACTCAGGGTGGGCTTGGCTACCTACGCCATCCGGAGTATTCATCATCGGAAAGGGGAGGAAAGAGAAGTCAGACAGAACCGGGATAGAGTGTGCCTGTTGACCATGTCAATGGGCAACCAGGCGAGATCACAATGGGGGCAAGGAGGGCGGGAAGAAGAAGAATTCAGACTCAGAAGACCCACCTCAGCCCACCCGAAGTCTCCTGTTGTAGGCTCGGGTGGTGTGCTCATCCTGCCATGCGCTTTGCTCCAGTTCCTACCGTGTACTAAAGTAGTAGTAGTAGTAGTAGTAGTAGTAGTAGTAGTAGTAGTAGTAGTAGTAGTAGTAGTAGTAGTAGTAGCAGTAGTAGTAGTAGTAGTAGTAGTAGTAGTAGTAGTAGTAGTAGTAGTAGTAGTAGTAGTAGTAGTAGTAGTAGTAGTAGTAGTAGTAGTAGTAGTAGTAGGAGTAGTAGTAGTAGTAGTAGTAGTAGTAGTAGTAGTAGTAGTAGTAGTAGTAGTATGTGTCGTCTGCCGAAGCAGCCGGAGACAGCAGGCGCAGGGGGCAGGTCTTGCTTTACTTTTCTCTTCTTCATGGAGACCCGCCCCCGGCATCCCGACTGTCCAATCACTGTCGAGAAGGTTGCGCCTATAGTGATGAGGTGGTTGACCAGGCCCCCACGAAGCCTTATACACAACACGGCTACACGAGGATGCAGCCCTGCTTAGGTGTGCACTCAGCCATCAGGCCATTGGCTGCTAAGCACCCCCCGACCGGTCGATTTGCCACTTTTGTGGCCCTCTATTCGCCGGGCGGTGCTGTCAGCACTTGTTCCGCGTCGCACCAAGTATATGATGCTGGCGGTCGGGGGATCGACGACCGCGACTCAATTAAGGTGCGGTCAACAGTGTCGCCACGTGAAGGCCCCCCCATGACACCTAAGGTGCTTATAGTCGTAGTAGTCGTAGTAGTCGT
>JAPJBO010000387.1:0-203343 GCA_030068145.1 Diplonema papillatum | reverse complement strand
CCCAGTTCCTCTATCCTCTCGGAAGCCGCCTTGGAAGACCGAGTACGGCATCACCGTCGGGAAATCAGGGCTCTCGGTGATGAAGACGAGCCTGTTTTTTACGATGATTTCCATGAGCTTTGCCGACACGCTGGTTAGCGCAATCGGTCGGTAGCTCAGCGGTGACGAACGATCTTTACCAGGCTTGTGGATGGGCACCATGTGAGCGTCCCTCCATTGGCGTGGGATCTCACCCTTCCTCCAAGATTCGTTGAAGAGCTGCAGCATGGAGTTGCGGGCCTCAGGTCCGAGGTTCTTCAGAGCCATTGAACACAGCCCCTGCGGATCGAGGCTCTCCTTCTTTTTCAGATCATCGATTGCCCGGTCCAGTTCGTCTGGGGTGATCTCTCCAGTGGCGCCGCGGATTCCGTCGTCCGGTTCGAGTTCGGGGCCGTAGGTTGGTTCGAAAGGGGTAGCTGCACCGCTCACCACAGCTTTGCACGTGTTAGCGAGACATCTGCCCAACAAATCCGCTTTCCCTTTGCCGGAAGTGTACTGGCTGCGACCGTCAGACAGTGGGGGAAGCAGGTTCCTCTGGAATCGGCCATCAATCGAACGGATGATCCGGTACAGGAAGCTGAGGTCGGTGCCGGAGTTGATTCCAGCCACCACCTTGTCCCAGTACCGTCCTTTGGCTGCATGAGCAGAAACCGAAAACGCCTCCTTAGCGCGACCGTACTCCTCGAGTTTGTCGGCGTCAAAAGGGTCCCCTTCTGATGCTTCTAACGCCGATCTCTTCAGCCGCTCCAGTTGTGTGAGCTCGGGTGACCACCATGGTCTGTGCGGGCCCTTTCCGGACGCCCTGGGCACATGTTCGCGGATGGCTGAACGGATCGCGGCGGAAATCCCGTCTGATCGTGCTTGGATCGAGGGGATGTGACCCTTCGGGCAGCATTGTTCGACATCCTCCAGGAACGCCTTCCAGTCGGCTTTAGCCCACACGTAGTGAGGGGGCCTTTTCAGCACTTTCTGACGATGTCCCCTGGCAACTCGGAACACCATGACCTTGTGATCGGACTTACCCCAGGGCGGCAGCGTCGTCCAGTCGAGAATCAGCTGCTCAGGAGGGCGAGCGGTGATTACAACATCGGTGGATGATGGCCTGGCGGATGTGGGCTCCCTTGTGGGCTTCGACGGGTCGTTGTGCACGGTCGCGGGGTATTCCTGCAGCCAGTCGAACAGCGTAGAGCCTCCAGAGTTAGGTGCCCCACGCGACCACTGCGGATGGTGGAAGTTCAAGTCCCCGGCAATGATAGTCGTGTCGTCGAGCTCGAGCGATTCAAGGTTTTCGGGCAGTAAGGCGGGCGATCCTGGCGGGCGGTACACATTCAGCAGCCTTAGCGGAGGTAGTCCAACGCGTTTGACCAAGACGCCAAGACACTCGGTGGAGCAGTCGTCACCGAAGGAGGCGCCCGGGATTAAGGACGCTGCGAGATCAGCCCTTACGAACGTGAGAAGGCCCCCTCCACGGCTTCCGCGGTCCCGGCGGAACAAAACGTAACCGTCCAGGTGCGGGGGCAGAGACTCGTCGGAGAGCCAGGACTCTTGGAGGAGAACAATATCGGGCCGCAACTCCTGGACTCCTCTGCTGATCTCCTCCAGACTCGTAGGAATGTTCTCACGGGCGTTGTAGGAGCGGCAGTTGGTGGAGGCGATGGTTAGGGCATCAGTCCAGTGCGGCGCGCCCCCGTCGCGCGCCACACACGGTGCCCGCTCTCTGCCGCGCTTTGCGCTCCTGCGGCTCCGTCGCTTGGGGCGTCTGCGACTACATCTTTTCCTTCTCGATGTGGCAGACGGAGCGAAACGAAGAAGGATCGTCCGGAGTGCCGCAAACCTTCGAAAGGAGCTGTTGGCTGGAGCCGCTCAGCGGGGCGTCACTGGATTGCGACGGCGTGGACGCGGTGAGACTCCGCGATCGAGGGCGGTTAGCCTTCTGCTTCTTGTGAATGGCTGCCACCAACTTCACGTTTTTGCCCTCTTGGACCGGCATGCCGACCTTCATCGCGTCTATCCTGAGGGGCCGGTTGACCAGAGGCTGGGCCAATACTGAACTGACCAAGCTGCCGGCGCCCTGAACCGGGCTAGGCCCATTGTGTACCACTAAGGGCATGTCGCGCTCAGGGGTTGGGGATGGAGAAGTCATTTTCGATCCCTTGTTAGCCCCCTTACCAGCGGAGGACGACTGGACCTCATCCACCCTCGCCGCAAGCGTCGTCATCCGTTCCCCCATCAGCTTCAGTTGAGCGGTGACTTCGAGGAGCGGACCAGCGACGGCCTCTGACACTTTCTGCGCGACACATGCTCCGACAGAGTTTTCGACCAGGGTTGCTACCTCACATGCACCAAGGGTGGGAGCACGCTTTTTCTCCATGTCGGCAACACTCTCCCGCACTATGCTGCCGACAAACTCTTTGAACGCGGCTGCGTCTTGCGTGGGGGGCTGTTCGGGCAGGGGTGCGACCCGCGGAACAGGTGCGGAGGCAGTGGACGAGGTTGCTTCTTTAACAAGGCTGCGAACCAGGGATTGCAGCTCGAGTTCGTCGATGTCGGCGACAGCCCTAGGCGGATTAACTGGCGAGGACGACGGTGAGGACGATGAGGTGGGATTTGCACGGGCCGGCGGGGGCGAGCTGCAAGGCCGCAGAGTCGCTTTTGCATAGGACGTCAGCCCGACCTCGCTCCCGCCGGCTAGAGGGGTGCCGTCGTTGCCAAAGGAAGATCCGTCCGCACCATCCGTGGTACTGCTCTTACCAGCAAGCTCCCACAGGGTACTGGCAGCTTTGCCGTAGCGCTCGAGGAATACGCTGTACGGAACCGGTGTTGAACCTTCATGTACGTCGCAACGCAGCGTGTTCGATTCGTCTCTGTATGAGGACGAGAGGCGGACGGACGCGATATGTCTGGAGGGTTGGATCGGGTACCGATCCACCCTTTTGATGGTGATGCGCATGCCGTTGAGGAGATCGCAGTCAAACCTTCCCGGGAGCGTCTCGGACTTGACAGCCCACTCGGCGTATCGTCCCGATTTGGCCGTCTTGAACAAAGGCGTGACGTTCCACCCCAAGCGCGTCAAGTTCCGTTGCAGCGTGTTTGCGTTCGAACCGCAGGGGATGCCAGCCACCGCGAAATAGGCGATCTCCGCGGGTAGATCCGGTAACAGCTGACGGGCTTCGGCGTACGAGGATGCCCTGACTCGAACACCCAATTCCCCTCTGCAGTAAGAAAGACCCAGTTGGAGATGGTCTATCTTGGCTGCGATGCTGCTGACTTCCCCCATGTCCGCCCTATCCGGGACCAGTAGGACACGGTAATCTTGCGAGTTCAGCGGTTCAAAGTACGCACCCTGGTACCCGCTTGCGCGCAAGATGTCGACTTCATCTGCTGCGTTGGCCGAAAAGTGTATCTCCAAGGTCTGGTAAACTTCGCCCCGGGAGAACTCTTGTTTGGCTGCAGCATCCCAGCACGAGTTAACTGCACCGCGGGTCAGGACGCTGTGCAGGTAGTACTGCCCCCACTGGAACGGGGAGCCCGACACTTCTTCCCATGACGCATGGGTGACGTCGCCGTCGAACACGTGCAGGGGGAAGACGGCTCGAAAGCGCATCTCAGGGAACTCCCAGTCGCGATACAGGTCAGCTTTATCGCAGTCCCTTGCGCCATCACTCCACACGAGGCCATCGGGTGGTCCATTCCCCCTGCGCGATTTTCCGCCCTTGTGCCCCTTAGTCCCGGAGCTCGCATCCCCAGCGGGGGCACTTGGCACGCTGGTACCCGAGGACCCAGCGCCCCTACCGCCCCTGTTTCCCTTGCCGCCGCGCCAACTACCTCGGCCACCTCCCCCGAGGAGCCTGACCATCACGGTCAGTGTGTCGTCGCGGTTGACGGCGTTCTCGGCAAAGGAGTCCGAGAGGACTAGTTGCCTGGTTCCCTGCGAAATCCAGCACACGTCGGGGTCAAACCAAGTCGACTGCGCGAAGAAGTCCCCGACGACAGTTTCACTGTCCACCGTGCAGTGTCGGTGCTTGCCGGAGGGGTCACAGACCCAGAACGACAGCAGTGCAGGAGTGTCGGGGGCAGGCGGGACGGACGTTGTTGCGAGCGTTGTAGTCGAGGGCGGGGGTCGCACGGGGTTGACCGCAACAGACGTGTTTTGCGTACAACCGCCGCCGAGGACCAACGGTGATGCACGAGCGTGGGGGACAAGGACGTTGTCAGTGGTGCCTTCGAGCGTGGCACGTTGAGCTCGGAGCGTGCTCCGGCGCCTGACAGCCGCCCTCATCAACCTTCGTTGTCTCGCTGGCAGACTCCGTAGTATGGAACGAGGGGGCTGCGGTAGGCGCGGGAGGCAGGGCGCGTCGATGGCGTGGGTAAGGTCAGGGAGGATCAGGGGATCCCAAACGGTGTCGGCGGCAGTGACAGATGAAGGTCGCATCCAGGGGCGGTCCTCGCAGCACCCGACAGCAGTGTGCGAGCCGTAGCGGTCGCGTTCGAACCAGCCGCCGTATGCTCTAGGGGGCGAGGGAGATGCAGATGCGGCATGCCTTCCGGTCGACGGCGCATCTGCCGTCGGCACGACGGTGGGGCCCGCTACCACTCGCACGACGACCAAGCACGTTGCAACCGGGACGTTTGGGGATGAACTCCCAGATGCAAGCCCTAGTTCAATAGCCGAGCGGAAACTGGTCCGCGAAAGGATGGCTTCCATACCTAGTATGGTTTCCCAACCATCCCCATCAAGGGGACCTCAAAGGAGTGGAGCAAGGTGCCCTGGTGGCCTGAAAAAAAAAAAAAAATCAAAATTTCTTTTTTTGGAGCCTTAGCTTTAGCTTGTTTGGGTGTTGTAGTTGATTCTGGCCCCGAGTTTTTCCTCCGTTACCGGTGGATGGGTAGCGGGGGTGGCTCCAAAAAAAAAAAAAATCAATTTTTTTTTTTGGAGCGCGGGACACTGTACAAGCCATGTTGGTACAGCGGGGCTGCCGGTATCCGGTTGCTTCCGGAGCGGGAGCCCAAAAAAATGCTTCTTCAGCACACAGTGAACGCCAGTCTCACTGCGACCTGGGCTGGCCTGCTAGCGAGCAGGTCCGACCAGGTAAAAAAACCCGCGATGCAGTGACACTACCCCCTGCAACAGGGTGGACCGCTTCGTCCGGTCGCGCCCCACCAGATGCAATGACTATTCTTGCCACCCCTTGGGCTGGGCCAATTACCATTCCAGCACCATTTTCAAACTTTTTGCCCATTCCAGCACTATTTCCAAACTTTTTGCCCATTCCAGCACTATCGCAAACTTTTTGCCCATTCCAGCACTCTGCCCAAACTTTTTGCCCATTCCAGCACTATTTTCAAACTTTTTGCCCATTCCAGCACTATTTCCAAACTTTTTGCCCATTCAAGCACTATTAGTATTACCACCCTTTACCAATATTATGGCAAAATCAACACTGCAATTTCCATACCTTCGGGTTTTATCATCTGCAGGGGGGGGCTAAATACACGGGAGCCAAGCTTCACGTGTTCGGCGGTACTGCAGCCACGGGCCTACGGGTCAAGTGGCTCCCGATTTCCCAGACTAAAGCATCAAGGCTTGGCGCACCTCTTGGCGCTCGCGCTGATTCGCGGCTGAACGCAAGCTCGTCGAGACGGTCAGCCGCAGGGCAGAGCGGACGGGGTTGTGGCACTGTGCTGCCTCCGACTCAAGCTTTGCAAGCTGTGGTTGACCGTCACGTTCCTGGACCAGGAGCGGCCTTTTTCTCCTCTTCTTTCTTCTACAGAAGTCGCCTTGTCATGCGGCCAAGACGGAGACAGTCCGGACAACACGTAGCCAAGCTGCACGAGCCGATTTCGTCCAAGGGCGCCCACCAAAGCGCCACCTACAAACGCTCCGCCGACGTGCGCCACCTACACTACGGGTCGTTCCAAAATCACTCTACAGTAGGAGTCTACTTCTCCACTGATTTTGCGGAATCTTCTACGACCGGCAGGCCGCAGCAGTAGATCTCGAGATGGCGACGCCACAGCACTGGGCGTCGCCCTTCGCGACCCGCCGACCACTGATGACAAAACCGGGTTCATCACGCTACTTAGTACGCTTGCGCAGTGGCTCGTAATAGCCTACAAAGGTTTCACAACAGTCACTGACAACTTGACAAACGTGTCACGCAGTGTGGGGGACAGCCACTGCAGCCAGTGGCAGCCACTGGTGGCTCGATGGCTCAGAATGGCTGAGATTTCGAAAAGTTTTTTTTGGTGAAAACCCTGGGGTAGGGGGGCAAAAATGCCGAAAAGACAGTGCGAGACTTAGCTAGCTATTTGGCCAGCTACATGTAGCTCTTTTTAGCTATTTATCACTCATTCCACGAAAAGTGTCACAGATTTGGTGAAAACCCTGGGGTAGGGGGGAAAAAATGCCGCGACACTTAGCTAGCTATTTGGCCAGCTACATGTAGCTATTTCTAGCTATATATCACTCATTCCACGAAAAGTGTCACAGATTTGGAACAATTTCTGGGGGAAAGAGTCGATCCCATGACAGTAGAAGAGGGATCAGAGTTTTCTTGTACGGAGGCTGCTTGTGCTGCGGTAAAATTAGATGCTGCTACCGCAGGAAAACCCGTGTATCAGTCGCACCGCAACGGACTGACTGTCCGGTGCGCTCACTGTGACCCAGTAAGGCATGGATTCATGACGGCAACGACTTCAGAATGTACGTACTGTGATAGGCACACAATGATGGGCAAAACGAGTCACTGCGAGTGCTGGATCTGCTCCAGCCTGGAGTGGGCAAAAAGTTTGGATAAAGTGCTGGAATGGGCAAAAAGTTCGAAAATAGTGCTGGAATGGGCAAAAAGTTTGGAAATAGTGCTGGAATGGGCAAAAAGTTTGGAGATAGTGCTGGAATGGGCAAAAAGCTTGGAAAAGGTGCTGGAATGGGCAAAAAGTTTGCGATAGTGGCGTCAACGGGTTTTTTTTTTTTTTTTTTCCCGACGACAACTCGTGTCAGACTAGCCTACCCGAAGGCAGTTGATTTCTTTAGGCAAGGTTTCTCTGCCGGCGGAAGTTGTTTGGGTTAGCGCTTTTTTTTTTTTTTTTGGAGCGCGGGGGTTTTTTTTTTTTTTTTTAACATGTCGACGCCCGTAGGCAACGGCTTCACTGGGCCGGGTTTACTGTCGGGTTAGAAACTGAACTGATATTGAAAGAAAAATGGAAACGGGGAGGAATTCGATTGTCGGGGCTTCCTGCAAACTGATCCCCCCATGAAGGCCTTCTAGTGGGGCCGGGTAGGTCAGGTGGAGCGCCCGAGACTAACTAGTAGCTGCCTGAAGCCAACCGTCCTAGTTTCTAAGACATGTGGATCATTCAACGACGTATCATTGTGCAAGTCTACTCTACTAACGTTTGTTCCGATTCCGTTCGGCCTTCTTGCGTTGGCCGGCCGGATCGGGGGTGTTTGGTGGCACAGGTCAGCTCTTTGACTAACGACTAAACCGAGCCCATTGCTCGGGATGCCGACCATATCTGAAGCACAGTCACTGTGTTAGACACTGTCACTGAACGAGGCAATTGACAACATTTTGTCTACTGGTAGCGAGTGGAAGTTCCACTGGAACAACGTTTTTTCGAAGAGCGCATGCTTGTTGCACAGTCATTTGTACGTGTATAGGCAGTAACTACAAGACCACAGTTTAGAGAGCTCGGCGAAGATTATTCAGCATTAGCATTGTAAAAGCAGCAACGGACAAACGGCAGCGCCGACGTGCGGAACACGGTGACCTGCGGTGTAGCCGCTTCGCAGACAGCCACTTGTCAAGGCCTACGACTGGCCTTTCGTCGCAAGGGTGACCAACGGCAGCCGCGGTTGTGGCCCGACACGGACGGCTTTGAAAGCCGCTAGCTGCTATCTGCAGCCAACTTCATTCCGACCCTCTGGCGACGCGGACGTTAGGATTGTGCTTGGCAGGGGATGCGGTTATTCACCAGGTTCGATTCGGGGATGAGGACCGTTCAGTGTTCGGTTTGAGGAGGGAGGATTGAGACAATTTGAGTCTTTGATTGAGTTTGAAAAAAATTGGTGGCGGACAGCAGGCAGACGTAGACGGACGAGCCCGCTCAGGCCCACTCACCCGGACCACTGCTGGCTGTTGAAGCCGCATCCTGCATGTCCAGGGCGTCCTTGAACCGGAGCGTGCCAGTGCAAGAATCCAGGTCTGGTGTCGGAGAGCGATCTGATTCGTGCTGAGGCCCGGCGAGTTGACTGCCGTTCGAACTGGTATCCGGCCCAGGTACCGGTTGACTCGAAAGCAGCGGAACCACAGGCGAACTCAACTGCGATAGAACGGTCTGAGAGCTCCAGGCCGAGAGCATGTCGCTCGAGACAGCAGGAGTTGTTGCATTGCTCCACAGCAGATTATCGTCATTGAGCAGGATCCGGTACCGCGGTATAGCCCCAACTTCCTGCAGGTATCGAAGAGCAACCTCTGGATGCTGGAACAGCAGGAGCCAAAGTTTATCCTTTGATCCTACGTGCTTCAAGCCTTCCGAGCGACCACACTTGCCAGCCATGTCTGCCCACATGCTGTCCCGAAGCCGTTGGGTCACGAGGTCGGTGCAGCTCACGAACAAGTGCTCCAGCGGACTACGGGAGCGGCGACCACAGACTGGGCAGGGGAGGAAAAGCTGGCGCCTGTCACAACGATGCAACGTGTAGTACTCAGCTGAGTACATCGTCATGACAAGCGGGTGGTGACCCGTCCGCAACTGGCGCGATTCCTTCTCCGCCCGATTTGTGAGGTCCTTACGGCGCTTGATAACGCGCCCGTTCACAATGCCAGCAAACGGAGTTTCATTACCTGCCATCGCAGCCCGCCCGTAAGCCATGATCGCCATACTCTCGTTGTACTCCCGGGTGAGCCGCGATTTATAGCGTGCTGACGCATCAACCGCTGCAATCGGAGGATGCACCCTGGTGACACCAAATGTCGGGCCCGTCATAGCTCTGTAGTGGCGACCAGCGGCGTCCTTGGCGAGCTTGTCAGCCACTTCGTTGCCCCGCAGGCCGCAATGACCGTAAACGAACTGGATGGTGAGACGGTACCCACGGGAGTTGAGTTCGTTGAGCGCTAGCCAGATTTCAATCATCAATGGCTGTTTCTGGGCATGCGGGCCGTTGCAAAGGTCTCGGAGAAGCGACTGAGAATCACTCAGGATGAGGATTTCGAGAGGTACATCAGTCGGCGGCAGCACAGCCAACAGTACTCTGAGGGTCTCAACCATCGCGATCGTCTCAGCTCTTGTGCTCGACGGGAACTTGCCAGCCGGACAGGTGCTGGAGATTGTCGGGCAGCCGTGTTCGAATCGGACGTCAAAGCCATGTGCATCGGTTAGCCGTACCGAAGGACCGAACTCCAAATAAGCGGCAGCTCCGCCCCACGTTGTCGCATCGTTGTAGAAGACTTGCCAACGCAGTTGCCGACGGTCGAACCCCGGGTCCCCTACAGGAGGGGGCGACGGGAGACTTTGCTTCATGACCGAACCATCAGCCCATGCCGTGCAGTCGGGTGATGGCAACGCACGGAGACGTTTTTCCACGATGCTTCTCTTCTCGGCCGGGGTCTTACCCTCCGGTAACGAGGGATGAATTGCAACTGGAGGACGCAGGGACCAGGGTGCAAACGGGTTGAACACGAACGTCTCACGCGGAGGGTCACGTGTACCCGCTCTCCTTTCAAGGTCAACATAACGGGCCAGCGGGGTAGCTGGTGCGTTGAGGGTTCGGTCCCAGAGGAGGCTTCGCAGTTTCAATTTTTCGTAAAGGCTGCCAAGGCGGTGGTCGATGTAGACTTTGATGGGAGGGATACCGGCCTCTTGAGTGGCGACAAGGTCCGATATACCCTTCCTACACCCCAGCACGTACGTCAGCGAGCGCCTGTGCAGCTTCTCGAATTTCTCAAGATACGGGCTCGTGAAGCCTCTTCTACCGCCTTGTGGAAGGAACAAGTAGGCGCCATATACCGACAGACAATACGTTATTGTTGGGAGAACGTATGTCAAGTACAGACATCGGAGTGTTGTCGTGCTGCAACCCCACGCCTTCCCAGAAACGTGCCGTAACAAGTTCATTCTCTTGGACATGATATTGACGACTCGTTCAGCATGCGGGTTGAACGAGAGCTCATCGTCAATTACCAAACCGAGGAACTTCGTTTCTGTAACCCAGTCGATGCGGTGTGCGACTACTAACTGAACAGCGCCGTTTTTTCTCCTCGCCTGGACCATTTTTGCGTCTTCAACGGTGGGGTGGTCAACGCCGTCAAGTTTCAGAATGTGCTTCTTGTGATGCTGCGCGTCAGGGGTATTCGCCCAGAAAGAACAGGTTTCGCTCGTAATCCACGCAAGTAACTGTCGCGCCTGCACACTTTTCATTTTCACTTTTCATTCAATTCAATTTCAATTTCAATTTCAACATTTGGAAACCGCACCCGGGTTAGGCTTGGGGATACGGTGCTAAGGTTCCTTGTGCCTTCTCTTCATCCTTGGGGCGTTTGTTTGTTTTCTGTTTCCTTTCGTTCGTTCTTGGTATGGTTGTGGGGGGGTTCAGTGGGATTGTTTCTTGCCCGCCCTCCCCTTGTTTCTTTCAAAAAAAAATTCAAAAAAAAACAATCAATCGGTTATCGGCTATCGGTACGGTGGATACCTACCTGCCTCGGGTTAGTTCTTGAGAACAGGTGAGGTGGTTCCTTGTGCCTCCCCGTCGCCATCCTTGGCGCGTTTTGTTTTCGTGTTCGGTTTCGTTCTTTGTTTTTACAGTCTCACATTGTGGCGGGGGGGTTCAGTGAGCTTTTTACTGGGCCAAAACCCATAACAGTATGTTATCCAAACTTTGAACGAATTACAGTATGGTCCGAACTTTGAACCCATTACGGTATGTCAATCCAAACTTTGAACCCATTACGGTATGGATTTTCAAACTTTGAACGAATTACGGTAGGTTCCAAACTTTGAAACCCATTACGGTATGATCCCAAACTTTGAACCCATTACGGTATGGTTTTCAAACTTTGAACCCATTACGGTGAGGTTCCAAATTTGAACCGATTCCGGCATGATTTCTAAACTTTGACTCTCAAAGTTTGAGCCCATTTCGGTGTCACTGTCAGGTTATAAGCCCAACACCAACGAGATACGTAGAAGCGGACGTGGAGGGTTCGTGGGTTCATAGCAATCCACGAGTCAATACCCAAGATAGTACGGTTTTTCTTAGAGTTGATCAAGATAGTACATGTTTCCTTAGAGTTACCCATTATAGTACATACCTCTTAGAGTTGATCAAGGTAGTACATGTTTCCTTAGAGTTGCCCATTATAGTACATCCCAAGATAGTACGGTTTTTCTTAGAGTTGATCAAGATAGTACATGTTTCCTTAGAGTTGATCAAGATAGTACATCTTTCGAGACTGGAAGTCCTATGAACATGCAATGTGAATAGCCTCTATTCAGTGTGAGACTTAGCTATAGCTAGCTGATAGCTAGCTATAGCTAGCTACTGGGGGGGGCTAATTACTATTGAACCGTATAATACAATTGAACCGTATAATACAATTGAACTTTTTTTTCGGGGAATCGGCGCATCCCAACCGTATAATACAATTGAATTGTAATGATACTGTACGGCTGACACTTTCGCACTGCCGTTGAGTGTGAGCCAGCCAGTGAGGCGGTTTCAGGGCCGTTTTCGTTTCGGCTTTTTTTGGAAAAGTCATGTTGGACCTCCAAAGCGGAGAAGAAATCTTCAAACGAGGTTTTGGCGTGCATTCCGAACCCGGGTCTTCCAAAGGTTTTGAGCATGATCATGATGATGTCGCTGGTGCCGTTGCTCGTGCCAAAGTCTTGGAGCTGGCTGTGTGCGGGGATCATGAAGCACAAACATGGCAATGGGTCGGCAATCGCAGTGTGGGTGGCTCCGGAGCTGCTGAGCCAGCTCCGGAGTTGAGCTTCGGAGCCAGCCGGAGACACTGCCAATCGTGACCGTGGCCCGGAATGGGGGCGATGGCCCATCGGATGGGACATCTTGTTATCCCCAGATTTATCGGTGGTGCCTGTCTGCCGCCAGCGCTCTCTGTCAAAAAGAGAAAGCAGTAAGTGCGTCGGACTGCGGTCGCCATGCTGTTGGAAACTCTGATACTGAGCAACCGCCCCAGAAAGTGAACCTTAGGCCCAAGTTAGGGTACTCTCTTGCCAAGAGTTCTTGGCAGGAGTCTTGCCAGGTGTTGGTGGAAACACCCACGGCATGCACCAGTTGGGTATTTCCGACCCGGTGCACGAGAAATCAGGGCTCGGAGTCACTGCGGGCTCGAACCTTTCACTTGTTTTGTGAAGGTTTTTCCTTCAGTTGTTGCTCGGAGTTGCACTGTACTCAGACTGTCATTTAGTCCCGACAACAACGTGTTTCCAACAGGCAAGCCACACTTCAATTGTAATACACTAGTGTTTTTGGGGGGGGTCTGAGACCCCCCAATTCCACGCCGTGTATCGTTATATTACAATTGAACTCAATTGTAATTGGCCCCCCCCAGTAGCTATAGCTAAAATAGCTAAAATAGCTGACTGAGCATTTTCAACGGAAATGTCACTATTCCGACTATCTTCTCGGATTTTGTGCCGTTTTCCACAGTTTACCGGGATTTTTCAGGCAGATGATCAGCATGAGGTTCACACCGTGCTACCCCCCCCCCCCGGGTCCGCTTCGTTTACTTTTGGAATCGGTTCGTTTCTAGTTTTGGAATCGGTTCGTTTCTAGTTTTGGAATCGGTTCGTTTACTTTTGGAAACTTCGTTTCTAGTTTTGGAATCGGTTCGTTTCTGGGCTCTTTTTGGGCTGATTTAGCTTGGGGAGTGCTTCGTTTACTTTTGGAACGTTCGAAACTAGTTTTGGAAGGTTCGTTTCTAGTTTTGGGTGGCTCGTTTACTTTTGGAACCGGTTCGTTTACTTTTGGAACCGGTTCGTTTCTAGTTTTGGAATCGGTTCGTTTACTTTTGGAATCGCTTCGTTTACTTTTGGAATCGGTTCGTTTACTTTTGGAATCGGTTCGTTTACTTTTGGAATCGGTTCGTTCACTTTTGGCTGTTTTTGCAGGAGTTACCACAGTTTTCCACAATTTCCATACTTTTCAGATTTTGGCCATATTTGCCAGATTTTGGCCATTTTTTGCCAAATTTTCCAGATTTTGGCCATTTTTGCCAAATTTTCCAGATTTTGGCCATTTTTGCCAAATGTTCCAGATTTTGGCCATTTTTGCCGGATTTTGGCCATCTTGGCCAAATTTTCCAGATTTTGGCCATTTTTGCCAAATGTTCCAGATTTTGGCCATTTTTGCCGGATTTTGGCCATTTTGGCCAAATTTTCCAGATTTTGGCCATTTTGCCAAATTTTCCAAATTTTGGCCATTTTTGCCATTTTTCCGATTCTGGCCATTTTTGGCAGATTTTTTTTTTTGGCCATTTTTTGCCAAATCCATTATTGCTATGTTTTTCCAAATTTTCACACACACACAGAGCTAGCCGATGTCTTGTCAAATGAGTGTCACTATGCCAACCCTTCGCTTGGTTGGACTCCCGTTTTGTCGTGAACCCGTCGGTTGCATCTGCTGCTGTTACTGACATTCGTAAATTGAAAAGGAATCGGAATCTTCGCTCTTCCGTTTTGTGCCGAGGAAGGGCACGAGTAGCCGGGAAGAGTCGGCTGGATTCATATCGTTCGAATAAAACAAAACTACGCGGTTCTTTCCATTTTACCTGAGTTTTTCCAATGAATGACTATCGGCCCTTCCTTTCGAACTTCGAACCGAACCATATTTACTTTGTGTGCGACATAACCCATGACCTGTCTCTAACTTGCGTCGTGATATAGTCGATTGTTGAAAGATGAATGCCTACTGGGGGGGCCCAAATACAATAGGTATAATATTGTATTTGGAGGGGAAGGATAGAGAAAACCGAGTTTTCAAACAGTCTGGATGCTGATAGTCTGGGTGCAGGCACTTGCAGGTCAGCATTGGAGGAAATTTGGCAAATATTTTGTGGGGTGGAAAGAGCTACCCCCCGGCATGTATGGCACCTTTTCTACACTCGATGTGGCCAAAAATCTGGCCCCCAGATGGCATTTCAGACTTTGGAAAAACCACTCCGCCGAGGAACCGAACCAGCACCCTCAGCATCACATGTGGGTGTGGTGACCGCTGGACCACGGGCTAAAAAAAAGCGGGCCATTTATTTTTGTTTGGGTGCGGGCC
The DNA here is from genome assembly GCA_030068145.1 of Diplonema papillatum. Lineage (NCBI taxonomy): Eukaryota > Euglenozoa > Diplonemea > Diplonemida > Diplonemidae > Diplonema > Diplonema papillatum. The sequence continues at coordinate 189,020 of JAPJBO010000387.1, read as the reverse complement.
TCAGGAATTATTGATCCCTGACCTGAGGAAAATGCCACAGATAGCGAAATCAAGTAGTCGACTCGAACTTTCGGCTTCAGGAGTGTTCCACATTGAACTTCTCTCGAAAAAGAAGCTGCTCTCGCGAGGGGAAGCCCGTGGAACCCCCTGCAAAACCCCACTGGGGACAAATAATATTGTATTCCGAAACAATGCTCAATGAAACCCCACTACCTACTGTATTCCGAAATAATATTGTATTTGGGTACCTATTGTATTTGGGCCCCCCCAGTAAGACCCACGGACCACGCACATACTGGTCTATTTTTCACGGATCTCTTCATCGAAGCTGATCGCGAGCAAAAAGTCGTCGAAAAAGGTCTGCTGCGTGAACCAGCAACATAATGCCACCACCAGGGGATCGATACCCGTCCTGCTCAATGCACACCGGGTGGTTTCTACGCCCGGTGCTCTGCATCCTATAAGAACCCACGGACCACGCACGTAGTGTTTGATTCCCGGGTCTATTTTTCACGGATCTCTTCATCGAAGCTGATCGCGAGCAAAAAGTCGTCGAAAAAGGTCTGCTGCGTGAACCAGCAACATAATGCCACCACCAGGGGATCGATACCCGTCCTGCTCAATGCACACCGGGTGGTTTCTACGCCCGGTGCTCTGCATCCTATAAGAACCCACGGACCACGCACGTAGTGTTTGATTCCCGGGTCTATTTTTCACGGATCTCTTCATCGAAGCTGATCGCGAGCAAAAAGTCGTCGAAAAAGGTCTGCTGCGTGAACCAGCAACATAATGCCACCACCAGGGGATCGATACCCGTCCTGCTCAATGCACACCGGGTGGTCTCCAAGCCCGGTGCTCTGCATCCTGTAAGAACCCACGGACCACGCACGTAGTGTTTGATTCCCGGGTCTATTTTTCACGGATCTCTTCATCGAAGCTGATCGCGAGCAAAACTTTGTCGACAAAGGTCTGCTACGCGGACCAGCAACAGAATGCCACCAGCCAGGGGATCGATACCGTCCGTGTTCAATGCACACCTGATCAGGCTGGTGGTTTCTACGCCCGGTGCCCTGCAAATTGTAAAAACTACTGACCACGCACATAGTTTTCTGTCTCCGGGTCTATTTTTCACGGATCTCTTCATCGGAGCTGTTCGCAAGCAAAAATTCGTCGGAAAAGGTCTGCTATGTGGACCAGCGGGAAAATGTCGCCAACCAGGGGATCGAAACCCGTTCTTCCCAGTGCACACCGGTGGTTTCCACGCCCGGTGCCCTGCATCTTGCACGGACCCACGAACAATGCACATACTTTTTCGTTTCCGGGTCTATTTTTCACAGTTCTTTTCATCGGAGCTGATTGCGAGCAAAAATTCGTCGAAAAAGGTCAGCTACATGGACCAGCGGGAAAAAGTTACCAACCAGGGGGTCGATACCCGTCTTGCTCGATGCCCACCTGGTGGTTTCCACACCCGGTGCCCTGCATCATGCACGGACCCACGAACCACGCGCATACTTTTTCGTTTTCGGGTCTATTTTTCACGGATCTCTTCATTGCAGCTGATCGCGAGCTAAAATTCGTCGAAAAAGGCCTGCCGCGTGGTCCGGCGGGAAAATGCCACCACCCAGGGGATCGATTCCCGTCCTTCTCAATCCACACGTGGCGGCTTCCACGCCCGGCGCCCTGCAACTTGTAAAGGGCCCCGAACCACGCACATAGTTTTTCGTCTCCGGGTCTATTTTTCACGGATCTCTTCATCGGAGCTGAAAACGAGCAAAAACTCGTCGAAAAAGGTTTGCTACATGGACCAGCGGGAAAATGTCACCAGCCAGGAAATCGATACCCTGCACACGCCGTGACACGGCCCGGAGAGGGCGGGGGGGGGTACCAGGGGGGGGTTGGGCGACTCTGAAAACGAGAACGAGGCAGAAAATCTGGTTTCGTCGCAATTTTTTTGCATTTTTGGGCACCTGCCTGAGGTTTTCTGACGAAAAAGACGTGAACATATTTTCAGTCGTCTGGGCAGCTATTTTAGCTATTTTTAGCTATAAATAGCTAAAAATAGCTAGCTGGCCAAATAGCTAGCTAAGTCTCACACTGCCTAAGCTAAGGCGAGGCCCACACAAGCAAAAAGAGCCAGCGAACATCGAAATCTGGCAGCTGCTCGAAAAGCTCGTGGCGAAGGGGCACACGCCGATCCTGCAGTTTGTCTTCGGACACTGTGCCCTGGCGGGTAACGATGAAGCGGACGCACTGGCGAAAGGCGGTATCTCCACAGCGCATGTGGAAAAACAACCGCCAATGACGGTTGCAACGGCAAGGGCGCGCTACCGCGAGCACACCTGGGAAAGCGTGCATGCGTCAGCGATGAAGGCATCCCCGTACCGTCCCGGCGGACCGCTACCGTATGCGCAACTCGTTCGAGGACGCAAGGTGCCCAAAACAGCGCACCTCACGAGGCGTGCGGAGCGAGAAATCCGCCAGCTGAGGACAGGACACCACGAGCTCCTCCACAACCGGTACCGCAAAGACTGGGAAGACCTCGCAGCCGAAGAAAGGCAGAGAGTCCGTCCGTGCGAGCTTTGCGACGCGACGCCCGTCTGCCCGATCACGCACCTGTTCCTCGAGTGCAAAGTGCGGGTACGCCATGAGGGCGCCGATGTGGAGGCAGGTGTTCGAAGCCGACCCGAAGGTCCCGAGGGAGCTGCCGGCGCCAGCACGCCGCACGTCTTCCACCGTCGAAAAGGGGACGTCCAACGTGGAGTCCCAACCGCGCTCGCCGGATCCGACCTGGGACGCGAGGCGGCGAACAAACGACAGTGCTGAGCGCATGTAGCACAGAGGACGACCGGTGGTGAAACAAAACCACGCAAATGAGCCGAAAACCTTGAAAAAGGTCCGGGGCGTCGTGCCCCCGGAGAGCACGGCTCGGAGGTCATCGGCTTCGAGCAGCTTCAGCACCCAAGATGGCGACGATCGAAACCTCGGTGGGTCCGCCGCAAGGTCAAACTCCAGCCCGAGGGCCTCGAAACGCTGCATCGGAACCCCGAAAGTCTCGTCCGCGGTGTTCAATTCCACTCGAGCGACTTCGCAACGCTCGAGGAGCGCAGCAAAACGCCCAGTGGCTTCTTGTTTCGAGGCCCCGACCGCAAAAAAGTTGTCCACCCAGCAGACGCCGTCTTCTTCGGGGAGGAGTACGAGAGATGAGCGCTGGGCTATGCACGGGGCCCAGTTCCAGCCCATGCACATCACCTCCAGAGTGCAGCGCGTGTATGCGCCTCTCCGCGCGGCGAGGTTCGCCCCGAAGTACTTCCTTATTGCAGCTCCCAAAGGGAACTGGTAGAAGTAACTGACGGCATCAGCTTCGACCACATACGAAGCCTGCAGGAAACGTGCGATCACGTCCCGCACGTCCGGTAGGAACATCGCGGGCGGCTTCTGCATCAGCGCGTTCAGCTTCCGACCGTCACACACGAGGCGCAAACCACCGGACTTCTTCGGCACCGTGAACGCGGGAAGCACGACGCTCTGCCGGGACGGCGACGTGTCCATCACTCCAAACTCCCTCAACTGGTCGAGGTGTCCGAGCATCCCACGGGATATCCCCCGAGATAAACCGCGCTCAGACTCCAAACACTCCAACGCACCCGGTCTCAGCGCCGCCTTGAACGCGTCCTCGGAGACGATGGTGTCGATGACGCCGTGTAGCAGCCCCCGTGTGTCCAGGGAACGGAGTGCGTCCACATCGACCCGGGAACACGAGATCCTCGCAAGGCTCCCCTCCTGCCTCTCAGAGGGAGGTCCGACTTTCCCCCCGGCGACTCGCACGCAAAGGGAGCCGCTGTACGGGAAATCGACATCGGGGGCGTCGTCAGAGTCGAAAGAAGGGGGGTCGTAGCACAGCGGAAAATCGGGAAATTTCGGGCGACGGGGCGGAGGTGGCCGGAGGATCGACGGGAAATGGGGAGATAGCAAAGGCTGTGGGACTCCGCTCAGAGCCTCCGGGACGCTGCCGCCGTCTCGGCTGCCAAGGCAATCTTCCCCGCGGGGAGGTACCTCACCAGAGCCTCGATCGAGCTGTGCCGCGTGACCCTCCGGATCTCCTCCAAGCTGAGGCCCGCGTCGTGCAGTGACGTTGCCGCCCCCCGCCGAAGAGAGTGGCCCGTCAGACCCTTTCGGACACGCTTCAGCGCAGCCGACATGCGCCTGTACGACGTCGCCAGCAGCCGATCCTGGGGCGCCTTGCGCCTCAGTTTCTTCTCGAGGATGCTGTCGAGGTGTTCCGGAAGAACTATCCCCGTCGTCACCCCGAGTTTGAACGGGTCGGACTTCGTGTCCGACCAGTTGATGGCCAGGTAGCCCTCCTGCCGAGTGACGTCGCCGGCCTTCAACACCGTCACGTCGGCCACCCTGGCCGCTCCACTCCAAGCCAACGCCAGAGCCAGCATCGTATCGGTGTGCCGCTCCCGCGCGATGGCCTTCGCCACGTCCTCCTCTGTCGCCGGAAGAGCCTGCTTCTGCGGGCGCAGTGCACCCTGCCTCTTGAGCGAGCGCTCGAAATCGCGCAGGGCCTGCGAGTCCAACGGGACCCCTACCCGCTTTTCCGCCGACTTCACGTTCTGCACGTACTGCAGCGCTGTCGACATCGAGATCCCGGGTATTTCTTTCGAGCCGCGTAGCTTCCGGCTTACCCAGAGGATCGTTGCTTCCGCTTTCGACAGCTTTTCCCCGGTAGCTGCCTCCCACTCGCCTCTGAACTCCAACATGCGGCGGTGCGTGGACTCCACCCCGCGCCATGTCGAGGAGGCGAGAGCCCGCGACAGGTGCTTCTCCGCATCCAACCGAACCTGCCTGACCTCCCGCTTCGAGAGGGGTTTTTCGACCATGCGGGGCCGCCCCTTGGGCGGACCTCCGGACTCCTTGAGTCCCGTGGCCGGCGGGTCCGGACAGCGAAGAGCTGTGTAAGCCATTGGCGCCCACTTCACCACTAGTGGGCTTTCGCCCCGCCCTTCTTGCTGTCGCCACCCGGTTTGCGGTGCCTGCGGGGGGGGGTGTGGCGGGTTTGCGCGTTTGAGGGGGCTGGTCGGTTGTGCGTTTGGGGGTGCTGCGGGGGTTCGTGCGTCTGGGGCGGTCGAAACCGGTGCTTTCGCGCGTGGGCGTGCGCCTTCTCTTCCGCCCGTGCCATGAAGGCGCCCCACCGCTCGCTCCGCCAGCTACTGGAGGACCGCCTCCGCGTCCTCTAGAGAGGAGCACCGGCCTAGCGACCTGATGATCAGCTCGAGGTCGTCGAGCCGGTTTCGGGCCTCTCGTGCTTTGCGGGGCGAGCCCGCTCCCCCGCTGGGCGGCGGTGAGATCCTTGTAGTGGTAGGGCGTACCACTTCTCGGGGTCCAGGCTCGCCATGCCCCGGGGAAGGAAACCGAAGGGGGTTCCCGTCCTTTCGCTGGACGCTTTGTCCGTCCCCTCGCTGTCGTCGTCGCTGTCGCAAAGGGCGCGACCTTCCCGCGGATCTGCGGCCACCGCCTGCCGGTCGTTTTTCTCGTCGATCTTGTCGACGAGGCGGCTCAGGAGGGCCGCCTGCTGCTTTCCCTGTGCTTGCAGGGCCTCCATCTGCTTCTCCAGCAGATGGATTCTGACTGCGGCCTCGCCGCCGACCTCGGCGTCTTGCGACTGGCCTCGCTTGGCGGCGCCGTCGTCCACCCCGTCTGGCTGTCGGGCCGGCTCGGGAGCTTCGTCTTCCGCTGCTGCGCCCATCTCGGAGCCCGCGGCGTGCCGAGTGGAGTGCCGCGGCCTCTTCGTCCCACCGCTTCGGCGCCTTGCACCCCCCTCGCACGGTGGGCCGCGGTCTGCCGGGCGGTCTCCTCCGGGAAACGCCCGGCCAGGAAGGCGCCGACCACCTGCTCGGAGGTGTTCGGCGAGCTGGCCCTGTGGACCCAGGCGAGACGCCACAGGGCCGTTCCCTCCGGGACGGCGTTGTCGCCGGTGAACCCCCCGGCTTCGAGGAGGGCCCTGAGCGCTTGCTCCCGTGACGCGTTCCGCCCAATCGACGACCTGTTGGGCAGCCGGGTTCCTAAAATCTCACTACAAGTGCTGCCGGGCTTCGCCCGCGGACCCCCTAAAAAGTGGGGTTGGCTCGACAGAGCTATAAGCATACCTCTAGTCTCGGAGTACGAAACCCCCTTTTTAAAGGGTCGCGACAAAGTGGATTATGAATCCACTTTGTCGTAATCCAGTTATAAAGACTCTGTCTTGTCGTTGACCCTTTAAAAAGTCAGACAGGCGGCGGACCCCGGAAATCTCGTCCGAGTCAGACCGACTGCGACGTATGTAGATCTTCTTCCCCATCGAGCCCTCGAAGGTCCGGCCCAAGAAGTCGGAGTTCCGCACCGCGAAAGTGAGCAGCATTACTGATGTGGTACGTACTTTGGCTGTTTACAATCGAAGCAAAAGATACACGTGCGAGAAAGTTGCATACTCCTGATTCGGCACTTCGAACCCAGCTAGCAACGTGAACTTAGAAACGTTGTGTATGTGGCCCCGGAGCTCCGCCTGCTGCATCCTCTGCAGATACGTGATGCCGTCAAACGTAGATACATACTGCGCGCCGGGGGTCGGCTCCACCGTTATCTGTGCAGACGTATATTGAGTCGTTTTCGACGGCTAACGGGGAGATTGTCCGGCGCCGCATCGGCATTTCTTGGGGAGTACAAGACCCGTTGTTGGGGATATCTTGACCTTTTCACCTTAAAGCCCATTCCCGAACACATAATAGGAAGAGTCAGTTCCAATGACAATGGTCAGTTCCAATGACAATGGGGGAAAGGGATTGAGTTAACCTCTACAACCGGCTCGCAAGCTTCTTTAAACGAAGAAGCGTGTCCATGTACAAAGGCTTCCGCCCACCCACCCTTCTTCTTTTGCGCTGTTCGTGGGTTTACTAGTAAGTGGTTTCTGCCAACTTGCAGCCAAGTGTAGCCAAATTCTGGGTGAATCAGCCAGAATTCGCTAAGACTTTGCGGGGTCCGGGTGCTTGAATGAGGACAGCATCAACGTCGTTGCACGCAGGCCCGCGGCTGGAACTGTTTCGCAGTGGCAGTGGCAGTGCACCGGGGGCCGCGGCAACGTGAAACATGCCGTGCTGGCACGCCGTCCGCAAGACAACATCTTGCGTTGCGCAGCGCACGGGAACGAGGGAAAACGGGCGCAAATTCCCGCAAGTCATCCCTTCTTCGTCATGGCTATGTTCATGACGTCGGCTCGCGCTCCCGAGGCTCCGGGCCGAGCACAGCGCTGCGGTGTGCTACAGCTCTGCATCCCCGTCACCGTGACTATCCGCGATCACAGCCCACCCCGAGACTTGGGCCGAGTCCTGTTGTCCAAAATGCTACAATGTTCAATGTAGACCCGAAAACCCCAATACGAGAATCCGGGGTTTACACAAAATTGCAGCCAAACTGTCGTATTTCTAAAAGGTCGACTGTCGTCATGTTATTTTGCACAAATACCTACCGGTAAGTAAGACATGGTGCACCTATTTGCGCAATTCTCCCAAAAGTGTCCCAATTTCAAGCGCTTATGTACTTCTATTGTGGCACTGTGACACCTGTACCTTACAAAGCGAGACCGGACACCCCATTTCTGCGCGCACAATTGGATGACCTGTGAGGGGAAACACCGTTTTCCACCAGCATGAGTATGGAAATTGTCATGTTCTTCTGATGCTGGCCGGCAGTGAGCTTTGTTGCTTTCCTTCCCGGTGCCGACTCCGCATCGCAGGTACTCCGAAGTCTTTGTTTCCTCAGCACAGCCTGTGATAGACTGCTGATAGACGTGATAGACACCAGCAGGCAATTCGATGCAGTTCCGAGAAATGGGTGGGCTGGCTTAGCACTGTGGCAAGAGTCAATACCCAAGATAGTACGGGTTTAGTACGGCTTAGAGTTGATCAAGATAGTACATGTTTTCTTAGAGTTGATCAAGATAGTACATACCTCTTAGAGTTGATCAAGATAGTACATGTTTCCTTAGAGTTGATCAAGATAGTACACGTTTCCTTAGAGTTGATCAAGATAGTACATGTCTCCTTAGAGTTGTCCATTATAGTACGTTTTGCTCATGGTACGGTCTCTTATCCTGTTCTGTTCTGTCCTGTGGGGCGGAACGAAGCCCGGGCAAGTTTGGGACCCAAGTTTGGGACCCAAGTTTGGGACCCAAGTTTGGGACCCAAGTTTGGGACCCAAGTTTGGGACCCAAGTTTGGGACCCAAGTTTGGGACCCAAGTTTGGGACCCAAGTTTGGGACCCAAGTTTGGGACCCAAGTTTGGGACCCAAGTTTGGGACCCAAGTTTGGGACCCAAGTTTGGGACCCAAGTTTGGGACCCAAGTTTGGGACCCAAGTTTGGGACCCAAGTTTGGGACCCAAGTTTGGGACCCAAGTTTGGGACCCAAGTTTGGGACCCAAGTTTGGGACCCAAGTTTGGGACCCAAGTTTGGGACCCAAGTTTGGGACCCAAGTTTGGGACCCAAGTTTGGGACCCAAGTTTGGGACCCAAGTTTGGGACCCAAGTTTGGGACCCAAGTTTGGGACCCAAGTTTGGGACCCAAGTTTGGGACCCAAGTTTGGGACCCAAGTTTGGGACCCAAGTTTGGGACCCAAGTTTGGGACCCAAGTTTGGGACCCAAGTTTGGGACCCAAGTTTGGGACCCAAGTTTGGGACCCAAGTTTGGGACCCAAGTTTGGGACCCAAGTTTGGGACCCAAGTTTGGGACCCAAGTTTGGGACCCAAGTTTGGGACCCAAGTTTGGGACCCAAGTTTGGGACCCAAGTTTGGGACCCAAGTTTGGGACCCAAGTTTGGGACCCAAGTTTGGGACCCAAGTTTGGGACCCAAGTTTGGGACCCAAGTTTGGGACCCAAGTTTGGGACCCAAGTTTGGGACCCAAGTTTGGGACCCAAGTTTGGGACCCAAGTTTGGGACCCAAGTTTGGGACCCAAGTTTGGAACCCAAGTTTGGAACCCAAGTTTGGAACTCAAGCTTTGGGCACAAACTCAGGAAACCGTACTCTTTTGGTATTTCACCCACTCAGCAGCACCCATGCCTGGGCCACGGCTGGGGGAAGGGGGGTCTCTAAAAAACGAAGAAAAAGCAAAAACTACGGTTTCTGTGCATTTTCTTGCATTTCTGGGGACCTTCCAGGGGGTTTCAAGTGTGTGTACAATAATGGGCAACTCTAAGGAAACATGTACTATCTTGATCAACTCTAAGAAAGGGTGTACTTTAATGGGAAATGACCCCTGTGGCAAGTCTTCGGTGGTTTGGATGTGATGAAGAGCGAGTTCTCACGCGACTGTGAACTTGTAAGCCGCAAATGATCAACCCGGGCTATGGAAGGTCTCTTGCGCGAAAAGCAGGCAGCCAAAGCATAGGTTATCATAGTCTATCACAGTTGCGAGCTGATTGCCGGTTGGATAGGGCAACTGCACCTTCGTACCACCGACGCCCTCTGGGTACTACCAGGTGACGTCAATCGGGGGTTTGAAACATGATGACTGATATCAAAAGCCCGTACCCACGCGCGTCGTTGACTGTGACTGGCCTTTGTAAGGGCTGTTTTGATGATGGTACTTTGATCAAACTCACTGATTGATCCCACGAGAACAACTGACTGCAGGTCCGGGGTCTCCTGGTACTACCAGATGCAACATCCGGAAACAAGGCAAACACACCGAGTGTTAGAAACTCAGATGCATCTTCCTGACATCTACCATCAAAGGGCGCGTTTCTTCGTGTTCCTATCCTGAACTTTCGTGCAGTGTGTCAATCCAGTGGTGCTCCCATGTTCATTACTGGGGGGGCCAATTACAATTCAGTTCAAATGTAATATAACGATACACGGCGTGGAATTGGGGGGACCCCCCCCCAAAAACACTAGTGTATTACAATTGAAGTGCAGTTTTTCCTGTTAGAAACACGTTGTTGTTGTGACTCAATGACACAATGTGAGTGCAATGCAACTCCGAGAAAAGCGAAGGAAAAACCTTCACAAAACAAGTGAAAGGTTCGAGCCCGCAGTTCGGACTCCGAGCCCTGATTTCTTGTGCACCGGGTCGGAAATACCCCCTTGCCGAACTGGTGCATGCCGTGGGGGTTTCCACCATGGCAAGACTCCTGCCAAGAGAGTACCCTAACTTGCCACGGCCACGATTGGCAGTGTCTCCGACTGACTCCGGGAGCTCAGCTCCGGAGCTGGCTCCGCAGCTCCGGAGCCACCGCCACACTGCGATTGCCGGCCCATTGCCATTATTGTGCGTCATGATCCCCGCACACAGCCAGCGCCAAGACTTTGGCACGAGCAACGGCATCAGCCGCCATGCTCAAAACCTTTGAAAGACCGGGTTCGGAATGACTCCAAAACTTCGTTTTAAGATTTCTTCTCCGCTTTGGAGGTCTAACATGACTTTTCTAAAAAAAGCCGAAACGAAAACGGCCCTGAAACCGCCTCAATGTCTGGCTCACACTCAAGCGCAGTGCAAAAGTGTCAGCCGTGTAACATTACAACTCAATTGTATTATACGGTTGGGATGCGCCGATTTCCCAAAAAAAAGGTTCAATTGTATTATACGGTTCAATAGTAATTAGCCCCCCCCAGTACCCTAAACGCGTGTAATTGAGACGCCCCAAAAGGGGGGAAAATCTTAGTTTAATGTTTAGGCAGAGCACTGCCTCTCATGCATGGTTGATGCTAGCATCAAGTCTTCTTCGAGGAAGATGTCGTCTAGGAAAGGGATGCAAAATAGAAAATAGGGGGGGGGGGGGGGTAGGTAGCCACAATTTAGCCATAGCATGTGGCTAAAGTTGTGGCTAGCCAGCCCTCTCTCAAGGCCTCGCTTCTTAGACCTTGAACATAGAGGTGCGGGGTTCCGTAGGAAGTGTATGACATGCTCCTATGTAGGGGCTTTGCTGGAGATCGCACGCTGGAGGCCTCCCCTACTTTTTCATACGAAGAGGAGGTGGTTACAAAAGAAAAAGAGGCGAAGATACCTTCTTGATGTCCCATGGTTTCGCTTCGCCGACCTCCCACGTCACGACGTTGAGGAGCTCAACTGGCGGGTGTGGCGTTGCGTCAGGGACGCCAAAGCCTTCGAAGATGTCGGTGTGCCGGGTGGTGAAGCCGTGACGGTCGGGTTGCGTGAAGGGACACGCGTTGTGCGAGAACGGCGCCGCAGACGGAGAGTTGGCGTGGTCGCTGAAGAAGTTCTGCGTCGCGAAGTCCTCCTCTCCCGTGTCAAAGTGTGCATTCGGGTCGCCACTGCGGATGCGGATGAACAGCACGTGCCCGTCAGTCGAGGCTGCATCCACCGCAACTCTCCTACACGTCTCAGTCCGGTTTGTAGTCGTGGGCGGGAACAGCGCGACTCTAACCGAGTTCTGCATGGTGTCCCCCACACACGTCTTCACACTGCCCCACTTATGCCTGAGCCCGACCTTCGCGGCCATGGGTTGGATGGTCCCGCTATTGAGGAGCACCGATAGCCGAGTCGATACGTCTGAAACGAAATCCCGCCAGGATTGCGTCGTCACGTTCAGGATGCTCGGATCAGACAGCCGCACCTCTGCCTCCTTCACGTCAGCGAGGATGTTTCCCGGGTCGTCCACCGCCGAGTCCGACAAACTCTTCGCTGCGACGGTGGCCAAAAACCCCGCATCTTTTGGACTACTGTACGAGTTCGCGATGTTGATGCTCCTGCTCTGACGCTTAGCACCGGCCTGCAATGTTGGTGGTGGACTTAGTTGGCTCGGTATTTTTTGGTTTTTGGCCCATTTCATTTTAGACTGCAAAACGAGTTCACAATCTGGTTGACTTACCGAGTACAAAACCGAGTTCGTTGCCTGTCCAAGAGACCTAGAAAGAAATGCCGCTCTTTTGGCAGTCGTGCGCGTGCCAACGAGGCTGGCGTTTGACGTGACAAAATGAGAAAGCAAACCTCATCCGCGGTGCTGTCGGTGTCGAGACGGCGCGACGATTCGCGGCCGGACGGGGTGCCCGAGGACGATAGGTACGCCTTGTCAGCTCCATTGTCCGTGTGCGACTCCGAGGCGGGGTCTACTGCCGCGTCGTCCGCCTTGTCCCCTTGCTTCTTCTTCGGGACCAGCCGCCGTACGGTCCTCATCTTGCGACCTGACTTCTTGCCACTCTTCTTCGTTCCCCGTCTGGACGAAACCGTACTGTTAAGCGCATCGCCACCAAAATCACCACTGAGCAGTTGCCTGTTGGGTGTCGGAGGGGTCGCTCCTGAAACGGTGGGCAAAATCAGAAGGGGAGAGACTTTTTTCAACCTCGCGCAAGGCGTTGCCTTCTCTCTCGAATGCTAGGAAGACAATTGGTTTGACCTCCTGGATCACCGTCTCAGCGCAAGATTCAGCCCCATCAGAAGCACCTTCAGTCCCATCAGAAGCAGAGTCAGTTTCAGCACTCTCTTCTCCACTCTTTCGTTTCGTACTCTGATGGTGCCCAGTACCCAGCACACATCGGCAACAGTCGTATCATCTCAAGCCCGATCACAAAAAGGTGCACTGGACGGAAACTGTGCGCTTGCGCTTGCAGTCGGAAACAACAACTTGTTCTGTCCGCTTCCGTCGTGGAGACCCCCTAAGCTTTTGCAAACTTGCGTAAATAGGCGACAGGGTGACGCACGCCTGACCGGGGACTCCGAAATAGACAGCTAATAGTATGGCGTTCGACGTTCACAAATTCTGACCCCTGAGAGGGGAGTAGGCACATACTCGTCAGCTTCGATTGTCGGATCGAATGCAAAGGGCTCAGGGATGGTGTCGCTGACATCTGGCGAAGACGCTGGGTTGATCGTTGTGATCTGCATCGACCGAGCGGGCTTAGGGCTCTCCGTGATAACCTGTCAGGAGGAAAGTTCGTGCGAAAAATAATAGTGGACAAACACGTGGTCCTGGGCGCAGCAACGAATAACGATAGGTCATCGACAAGAAAAGACGTTCGTAATGGGAGTACCAAGCGTGCCCAGTAGTAGTGCAACCTACACACATCTGCCTTTCCACCTGAGCCAAAGGCAATAGCGTGCCGGCTGTTCAAACGCCGGATACTAGCACGATTTATTACAAAAGACACTCACCCCGAGGGCCAGCATTGCCACGAGGCCGAATGGGCGTCGATCACGAACCTTCCAAAGTACACTCAACAAGATATTCATCGACGAAGTAGTAGTGTGGGGGCTGGCCGGGGCTGGAGCTCAGTCCCGGAGAGCCCCGCGGGGCCCAGGCTCTCCGGGCTGGGAATGGATCCACTGGAACAGCAGTGAAGGACTGCCAACTACGACGCGTCATCACCGGAAACTACGTAGAAGTAATTAGTTCCTAAGTAGAGAGTAAAGTAGACGTCACAACAAAGACAAGTGCGCGGGGTTTTTCACAGTTTCACTCGCCTCGTTAACGACTTCCCGTTTTCCGCAGCCTGCGCTTGTGCGCGACAGACAAAAGATCGCAGTCAAAAGCCGATGGCAGCTGGTGTCGAGGCACATACCATCGCTGCGTTCGCGTCGTCGTCGTCTTCGGACTCGAGGAGGTGCTTGTATTTTTGGAAGGCGGCCTTGACCTGGCTCTTCGTGACGTCGTCGCTGCCGCCGACGAGCGGCACGTCTTCGAGCCGGAAGTCCTTCCACCGATCGAGCTCCATCATCCCCGCCACGAACGGACGCGCGAAGGGCACCTTTTTTTCGAGCATCGCGTTGTCTTCGAGGGCCAGCGCGCGCAGCCCGACGTTGTTCGACAGCAGGTTCCGGACCTCGCGCCAGCAGGTCAAGTGGTTGTCGCTCACGTCGAGCACCGCCAGCCGGTGCAGCCGCCACAGGTCGCCCAGTGTCGTCAGTCGGTTGCGCGAGAGGTTCAGGTGCGTTAAACACGGTGGCAGGGCTTCGAGCGCGTTTTCGATGCTCACGATCTCGTTGCCGGTCAGGTCGAGGCGCGTGAGCCGCGTGCACTGCTCGAGGTACTGCACCGTCCGCAGCCCGTTGCCAACCAGCAACATGTCTGTCACCACCGGCAGGCGACGGATGCAAGGCAGCAGCTCGACCTTGTTGCCCTTAAGCTTCAACACTTTCAAATTCGGCCACGTTTCGGGCCCGAGCACGTGCTCCAACGTCAACGGCGGCGCGACGCACTTCTTCACGGAGAGCCGCGTGAGCGTTTTGGATAGCGAAGACACGTCTTGCAAGCTCTCGGGAGGTGAGTCGTCGATGGTCAAATGCTCGATGCATTCGCTCAAGGACTTGGTGGAGACCGTGGCTTGCGAGACGAGGATTTCACGCAGGCCGAGGGGCGGGTTGTTGATGCGGGTCAGCGTGCACCCGATGAATTCGATCGCAGTTAAGCTGATGAAGTCGTCCAGGTCGAGAACGTCGTCGTCGGGAGCCAGGGTGCCCGGCCTGATCCGCAGGCGCGGGCACACCCGGAAGATCTCGAAGAGGGTCAGGATCTTCTTCAGCTCCTTCTCCTCGGCGGACTCCCGCCCGAACAGCCGGGGTTTGCTCTTCTTCGCAGCGACGGTCAGCTCTTCTCTGCGCCGCGAGGCGAGCTTCAGGCCTGACACTGTGATCGGCACCACACGGCCTCCCTCGCTGAACATCCCGCCATGGTTCTCCGCGTACTTGGTCAGGTTCACCAGCAGTGTCTCGTCGCTCACTTGCGCCACTTTCTTCTTCGACCTCCCTTCCTTGCTCGACATCTTTCTTGCTATTCTATTCCATGTGTGCGGGGAGCCGCTTCGTCCTTTCTGTGACAACGTGCCCTGATTTTATAAATTTGAAAGAAGACACGTAGCCTGTATGTGTATACATGCTAAAACCTACAAGGCTGTGAGCGAACCCGTGCCAAGCGGTCGTCCATCGCGGCAGGCACCCGACACGTCTCGAAGCGAGGCAGGATTCTCTTCGAGCTCCCTCTTCGCGGCGATTGCAGTTCTTCTCTGCACTGCGGCACACGGCCGCCCTTTGCTGAACTCCGCCATCTCGACCTGGGTAAGTAGTCAAGTTCACGGACAGCGGCCTCGTCACTCGGGTCGGCGCAATCTTTTTTCGACCCTCCTTCCCTGCTCGACGTTACTTGCTACAGACAAGACACGGAGCCTGTGAGTGTATGCTGAGCCCCAAGGAGCCCTGGATTAGCTGCAGGCGCGAGCAAACCCGGAAGATCTCGAAGAGGTGCGTTGTTTCGTTTATTACTTGTTCGATGTCTGTGTTCCTGGGTTCACGAGCAGTGTCAACTCACTCACCCGCGTTCGCTTGCTCACTCATGCACGTTCTTGTTCGACCTTTCGTTCTTCGGTCGACATTCTTAAGACTGCTTTGGTTCTGCTTTATTCCAGGAGCGCGGGGGGTTGGACTCTCTCCTTTCTTGCGCACACGCCGCTTTTTGAAACGCCTGAAGAATTGTGAAAACGGATTTTTGCCTGGAGGCGTTTGGTGTTATTCTGCAGATGCTTTGAGCTATCTTTGTGTCGTCATCTTAACCATGGTTAAGTGCGCAATTGGTGTCAGCCGACTGAACCGAGAACTGTGGCAAAAAAGAGTACACCTCCACTAGTCGTTGACCTGACCAGACCACGGGGTCCTCGGCACTCCACGTCGAGGCCAGCTCTTGGGCAGCAAGGGCATCGTATCCCGCGTCTTTGCACGCTTTTCGCACACGTGAGGGGGGAGCAGAACGGACAAGGTGGCGTGTTTGATTTCACGACGTGACTGTTCATGATCAGCGCTGGAACGCGTAGGCTAGCGTGCGAGAATGACTGAAATACGGCAGAACCTTGCCGAGAAGCAACCGGCCACTCGGCCATCAGCTCAGGCTCGCCGAGTGGCCGGTCTAGTGGAAGTGTTGAAACTCTGAGCGTGCCTTTTCGGGGCCGGCTTTTCTGGCCAAGACGGCAACCGATTTGGGCGACGCTGTGGGATCGACGGCGAAAGCGCCGCAACACTTTCGCAACAAAAAGCGAGCTGCGAGAGTGCAGTTCTCATTGACCGTGTCAACTGCCTCGACTGCACCCACGAGAGGTAAGCGGGCGCCACTTTGTGGGTCAGGGAAGAAATGGAGGTCGTTGTGCACGATTCGTTTCGTGCACGTTGCCCCTTTGCCGACTGAGTCAGGATGCTTCGCTTCTGCTCGAAAGCACGGGTTGAAACCGGGAGACTTAAAATGCACACGCCTCAAGGGGGTCACAATAAGCCCCAACACGTAGAAGAATGAAGCCTCCAAGAATACAGAGTTGATTTCTGAAGTGAGGACGACGAACATCCGCCTTGGCGAGCAAAGCTTGAGTCAGAATATCAGGCTAGAACCACAACAACCCAAGCCAATACCGTGAAGGCTGGTGGGGAGGAGCTCTTGCGCGTCACGCAATTGGCCTGCATGATCCACAAGCCCCTGCTACTGCTAGCGTTGGTTCCTATCTCGGCCACCGCGACCCCGGTTAGAAACGCCCGGTTGAATCTAGTTCGACAGTTCGGACATGCAATCGCATCGGAGATACTGGGCCTGAAAGGCACCGCATGCACCACCAATCATAACGAGCCGTGAGGTGACAGGAGTATCGCTTAGCGATATTCTGCTTCGGATCTTAATTAGAGCGAGCACGAGCAACGAGGGAGAGCATGACATATGTTCTTGTCGGAGGAGACGTGCTCACAGTGTTTCATCTCAGTAGAAGGAGCACACACTCCGATTGATCCGCAGCAACAACGTTGCAACTCTGTCAGGAGGTCGAGTTTGGCTTCGCTGCGTGCGACTATCGGGCGGCAGGTCTTCCATCTGTGTGCTGCCCAAGGCGCAATGCGTCGCGAATGGCCGGTAATACTGCACACACGTTGTGACACCGCTTTGTGAAAATATCTCACGACGAACACATGACATGTTGGCAGTGCGGCGCCTGCGCACCTGGACGTACTACTGGGGTAGTGGTGCTTGCCCAGTACATGCTGGAGCTGATGGGGGTGACACCTAAAGCAGGCGCCTCTTTTTCGCAGTGTTCGTGTACGGCGCGAGCTGCCACTCCACCTCTGCTTCCTTCATGTCAGCGGTACCTATGTTGATTACCGATTGCGCATAACGCTTCGCGGCGCCGATGATGCCGGGAGATATTTAGCCTTAGCAGAGGGATACCTGCCAATTAGCTCAGCATTCCCAAACTGAGCGACTCGCACGCTAGCAAGGAGTTAACCAACATGGAGCTTGCTCCACATTTCGGTAGACTCGAATTGACTTGATGAAACGATGATATCCGCCGGTTCAGCACTCGCCTGTGCACGGTACAAGACACAGGACTGCCGGACCCTGATCACAGTGGTAGGCGCCTGTCGACCAAAAATCCATTGCTCCCTGCCCAGCCAAATCGGCATTTCATGCGGAAGCTTTTTCTTTGCGCGGGAGAGCACCTGTCTTCCCTCGCCGAGCCACTCTGTTCAGTTACGCACTTTCCCGCACCTGCCTCCTTGGAGAGCATACTCGTGGTCCAGCTAAAAAAGTTACGTTGGCAGCGATTTAACCGACGCAAACAGGTCGAAAGCGCCCACAAACCAAAAGGTCTTTGGACCCGAAAGATGGCCTTCGCCCTTTCGCCATCCTTCTATCCTTGCAATCATTCGAAAAACAGAAACACAAGAATGCGTACCGAGCACAATTTTGAAAGGTCGTAGTTCGAAACGCGGGCCGACCTCCGTCAGAGTGACGTCTTTGCCCTTCTTCGTGAACGTGTGCTGACGGAACGACACGTAGTCGGCCTGGTTGTCGAAGGAAATCACACGTTGGCTATCCTTCCGGGGTACCTGCGGTGTGGGTGATGCATCGTTAGGGTCTGGCTGCCGAGGGACTTCTTGCAGGCGAAGCGAGCTCGAGGATCCCTCGCAAGTCGGAAGCAGGAGCTTCTCATGTCCTGGGGCTTGGCGGGCCCAGCAGGCTTGTGCGATTATACGGAGACAAGCACCCCCCTCCCCAATTTACCCCTTCAGGGTAAATTCCATCATATGCAGGACCCCCGAAGCCTGCGAGTACGTGAGCCCACGAGAGGAGTCTACACGGACTGGTAGGCAACAACGATGCTTCTCTTGTGGCCGAGTAGGCATCACGGGCGGCACGAAGAAGGTGAGTCGCGTCACACTCCACGTACGCCACCCGTGAAAGGTAGGGGGGCCGTCAACACTCTTTTTTTCCGAGGCTAGAACGAGCCAACCCCACTTCTTGGGGTCCGGGGCGAAGCCCGGGGGCGCTTTTTTAGCCGACCGTCGTACATGTCTTTTGAGTCAATCCCCCACGGTTCCGGGGTTTCTCGCCCCGTGATTTATAATGAGGTGTTTTTCGCCTGCTTCAATCTTGGAGGCCCGGGTCGAACCCGGCTGAGGGCACTTTTCCGGTCGAAAATGGTTTTTGGAATTTGTTGGTTTTCGGGGTCTAAGGTGCCCGAAATTTGCGTTGTTTGCGTTTATAAGGGGGGCAAGCTACAATGGGCAATTTGGGACAAAATTTATGAGGGCTTTTTTACCGTAGCTCAGAACCCATGATTGCGAAAATCTCAAAAAAATGGTATCTGGGCAAAAAGTCCCCAGTAAACCGTCCACGAAAGGTGCGATGTTCACCTGGAGGCTCGAAAATCAGCCAATCTGGGAGGAGAAATTGTGGGGCAACATCCGGGGAACATGTATAAAGGCAACAAAGTTTTTTGCAGAACGAAAAGCTTACCTCTTATAATTTTTGTCCCAAAAAAAAGGGGGTATGTGGGCCCCCCTAGCGTTTATTTTCTCAGTATCTTGCGGGTTTTTGGTCACCCCCGTCAACCACGCCCGAACTTTGCTTCGCCAGAACTTTGCATCGCCCGAACTTTGCTTTGCTTCGTCCGAACTTTAACTGCTGCCTTTAGTCTCGCTGGGCGCCGGTCTTTACCGGCGCACATGTACTCGCACCCGTTCGCTGCTTCGTCCCCCGCCTGCTGCGGGGTGAAAAACTGATGATGCAAGAAGCTTAGAAAGACCAAGCCAATATTCTCGTCGCGTCTGTCACGAAGGTCGTAACGTCTCAGAACACTGGACCTGAAACAGCGGCAAGGGTGGGTGGGCAAGCGAGGGGGTGAATTTTCTCGAGTTAGCAACCGGGTGACAACCTTGTAGGATCTTCAGTCTAATACCGGCACACGCAAACAACACATACCGGGAACAAGAACTTTAGGGCACCCTGGATGCGCTCGCCGAGCTTCGTCGTGAAATTTTCGAGGACCAAGTGCGGAGTCTGCTGGCTCATGGCCCCACAACCTTCAATGTCGTGACGCATGACGGTGCCGTGCAGGCCAAAGTGGACCGTGGGACCCAGCGGCAGGTGGGACACGACGAGCTCGCTCGGTTCGCCGCGCTGCTCGTGGAGGAAGATGACGTCCGTAAATTGCGCCGTGCGGGCCTGCTCGATGATCTCGGGCACGCCCGCGGAACCCCTGTTCATCCGCTGCGAGTTCGGCACAATCAGTCGCATCTCCTTCGCGAAGGTCGTCAGCTTCTGGCTCGGGTTGTGCGCCGTCGTGACCAGCACCTTCGGGTCCTCAACTCCTGCGAGGGCGTATTCGTCGTCGATGTGCGTCTTCGGCACGGCGCCTGTCTCCTCGTCGTCCAGCTCTAACCTATTCTTGTCTCCTCTGGCAAACGTCTTCAAATGGTTTGGGATCTGCTGCTTACTATCGAGCGCCTGTGTACGTGTATGTGGTGCCATGCACGGCAGGCTGACGGTAAGAGTGTGCAAAATCCATATTTGGACAAGCGTACCACCACCCCATTGCTAAATAGTGCGTGCGCATGGCAGTCAACGAGTTGCTGTAACAGTCTCATGTTTAGCCTTTCGCAGCACTGGATGCCGCAGTGCAAGCACGTGACCCGGTTCTGAGAACGCGCGCAAAGCTCCTCAGAATCCCGTCCCACTGCTGTTTGGCATTTAGGCCAAGTTGGAGCGGGCTTTGCACCGTTGGCCTTGGCCACTTCCTGCTGACAGCACATATCCGCGCGGTATGCGGAAACTACGCGTGCGCCCATGCTAAGCTAGCTGTGTACACGAAGGTCGACGACAGAGACCTGCCGAGAAGTGAAGATCCGCCGAAGAAGCAACGAAGCGTCGGATGAGCCGGCCGCCTCGTGCTCCCACACGACCCACCTGGTATGGATTAACTAGTACACACCTCTTTCAGCTGCTGTTTGCGGTCGTGGATGAACGCCCGTTTCCGGTCTTCGCCTTTCGACGAGAGGTATTCCTTTCGCATGCGAGCATATTTGCGCAGCATCTTTCCGCCGACCCCCTACTTAGCGCCTCGCTTCTTCCTTTGTTGTAGCAGAATAACCCACCACACACCCTGCTGATCCTGTGGTTGCAGAACACTTCAGCATTAACTCCAAGTCTACGAGGTTAAGGAGCAGCGAGAGCCGTTGTTGGGCTGAAGGTAGTACAAAACAAAAGCTGCTGCTCAATTACCCGCTCACACCAACGAAGTAAGCAACGGAGGCTCACGTATGATGCTTGAGTGGCCAAATTGCCTGGAAGAATCCAGCTAGCCCAACGGCCGCGCTCGTAGGAATCCTCGCGCGAAACTCTTCTTTTCCAACGTAGAAGTTAATGGACGGAGAGCGAGCTTCAAAGCATCCTTGTCCCTTGTCCGAACCTCTGGCCCGGGGGGCAGACCTTGATCCATTACGAGCTTGTTGTTGAGCGTGCAAAATGCTGGTAAACGAAAGGCGACAGGAAGGAATAACAGGAGGGGGACGAAGGGGCAGGAACAGGTGTAAATGCGAGCAACTGAACGCTACTGGAAATACTGTGGAGCACCGACGGCTCTTCGATGACGACTCATCGCGCGTGCGGAAGACGCATAAGAGTGGGGATGAAAAGAACGCGGGTGCACGTCGCCTCTCTCTGCCAACGTCATCTGACTCGCTGCGGCCGACGGGTCTTGCGACCTGAAGGCCCTTGTTGGCCCTGGGTGGTATGCACCGGCGGGAGCGCTACATTGCCTGCCGGTCCATCGCCAGTGGCTCGCTCGGGTCTCTCCCCGCTCATCGCTGGAAACAGACATAAAGTGGGCTGGTCCAGGAAGCAGACCTTTACCAACGAAACTTCGCTCGTGATCAGCTCCGATGAAGAGAACGGTGAAAAATAGACCCGATACTCACTCACAGGACGATCGGCTCGACTAGCTCGGAGAGCGGCAAGGAGAGTCCCATCTCCACAATCGAACAAATTCATCCTACCCACTGCGGGCGGCGTGTCTTGTGGTGCACAGACAGGCCTGCCTTGTTCGCCTTTCGGAGCTGGTGTATGGGCGTGGCGTGCAGTTTGTCGTGCGCCGTCCGCGTCCTCGCCGGGAACACTACGTTTCCGCAGGCCGTGCCGAACCCAGCTTCCCGCGCCTGAGCCTCGTCGCTGGGGATGTTCTCCGCAACTGCCTCCTCGAGCAGCAACATGCCCCACCCGGTCTGCCGCAGCGCCATCACCGGCGCCAGCACGTCTTTTCCGCGCCCGCCCGCCACGGCCGGAAACGAAGCGCCGGCCTTGCCGCTGCCGTTGCCGACGCTGCTCTTGTTGTCCGCGACGCCGCTGCGGAAGAGCCGCCCCGCGGGCACTGTGCACGGCCGCGCAACCGGCGGAAACGAGCTGTTTGCCTGCGACGCGGTGGACACCGTGGAAGCGGTGCTGCGTCCGGTCGCGCCCGGGTCGGCGGACTGGTCCCCCGCGTGCTGGGGGCCGTTTTCCGGGATTTCGAGCCGGGTAGGCGGCGGGTAGTACGGCCTGGCCTTCGCGAGGCTGGCGGCGTCCGTGCGGTGCAGCAGCCGCCGCCTCCGGCTGAGCTGCGGGCCGAAGTACAAGTCGAGCGCCGAGGACGTGACGCTGTCCGGCGGCGAAGACTCGGCTTCTCCTGGCGTGGACGGCACTTCTTCGACGGGCGGGTTCTGCGGCTGCGAGGCCCTGTCTTGGACGCGGTGCCGCGGACGGCGTACAGGGAGGAGCTCGAGACGGTCGTATGCTCGCAGGTTGGTCAGCCAATCGTTGACTTTGACGCAGTCTGAAACGGTCTTCGTCTGCCGCAACGCGACGCTGTGGGCTCTAAACACTGAACACGTCAACGGCAGCGTCCACTTGCCTTGAAGTTGGTCGGTTCCTTGGGGGGGGTCGGGTTTGACGTTGCGGTCATCAGCGACCCGTTCAGCCAAGCGGCGGCCGAATAAAGCTTCCTTGTACTCGGTTTCGACAATCTCCGTGACGCTGCGGGGGGACGGGGTCGAATCTGTGTCGGTGATGCTGGAGGTGGGTGAGGCGAGTCCATCGAGTCTCTTGACGTTCCACCAGGCGTGCCGGGCGAACGGGCTGCCGTCGGTGATGCTGAGGATCTGCAGGTGGTTGCACGCCTTGTTGACCATGTCCCGCTTCTGCGGGATGAACTCTTCCATGCGAATTTCCAGCAGCCTTTGCATCGCTCGCTCCAGCTCGCGATCCTTGCCTATCGACTTGTTCTGCAGCAGCTTCTTCCGCAGCGCCGGCCACACGTGGCGCCGGTGAAACGCACCTCTCCACAACGCTTGGATCTTGCGCGTGCTGTGTCGGGGGAAAAGTGGGCATGTGATTCCAGCTAGTTTCGCGCGAGAAGCCCCGGCAAAGAACAAGAACTCGCTTAACAGAACACGAGATTGCTGCAGTACATATATACGTTGGATGCGCGGGACGAGTGGGCAGCAACGACTCCAAGAGCGCAACTCACGGGGGGCCCTCAATCTCTTGCTTCACGCGTGGAGCAGGAGGCTCGGCTGTCGTGACGGGGGCCACAGCGATGAGAGGGGGACTGTACTCTTGTAAACTTGGCGCGCTGTGAAGGAGGCTTATGCCGAAGTAGCTACAAACACCTCCGCTCGCTCGATATAAGCAACCGATCGCGAAGATTGGGACGCCCTGAAGAGGCGAAAGCACAATACCAAACGCGAGCTGTGCCACAACTCCGTCCGGAATTCTCCGTCGGTCACGCACTCCTGAGACGGAAGCAATGAACGGAGAAAACACGAGAGGTCACATACGATGGGGTTACCCCCCGAGCTAGCCGCAGAAAGTGAGCGAACGGGCTAGCCCCGGAGGTCACCAAGTCCCAAGGTGCGCCACGTTTTGGTGATGCTTTAGTTTGCTTTCCCCGGCGTCGTGGTAGTAGTGTCGTCTGCCGAAGCAGCTGGAGACAACAGGTGCAGGGGGCAGGTCTTGCTTTACTTTTCTCTTCTTCATGGAGACCCGCCCCCGGCATTTCCGACTGTCCAATCACGGTCGAGAAAGGTTTGCGCTCGGTTATTGTGATGAGGTGGTTGACCAGACCCCCACGAAGCCTTATACACAACACGGCTACAACACGAGGATGCAGCCCTGCGCCGTGAAGAATAGTTGAGTTGCAGCTCTTGACAAAGATAGATGGAAAAAAGAAGCTGTTTTTATTCTTCGCTTTTTCTCACGAACGGGGGGTCAGTCCTGCTTTCGGCTTTGTAGGTTCTCTCGACTCCCCAATTCGTGGTTAGCACAAACTCAAGAGGTCTAGTCAACTATTCCCTGCAGTATTGGCATACTTTCAAAAATACTCGAGGGGGACTGCCTTGTGCTCATTTCGAGGGAGGCTAGAGGGGGAGACACAATACAACTACAAAGTGGGTCTTTTTTGTTGAACGCTAACGCCCGCCCGGTGCTTATACAAGAAAAGAAAAACGGGGAGAACCTGTGGTGCAGCGCGTCGAGCTGCAGGCGAAAAGCGTCCGCCTTCTTCCGCCGGATGCGCTTACTGAGCCAGCGCCGCACGATGGCCGGCGCGTTGCGGATCCTCTCGCGGCTCCGCCGCAGGAGGAGGGCCCGCCGGCGGTACCACGCCTGGATGGCGACGCACGCCGACTCCCGCCGCCGCCGCTCGGCGGCTGCCGCGATGCCGCGGCGGGCGGCGTGCCCGCGGTAGCACTTCTGGATCCGGACGGCCGCTTCGCCCTTCGCCTTCCGCCTGCGGCACACGCGGCGCCGCACGTTGTAGCTGAACCTCAGCAGGATGCTGTACAGCGAGTCGCCGGCTGGCTCTGACGCGAAGCACGTCGCCGGTTCTACAAGGCCGGGGCCGCCTCGCCTCTTCTGCAGCGCGGCTTGCTTCTTTCGGACGCTGTAGCCGCGCCACATCTTCTGAATATTCGCCGCTGACTGCGAGCGGTGTCTTTCTACTCTCTTCTGATGCGCGATTCTGTGTAGGTCCGGAAGGGGGTGGCTGTTTGGGCTCAGGGTCCGGCGCGTGCTTTGCACACAGGCGTGCCGCGTTTGCTTTGGTCCAGGCGGAGTGCAACCGAACGACAAGACAGCCATGTGACGGAGGACTACTGGCGATATGCAATCCTGACCAGCGGAATTGCACCCCATTGCTTGGACTGATCCTCCATTGGTACTTACAGGCACAACTCGTTGACGACAAAGCGACTGGCATTCAACTTTCAAGCTTTATGCGTGCCGAAAGAGGCTAGCACGCGAGAATGCGCAACACTTCCCAAGCTTTGCACCAAGACACGGGGCATAGCATACCTGTTTGCCTGGGATATGACGGCAATACCTCCAAGCCATGCGCATATTCGACGGGCTGCCCTACGCTTTCGCACAGCGTCCCGACTGGTCCAGCCGCGCCAGACTCGCTGTATCTCCAGGGCCGCAAGAGGGCTCACCGCCTCGACGCACATAGCCAAGCGCTGTTTCGATGGTTGAGTGTGAGGACCGCGCAGCTGGAGAAAGTAGAAAGGGAAACAAGAGTTTTCGTTGACCGCACTACCCTGAGCCCAAATCCTGGACGTGGTTTCAGGTGGCAAATTTGGCAAATGATCATGATCAGAAGGTCCTACTTGGGCGGTTCAGTTTCCTCACACATTGCATGTGGCTAAAAAAAATAAATCTGGCGTAGCATATCAGGCTGCACCCGAGCTGGCAAAAAATCGGACCCAATTGGAGCTGAAAATGTACCTAGTCGGAGTTTGAAGCGCAGCAGTGAGCTGAAACTGTATCTGGCCCGGTTTTGTGAAGACTAAAACCCTCCAAAGGATACCTCTTGCGCTTCCTCGTCAGCAGTGCGCTTCTCAGCCTCCTCGACGAGCGGACAAAGCCGCAAGGCAGTACTGTATTCGGCAAGCTGCGTGTGTTCCTTTAAGTTCGCGCTGAGGTCACGAAGCGAACTAAGCAAGGCCCACGCGCCGATATCATCTGCCACGACTCCTCCGAAAGGGTGGGCGCGAGCGGGATTCTCGAGTGAATAACTGGCAATTCTTCAAGTACCAACCTTCGTTTCGCAGGGTGCCGGTTGTAGTGCCCCTCTCATCGAGAGTGCGCCACGCGCCATCGGCTCCAGCCCATGCATGGTTTCGGCATAGTTCGGCATCCGGGCGTCGGTATCCGTTGCGCTGTGTCGCGCGCACGTTTCCCTCGTTCCTGACCTATCCGGCTCGTGGTTCGTAGGGTGGCTGTGTCAATGTGGCCATTGCAGGAAGTGGTTCGTAGAGAGAAACTGGTTGCATACTGTGTCGAGCATGCACGTGCTGACAAAAGCACCCACGATCAGCTCGAGGCCGTTGTTTGCGGGTGTTCGCGCGGCCGCCGACGACGCCAGGCTGAGGAGCGAGGCTTCCACTTCGGGCGCCGGAAGGGAAGAAAAGACTGCCGAGTGCGGCGCATCTGCCCGGCTATCAACGCGCGCAGTCGACGACGTGCCGTTGACCGAATGCATCCCGCCGGCTCCGGTCTCGGGCTGCCGAATTGCCGCTCTTTCTTCCTCCTCCTGCTGCTGCGACTTTGCCCCTGTCGCCTCGGGTTGCAAAGCTCCGGCTGCGGCCGGTTTCAAAGGCTCCGATTGACCAGGATTCACACCTACTGGATCACAGTTCATTAGTACCTCCGCTTCACCTGGACCACGGTCGTCTTCTCCAGGCGTCCGGACACCAGGGGCGGCCTCGTTCTGCTGAGACACGCTTTGCCTGACCATTGGAAGGTCCCCGTCAGCAACCTCGCTGTCGCCGTCGGCCAACTGCGAATCCGGAAACGTGCCGGTCGACGAGCTGGCTGTTGCGGGTGGGTTGCGAGGTTCCGCAAAAAAATCGTCACACAATCACGCGGCAGGTGGCGTGGGCGAGGGCCCCGATGCTTTGGGTCGCGTCGAATCGCACATGTGCCTAAAAACTCGACGAGCGTTTTTCCGGCGGGAGGGGGGATCGCAAAAACGCTATAATGGCCATGCTCAACACCGCACCGGTCCTGTCTGCACCATTTTTCGGTCCTTTGAGCCACGGACACATAAGGCGGACCATCATCAGCGCGGAACCTGAGTGTCTGCAGACAGCAGTACCACCCATAGCACCCATGCCACGAGAGCAGGAAACCCGTCTTAAGAGGAGGCCCCTGCAACCGTGTCTGAGCAACTAGTTTGTTTCTAGGCAATCTAAGCAACTGCCGAAGTTGCCGTGTGCACCAAAGGTTAGTGCTAAGGGCTGCGAAACAGCCATTCAGCTGGGAGCAGCACGTCGCATACGCGAGGTAGTCTACTGGAAGGGGGGATTGCAAGAACGTGCTCGGAATGGATATGTGCTGTTATCAACGAGGTAGAGTACTGCGCGTATGCAACATGCCGCCCCACATATGACTGCGACTCGCCTGTCTCTTTTTGCACGATGCAGTCTGCGAAGTAAGTAGATGCGACAAAATTGCACACCATCTGGGGGCTTCTGATGATCACCCTCTCCGTCGGCCATGTTGCAATTCTTGAAACAACGGGGAAGGTGCAAAAAGGCCGGCGAATCAAGTCATTTCTTCGGGTCTCGTGGGTCCCGCCCTTGTCTTTCTTGTTTGTTTTGTGAGGGTGACCCGCCTCTTTTTCCTGCTGTTTGTGCTTTGTGCGGCAGGTTGTGACCAGGGGCGTAAACCCATCCGAAGACGCCAAAGGGGGGATGTGAGACCATGCTTGGGATGGTACACTCGCCGCGGCGCTCCAGTCTGCGGGCTGAGCAGTATTGCATCCGCGGCCTTAGGTCATCTCCTTCCCGACGGTGCTGTTTCTACCGGCAACAGGTCTCCGCTGGTAGGCGCTTCTTCGCACATTGGGGCTTCCAATGTAGGCAAAAAAACGAATCCGGGAGCAAAAAAACAGCAAAAAAACAAAAAAAACGCAAAAAAACAAAAAGAAAAACAAGGCCCTCCTGGTGAACCCAAATACTCGTGCAGACGCCCGGCCGAACCTTGCTACACCGCACCTAAGCCACCAAAAACGCCCAGCTTTTCACATCCTGCCTGCCAAGACCATTCAGCTACTGCTCAACAATCCTGATAATTCTGCAGACTGCTTCAAAGCTTCTGAAAAGTACTCGAAATGCCACCTCACCAGACCGCTGGCCTGCACGTGGAAGACCCTGGCTCACCCGAGCCAGCAAGAGTGAGTGCACCAGCAGACCACCAGGGCAAAAAAACACAAACCTCCAGAGCAAAAAAACAGGTAGGGTGCCAACATTGGGGGCTTCTTGTGCAGCGTCGGGGCGTGTTGTGGTTGTGTTCACCGCGACCTGGGGCCTTCTTCGGTTGCGACCCTCTGCACGTTCCTGCACCTGAAACACTGTTCACCATCCCCACTGTGTGTGCGTATGTGTCTAGAACCTCCGTGCTTGCTGTTAGTCCGGACTACCCATGCTCCCAATAACCGGTCTCCCCCTGACCATAGTTGACGACGATGTACGCATGTAGACTTGAGAAGGCAGGTAGCAGGCCTCACGAGAACTTCACTCGTTCTGCCTACTCGGGACATCTGCAGGGCTCCCCTGACGGAGACGTTAAAAGGCTGGACACCTCGGCAGGAACGGAGAAAGAAGGTCTCGCACTTCTGTTCGTTGGATCCGTTGTGCAAGCTGCAGCCTGAGGCTTGGTAAAGCGACACACATGCAGTGATCCCAACATAAGAGGGGGGGGTTCGATGCACAACTGATACCCGCAATGCTATGGTAGTGCGAGAAGGCGTTGCAGGGACAACGCCTTCTCGCACTACCGACAGAACAGAACGTGGGGCACACAAACCGAGAAGAGCAAAGCAACTCGTATCCGTTTGAAAGCACAAATGGAGTTACTACATGCCACCAGAGGGCAACACCTAACATCTTCTAGGACCACCGTTTTGTCCTCGTCAAACAAATACTCGGCGGCGCCTGATCACACTCATTCTTCTGGGGCTGGCAGGGAGCGATCGATTGCAAACTGTGCAGCGGCTAGGGTCGCTGCGCATTGCGGGGACCGATGTTCAAGCTCTAGCTGACAAGGGCAAGTCGCGCCACGTCGCCGAATGAGCGCATCAATGCTACCCACG
The DNA here is from genome assembly GCA_030068145.1 of Diplonema papillatum. Lineage (NCBI taxonomy): Eukaryota > Euglenozoa > Diplonemea > Diplonemida > Diplonemidae > Diplonema > Diplonema papillatum. The sequence continues at coordinate 160,610 of JAPJBO010000387.1, read as the reverse complement.
GCAGCAGCCGGCGGCATAGCCACCGATACAACGGATCGTTCTTCCACTTCTGCGCTTGTTTTCGGCAACTGGGCAGGAGCTGTTTGGAACCGAGCTTTTCTCTGTTTCCGCCGAGCCTACGGCAGCAGCCGGCGGCGTTATCCGGCAGCTTTTGTAGCTGACAAGGGCGAGTCGCGCCACGTCACCGAATGAGCGCATCAATGCTACCCGCGGCAGCAGCCGGCGGCGGTATCCAGCGGCTCCTATAGCTGACAAGGGCGAGTCGCGCCATTTTGCCGAGTGAGCACGACCAATGGTACCCACGAATGAGGGGCCGGCACGAAGAAAACAGTACCACCAACCATCTGCCCTCTGTATCGCCGCAAACTCTACCGAGTTACGTACGGTGCGTCGTCCCTCTACTCGAAGTTCCCGCCTGTCGCCATCCTGAGGATCGAATATTGAAAACGTTGCACCCCTTGCATCTGAACGATGCACACACCGTCGGAAATGTCTGGAATGCCTATTCGTCGCCCACGTGCACCTTACCAGCGAGGGTTCTTCCTTCACTTCATGGCGGCAGTTGAAGCTTGCGCGGTGAAAGTGCTCCCGGCCGCACTAAAACTGGTAAATTAATTGCATTAGTGTGATTGTCAGGCCTTCGACTACCCTGAGCAACGCACTAAAACTATACTTGAGTCAAATGGTTGTTGCGCTGGGACGAAAGTCAGCAGGCTCGGGCAAGTGGCTTGACCGTTAAGAGAGCAACTTCGGCAGGAAGCGGTTCAGCTTGGGCGTCCGGGTTCCAGCTTTCTGACTCCGCAGGCTGTGTGTTGGTGCTTTGGGCTCGAGGCTTCAAGATGGAAAGTTCGGGCTATTTAGAACCTCCGGTGACAGTCGGCGAGTGACTTACCTTCTTACTCGCATGTATACGAAAGCGCGGAGTGTTTCGAGACAGAGAAGCCCTGGACGCAGTTCGCAATCGGAACGCCATCTTTAAGGATCCAAGGATTAGGAGACATTGCCTGCGCTTGATTAGCCTTCCCAATACACTGCCCGATTGACCAGTGGTTCGTCACATTTCCAACATTGCCAACTGACTAAAACGGGTACCTGCGGGCCGGACCTCCTCCCAGGGATCCGATAACCTCGTCGATGCGGCTGGCCTTCGAAAGAAGTGTGGTGAACATGGATGTGGCCGGCGCAGGCTCAGAGTTGAAGCCGTCGTTTCTTGGAGCAGCCTTTGGCGAGAAGTTTCCGTAACTTTTGTCCATCAGGAGCCGCCGCAGGTCGTTGATGTCAGTAGTACCGGGGTCAAGCGAGATGGACATAAGAGAGCGATCCCTGCCCACCGGGGGGTTCGTGTCGAGGTGGACTCCGAACCTAACCTCGGTTTCGGCCTGCAGCTGCTCTCGGATTGCAAGCTGCTTCTCTTCTTTCCGCGCGACGGCCTTCTGCTGCCTTGTGTTGAAAGAATCGCGGTGACCCAACCTACTCGAAACACCCTTCAACCTTGCAGCGGCGTCGTTCAGCCTCTGCGCCGCGCCTTCTGCGGCACGTGCTTGTGACATGGCTGTCGACACAGTCTTGCGACAGGCGCCGACGACCTTCCTGTTCAATGGTTTCGTTTTCACGCCTGGGTCCGTCAAATCCCAGCAAAATCAGTGCAGCATCTTACGGGTATGTCCTGGTAGCCTGGATGGGCGTTTCCAAAGGCCAGCGAAAGAGAGTGCTGCAAGTGTGTCGCTCTCGGCTTTCTTGTTGTTGTTTGCCCGAGCGTTGTCCGGTCCATTGCAATACGGCTACAGAGTGAAAACTAGCGTTGAAACTCAGGGGGCTCGAAATCTGGTGACTGAAATTGTAATACCCTAAACGGAACTACTCTGGACTGAATAAACTTGGAACAGCCTCTCTGTTCCAAGTTTCTTCCGGTCCAAAATTACTCGGGGCCTGTCGCCCTTAGCAGCTTTTGACTACAGCCTAGGCGGGTGTGGACACAGCGGATACCCGAGCTTGACCTGATCGCTCAGCGATGACACTCACCCCGGGCACTGGGCAGACCTGCGGCAGGTCCCCGTGTAAAAAGACAGGCGCTTCGTTTTGTTTGTGCGTGCCGGTTGGCGTGCCGGTTGGTCGTTTTCCCACTTGTATTTACCCTGGGCTTACACTGGGGCATTCGGATGAAGAATTCTGATCAACCACCAAAACACGCTGGCCTACGTCTTCTTAGCCTGCACAATACATTGAAGGCAACCCGCAAGATGGTTGGCACCAAAAAAAGAAGCTCAGCGAACAAACAACGCAAATGCCGCATCCTGAATGGACGCGAAGGACCGCTCCTGCGGGCAGCCGGCGGCGGCGCCCGTGTTGAGGGCGGCCGCCGTGGAGCGCCTGCAGGTCGGCCAGCAGGTCGCGGACGACGTTGCCCGCGTCGCCGGTGAACGCGGCGGCGGCGGACGGGGCGGCGGGGATATAATCCACTTTGTCGCATGAAAGTGGAGTGTGAATCCACTTTGTCGGAATCCACACTCTACAGAATCCGTTTTCTCGTTTTCCCTAGATCTAATATTACGTGATAGTCGGGCTAATCAGATCTAATTAGAATTATTACTTGCCAACCGTGATTAGTACTGAAAAAGAAGTTCAACGAACAACCAACGCAAGGCCGCATACTGAATGGACGCGAAGGACCGCTCCTGCGGGCAGCCGGCGGCGGCGCCCATGTTGAGGGCGGCCGCGAGCTCTCCGTGGAGCGCCTGCAGGTCGGCCAGCAGGTCGCGGACGACGTTGCCCGCGTCGCCGGTGAACGGCGCGTCGGCGGCGCGCTCGGAGAACGGCTTCACCGCGGCCGTGAACGCGGCGGTGGCGGACGCCGCCGCGCGGGGGCCCGACTCGGCGGTCTGCGTTTCGGCGGCCGCCCGCGCGCTGGTTGCGGCCGTGTTGCAGCCGACGCTGCGCAGCCCCCCCACAAGCCGCGGGGCCCCCGGCCGCTCTGGCGCCTCGGCGGGCTGAGTGTCGAGCTCGGCCAGGAGCGGTTGCAGCTTCGCGAAGACCGCGTTCTGCGCGACGCGCATCTTCACCGCCGTGTTCGTCGTCTCGTCCATTACGCTCTTGCGGTACTCCACCCAGCTCGGGAAGCCGAGCAGACGCCGCGGCTCGTCGTCGCCTGCGTTCAAATATTTTGTGCTACACGGTGAACGTTCATGAACACAGGTCTGCGCCCGTTTCCGGGGTCTTGGTGGGGTCTCCGCACGAAGATCCACCCGCATATCTAGTGGCAGTCGCGGCTTATTTATGGAGGCTTTTTTGCTGCAAGTCGAGGGCACCCAAGTGACTTGTCTTGGGGCACCATGAATTGCGTGTCACGTGCTAGCAGGAGGGAGCAGCGCACCGAGTGTCGTCTCTCCGGGTTTAAAAGTGACAGAAATTAGTACCTGAGTCTGGTTGCGAGGTAAAGCTGCGCATGCTGGGGTCCTTCCGAGGGGACGCGGTACCCGCGTGTCCTACGCCGGAGGCTGTGTCATTGAGATTGGCAGCAAGCTCCAGGACGGCTGCCCACCCCGAGTTGAGAGCCTCCGCCACGACGTGCTGAAGTTTCTGCGAGGTTGGTGAGTGTTTCGCTTTTTGTTACAACGATCTTCGGAAACTCGCTTTGACAAAAAGCTGCTGTTCTTGGACCCAGAGATTGACAGCTGTGTTTACATTAGCACTTCAGACCGTCAGGCAGTGCTATGCTACTGGTAGCATGGACGCATGTACTTGTAAACATCTTCGGGAGGGGGGAGTGACGAGATATGATACGATACAACGGGGAGGGGATATTGACTGTTTCGCTCTCGCGCACGGGGCAAGAACCTGCTTGGTGTGTTCATAACACCGCACCGTGTCCATCTGTATCGTCCTTCAAGCCACGGCACACAACAGGCGGGCCATCATATGCACAGACCTGAGTGTCTGCAGACAGGACATCGACCTGAGTCCACGGGGGCAAGGGCAGGTGGCTGTCTCTCGGACGCGAAAAACTAGCGTTGCGGCGCTTTCCCTTGTTTGCGCGTGCCAGCACTTCTCGCCTTGTTTCTGCCGGGCTAACACGCAGAACCGTGTGTCAACTTCCAAGTATAAGCCCCGAACCCACGCCTTGCTAACTACACGACGAAAAGGAGGCATACAAAAGAGACGGCGGACGCGAAGCCGGCGGAGGACGGCGACTGCGGGGGCTGCACGAGCCACGGGTTCGCGGGCCCGACTTCTTCGTCGACCTCGGCGCAGACGACCTCGATGGCTGCGCGGGTCGGCAGCTCGTCGGCGGCGAGGGCGGAACCGGAGGTGTAGTCCTCCCACATCATCATCTTCTCCTCGAACGCCTCCAGCTGCTCGGGCCTACAGCCGCCGGCGCTGCCTTTGTTCAGCCGCAGGCTCTGGCACTCGGCGCGGGCGGCGTCCCTCTCGCGCTCCACGCCGACCAAGTCCCTCGCCGACACGTCCGTCTGCAGCCCGGCGTCGCGGTATTCGGGCTTCTCGGACCCCGCCGCCGCCGCCGCCGCCGCCGCCCGGGCAAGCTGCGCGGTCAGGTCGCTGTTCTCCTGAGCAGCGGCCACCTGCTTCTTGTTGGACATCGCGACGGTGAGCTCAAAGATGGTCCGCTCCGCCTTCAGCTCGTCGACCTGCCGCAGGGCGGCGTCCCGGGCGGAGATGATCGCGCTCAGGTCGTCGCGGATCGATTTCCTCCGCGGGACCTCCGGCTTCGAGTCGAAGGACGGGGCTCGGAGGGTCGACGCCGCCTGCTGGGACAGGAAGTCGAGTTCTTGCTCGAGCTCCTTCCGCGCAGCCTTCTCGGAGTTGAGGGCTGCCTTCAGCTCTGCGGCGGCGGCCGCGTGCTTCGCTTCGACGGCGTCAAGCTCCGCGACGTGCGCGTCGGTGATGCCTCCCAGCTCGGCTTGCAGGTGCCGCGCGCGGTCCATCTCTTCTTGCAGCGTTTGCCGGGCAAGGTTCAGCCGGTCCTTCAAACTGTCGACGACGCCCTTGTGCTCTTCCTCGACGGACCGCAGGAAGTCTAACTTCTTCGACATGAGCCAAGCGACGCGGTGGGCGAGTCGATGGGTGGCCAGCAGGGCATCTTCCGTCATTTGGTTGACGCCGACCAATTGGCAGACTTTGTTGCGCAGTGCGATGACCTCCTTCCGAACCGGCGCGCCGATGTCGGGCCCGCCGGGGAGCGGCTTGGTGAGGGTCGCGTCGAGGGTGAGCTGCATGCGCATGGACTTGATGAGGTAGATGAGGTCGTTGATGGGCATCGCGAGCGCGTCTCGGTCGTCTTCCGAGGCTTGCTCCCGCCAGTCGTCGTCGGAGTCGAATTCGGGGAGGGCGCCTTGGTTGTCTTCAGGGCGCGGCAGGTCGAGCTTCGTGCGCTTGGCGGAGGACTGGGTCAACGGCCCGTCTTCTTCCGTTTTGTTGTTCGGGTCCATCAGGTCGTCGTTTTGCGACATGAAGAACCGAGTGTCCATCGCCTGCGCCTCGACGTCCTCGGCCGCGAGAATGCGGTCTATGTTCTCGAACACGGTCTGGTTCATCAGCTCGTTCTCCCGTTGGTACTTCAACAGCTTCCGCAGCTTCCTCAGGTGCTGCTTCAACGACACCGCCTTCTCCCCGGTGCGCTTCACCTCGCTCCGGTCGCTGCGCGTTTCCTCCTCCAAAGACGGCATGCGGTACCTTGCCGCCCACTGCTGCACGTACGCAGCCTGGTCTCCGTCCCGATAATACTCGTCCCCCTCTTCGTCGGCTTCGTCGTCCGCTTCATCGCTCGCGTCGTCGCCGGGCTCGGCGGCTTCATCGCTGACTTCGGCGCTCAGCTGCTTGGCCCACGCGTCGAAGTCGATGGGTTTGCTTACTTTGAGCCCGAACCCCAGGCGAGCCATACGCTCTGCGGTTTTATCTTGTGTGGTTGCAATGGAGCTACCATTGTTATCCAACTGAGCCCAAAAGGCACCTTCCCCGCGTAGATTGCCACCGATTGAATGAGCCGTCTGGGCCGATCGAGTTACGTTGCGGGGAAGGCACCTCCGGGGACTTACCGGACCTTAGTTCATTCGTCGTCCGTCGTTCACTTGGAGACACAACTGAGTGGCACGGTGGGGAGCCATACGCTCCGCAGTTTTATGTTGTGTGGTTGTTTAGTTGCGGGGAATTATTGTACCTCCGGGGACTTTCCGGTCCATAGTTCACTCGTACGTCGTTCCATCGGAGGCACGACCGAGTGGTGTGGTAGGTGACGGCGGCTATGCTGGCGCTCTTTTCTTAACTTGGCCAAGAATTGTCTGACTACCGGGGGGGAAAACCTTAGTTTAATGTTTAGGCAGAGCACTGCCTCTCATGCATGGTTGATGGGGGGGGGGGGGGGGGGGGGTTCCTTCCATTCGGATGAAATGCTCAGCCACGGCTTTCGCTCCAGCGGTCCCTGGCGCAAGTTGTCTCTCTCCCCCTTCTGTATTCCGTCCAGCTGCAAGGGCGCGGGCGGGGTGCGACGGTCCGAAAAAACCAGAGAAAACACATTGGAAGAAAGGTGAACTGCTCGCGGGACCAAAAGACCTGGAAAGGCCTCGAAGCCGCACTGACGTGTAGCCAAGAAAACGGACTTCGGACGGGGAAAGTCTGCTTACTTCGGGGGAGCGGGAGGGAATGCAAGAACGCGCCCGGAGCGGATGCGTCTGCACCCGTATTTCGGTTTCCTATTCCGCCACGAGCGACAGGACAGCGATGTGAGTCTGCCTCGTACAGGCGGCCTTAGCGTCGGAGCTAGCGACGTGGCTCGCCGCAGCTAGGGCAGGGTCGTGGGCGGGGAAACTCTTTAGTGTAGTGTTTGAGCGAAAACCTGCCCCTGCCTCCGGGGAAGGGAGTGCCTGCTTTGCAGGAACCTCGAAGAGGCGAGGTGGGCCGCCAGCCGCGAGCCTCGGGATTGGCTCCTTGAGCTGAACACGACGCAGGCGGCCGCAGGGCACAGCAGACGGGGCGCTGCGGCGTTGTGCGAGCGCTGACTCAAAAGCGAGCTATTCATCGAGGCTCACGCCAACGGCTTCGCGGCGTGGACTACGCACTCCTACGCACCGCCTGGCTTTGTGATACCAGTACGCGGCCAACTATGGGTGGATCGCTCGAGTATCATCCATTTTCGGGACCGGTGCGTGTTCGGCAGGTGAGTCGTGACACACTCATTATCGGATGCCGACTTCCATGACCACCGTCCTCTGCGCGCATCCGCGTCACATTTGCGGTATCTTCAGCATAAGAAGCGCGAAAGCGTCGTACGAAAGCTTGCCGTCCTGTGGTTTGTTTGTTGCTGTCAGCCTTCACACTGCTCCCGGCGCCAGCATTCCCCCAAAAGGAGCCGGTGTTTATCACAGCCTGGGCCTGGCGAACATGTTCATGCGAATAATCAAAAATCCTGCGCATAGGAGAAACGGGAAAACAAACCGTTCTCCCCAAACACGCAGCCTTTGAAACCGGCTGGTACTAAAAACGCCAGTTTGTTTGTATGTGTCGGGGGATGATTAGCCTGTTAGTGATTGATAGTGAGTGAATATGATCGTTCAGGCAAATCTTCTCCCAAACACGCTGCCAGCGTTCTCTTTCGTGTTTACAAAACATTGTTACTACGAAAAAGAGCGGGTGCACACCACGAGCAAATCGTACTTCTTGATCGTGTCGTGGATCAGACTCGCGCCGACGCCGCCTCCAAACTGCTCGACGAACTGCCGCTCGAGGTGCTGCACCTCGGCGTACGCGATGAGGCCGCTGTCGTCGGTGTCGAACCGTTCGAACGCGTCGCGGAGCTGCCGATCGGTGATGGCGTGCCGGCCGACGTTGGACTCAAAGACCCGCGTGTTGGGCTCGTCCTCGTGCTTGCTCGGCGCCCCCCGCGCCCTGTGCGCGGGGGGCCGCGCGCAGCTGCCGCGCAGCCGGCCGCCGGGCGCCGCCGCCTGCAGCGGCGCAGGCCGCCACGCCTCGAGGACCGCCGCGTTGTGAAACGCGCCCCGCGCCTTGGCACACGCAACGGCCGTCTCGCCCTGCTTGTTGACGGCGGCCGCCGGCTTCCGCGCGAGCAGCAGGCGCACGACGCCCGCCGGCAGCAGGTCCGACCGGGCGGCCACGTGCAGCGGCGTGTCGCCCGCGGCGTCCTCGGCGTCGACGTCGGCTCCCGCTTCGAGGAGCAGGAAGGAGACGCCCTGCAGCAGCGAGCGGTAGTCGACGTCCTCGTAGTCTTCGGGCACGTCGACGGCGTAGTGCAGCGCGGTCCGGTGCTTGTAGTCGCCGTCGTTCACGAAAATGTCCGGGCAGCGCTGCAGCAGAGTCTTCACGAAGCGGAGAGACCCTCTCTGGCGGCCTGCGTGTTGAGTTGGGTAGCAACACCTACAAAATAGAAGCAGAAAAATGCGCATCGGCTGCGCACAGGAACTTCGGAGACGGAGTGTTCGTGTGCGGAGGCTAGCGGTTTACGTAGTCGATGTCTGGTATCTGCAGCACGACCTTGAAACCTGGCCACCAGGCAGACTCTGATGGTTCTCCGCATGGGAGTTTCTGCTCTTCGTAAAGTTTGACGAGAACTGCGAAGAAGAAAGGGAGAAGCAAGAACACCTCTTTGTAACTGATATCGCTAGCGCAAGGGGATGTTGAGTGACTGCTTACGTTACCTTTTCTTTTTAACCAACCCCATCTCGACGTTCTCTCATCGATGTTGATGCAGATGATCGCTACAGATTATTTACTTGGAAACCCAAAACTCTTATCGAAGCCAGCGGCGAGGGTCAAGAAGACGGCACCGACGCGAGCGAAGAAGCGGACGAACTCTGCGTCGGAGCCGACAACAAAACGGCGTAGAAGAGCGCCCGTCAAAGCGCGGCCATCGCCCAAGCGCCGTGAAGAAGCAGAAACCGGCGTGCAACCGATGAACCTGGACGAGCTCGAAGGAGAAGCGAGGCACCAAACGCGCGCCTGAGGGCGACAATGAAGACGAGCTAAAGAGGCGAAAGCATGACACATCACGTGCGAAGAGATAACCGCGCCGCCGGCGATGCAGATGATCGCTACAGATTTCTTTTGCTTTCTAACCCGAAACTCTTATCGACTTTCGTGGTGCATCAACTCCCTCAGTGGACCTGAAAATTGCTTTGCCTTCAAAATTCGATGACGGCCTGCGGGGCCCCTGCACGATTGGAGAGCAACACAAGAAAAGGGGGCGTACCCATGAAGCAGTAATGAAGAGGCGTTCTCCCGTCAGGATCACGTAGATAAGTCGTCGACCTTGCCCTGTTGTCATTATTTTCACTTTCACCCCATTCCGACGAGCCGGACACATATGTCCGTTTCAATCGGGTTGGCGCCAAGTTAGAACATGGAAAATGACTATTTCCCCCCTGGTTTGCAACTAACAACCATCGGTTTCTTCTCCTTTGGTGCATAGGACGCGACTCGCTTCCGAGGCCTGTTGATCGTTTTCCCGCTTCTTTTCACCCTTTTGAATGCCGGGGTAGAAATTCTGCTCAATCACCATAACTTATATCGTACTAGCCTTGTAGGGCAACCCGAAAGATTGTAGGTTCTAAAAATACTCGAGGGGCCGCCGGGTGCTCATGTCAACGGAGGCCAGAAGGGGAGAAAACCCACACACACACACACACACACACACACACACACACACACACACACACAACTGCTGCATATGGGCCGTATGTGTTGTACACTTACACACTGAGCCCATACTTTGCTGTGTTTCGTGTGGGCGACAGAACGTTTTCCTCCTTCGAGACTTCGCAACTGGCTGCCTTCTCACGTACCTGGTGCACCGCGAGAGTAGGAGAAAGCAGAAAAGGAAACTAGAGTTTTCGTTGACCGCACTATCCTGAGCCCAAATCCTGAACGTGGTTTCAGGTGGCAAATTTGGCAAATGATCATGATCATAAGGTCCTAGACTAGTTTTGTTTTATTCTTTACTTGTTAGTAGTCGACAACTTGTTTTGTTTGAGGTGTCATTCAGATGTACACCTAAAGCCGCCCACGTCAAATTTTGTCAAGCAGAAAAGTGCGGCAGTAAAAGTCAGGCCCCGGGGGTGGAAACAGGCAAACACACCCGGAGAGGTGCTGGCGCTCCTTGAACCACGCGAGGAGCATCTGCTCGAGTTCGGCGCACCAGACGGCTTGCTTGCAGAGCATCCAAGGGTTTTGGAAGTCGACGTGCGGCGCGATTTTGAACCGGCGCGCGACCTCGACGATGAGGCGGGGCACCGCGGTCAGCGCGTACACAACCACCATCCAGCGACCGGACACGCAGCCGAACGTGAAATGCGCCGACGATTTGTCGTCGACGTACGACTGCCATCGGCAGTCGCGGATGTCTACGTTCTCCTTGTCGAGGGGGGTCGGCGCTTCGTCGACGTACACGATAGCGGACATCGTGGCCTTGCCGAATGAGATCACATCATCAGGGATGCTCACGCGCACGTGCAGCGGCTGCTGGAACCCGGCGTCTTCTTCGAAGACTTCGACTTGATGCGCCTTCAACGCGAATCGGTTCGACACCTTTCGGTCGGCGTCGACGCCCAAGAACGCGGGCTCCCCTTCGCTTCGGTCTTCAGCGCTTGCTTGTGCCCCCCCAGCAGCGGCGACAGTGCAGGCGTCGCTCGTTTCCGCTGGCGGCTGCCCGCCGTATATTGTGTACGCGGCTACAGATTCTATCATCTTGGCTCTCTCTCGCTCTCACTCTCACTCTCTCTCTCTCACACTCGGGAACGGTCAGCGCGGTAGCGATGACCAGGGGAACTCAGTTCGTGGGGTGGGGAGGTGGGACTGCTGAGGCGTGGCTACACCCGTTCCTGTCCGAGTGGAGCCCGGAGATTCGCCCGCCCTGGGGACTCGTTTTGGTGGGCTTCTCTCAGTTCGCTCGTTCGGCGCTTCTGTTCGCGGGGCTCATTCTTCTTTTTCCCTTTTAGCTTTTCTGCCAACCCTGCCCCCTGTTCTGGATGTTTCGAGTGTTGCGAGACCGCCCACCTTGGTGGACCCGCCCAAACCCTTCTACTACTCCCGCTGTCGTCAATCGTGATCTGCATTCGCCGGTGTACTTCCCTTCTCGATTATCTTCGTTTTGCTGGCCGCTTCTTCGTTTTCGTGCTGACCTCAAGGACCCTGCTTTCGAAATCACTTGAACTACCCGGCACCAGCCGGATGTTGCCAATAATACAAGTGGGGAAGTTACCCTTTTTCCGTGCCCAGTTGAAAACTTCTCCCTCTGCCTGTAGGATTCTGGTAGGGAAACGTGCTTAAGCGTACAGACAGGATACCGCCTCCCAGGCTGTTTGATGCTAGCCGCCTTCGGGAGAAAAAGACAGGCGCTTTCGTTTTGTTAGTGCGTGCCGGTTGATTGTATTTACTTTGTGTCATTTCCAGAGATTTTGATCAACCTCCAAAACACGCTGCCTGCGTCTTTTTCGCCTGCCTAATCCATTGAAGGGCAACCCGCAAGATTGTTGGCAATAAAAGAGGAGAAGGGGACTCAAGACTTGCCTAGGAAGAAGAAGAAGTCCGCACCTGGTCCAGGAACGTGACGGTCAACCACAGCTTGCAAAGCTTGAGTCGGAGGCAGCACCGTCCGCTCAGCTCTGTGACTGACCGTCTCGACGAGCTTGGGTTCAGCGCGAGCGCTAAGCCCCAAGGTGCGCCACGCCTTGATGCTATAGTTTGGGAAATCGGTAGCCACTTGGCCCGTAGGCCCGTGGCTCTGCAGTACCGCCGAACACGTGAAGCTTGGCTTCCGTGTAGCAGGTTTTCTCTGGTACCTGCCGGATAGGAAGGAAACAATGAAGGATCGACTCCTTCGATGCTTTGGTTGGGGGAATCGGTATATCACACCTGACCCGGAGGCCTGGCTCTGCAGAGGCGCCGAAAACGCGAAGAAGGCCCCAGTTATTGGCCGCCGCAAGGTGATAGCAAGGCGCCCGTAGCCTTCCCCGCCGCACTTGGCCGCAAAAGAAAAGGGGAGGGGGGTGTCGCTCACTCATAACACGATGAGGTCCAGCCTCAGAAGCTGGAGTTAAGCGGGTGTGGCCAAGTCACACCCGAAAAGCGGGTGTGACACCCGCTTTTTAACTCCAGCTTCTGAGGCTGGATGTCAGATCCGTCGTGGATTGGCCCTTGGACTTGGCGCTCGCGGACACCCGCAGAGACGGTCAGCAAGCTTTGCATGCTGCGGTTGACCACCATCCACTTGCCTACAAGCAAACTACTTCTTCTGCTTAGCCGTGCGCGGGGCGTCTGTCCAGGGTAGGTGAGAGACTGGCGCCTCCAGGGAGACCCTCTTTTCTAATTACCTCCTGCCAATAAAGCACGCTTTGTTGAGCCGCCACGCCTTTCCTTTGCGGGATGATTCAGCGCTCACCGCAGTTTTCATACATTTCCGTTTCCCCCACCGCAGACAGTTTCGAATTTTCGAATTTTGTAGACTGTTTCGAGTTTTAAGGATCCGTGTTTTGCGAGTCAAAGGAAAAAAAGACAAGAGGAAATACGAAGAAAGCACATCTAACGTTGGCCTTCATTTCTCAGGAAACGAAGAAAATAGGGTTGGGGGGAGTGGTTCGGAATGGTGTACACAAGATCGGCCCGAAAAGGGCTGTCGGTCGGAATAATAATACGCGCTGTCTTTTTCTCGGGAAGAGATGTGAAAACGGGTTTTTGCCTAGAGGTCTTTGAGAAAAAGCAGAAACGCGTGTGTTTTTAAAGTTGAGTTATGTATTCACTACCGGTCCCTGACATTTCTGCATCACGAGAGGGCTCCTGACGGATACCCGGTGAAAAGTGACGTCACGGCGCAAGCAAACTGGTTGGCCCGCCAATTGCGTTTCTTTTGTAGTTCCCTCCGTCGCTTCGGGGAAGAACAACGTCTTGCCAGTGGGACGGAAAAGTAGCCTTCAAGGGATGCAGAAGAATCAGGGGACCGACAGCAAACTCTTTCCTTTTCGTTCAAAGCTGCTTTACTCTCAGCGTCTCCTTTTCGTACCTGTGAGGGGCAGCGATAGTGTGACTCGGCTGAGGTCCAAGTCATTATAAGTACAGCTGGAGCAGTTCACGACTTCTTCGTCCAGATTCTGGTCAGCCTTGCATTTCAGGCTTCCTCTATTCGCTCAGAGCCTCCGAAAGAGCGTCATGTGAGCACTTCGAAAGCTACTGAAGCCTGCCGAGGCAACAAGAATTGCGCGCACCTTTCGGGGCAAATGCACTATTTCAATAGTACCTTACTCTGCGGTACGGTGCTGGGCCCGCATCGGATGTGCCGCTTGTAGGCAGAGGAAACAATAGAAACAAGGATCGTTTCATAACAGTTCGTTTCAAAGTGTACCACATGGGTACTGGTCTTCGCTTGCCACCAACACACTCCTGTTGTGGGGTCTTCTCTGTCGTGTGGGAAATAATGGATTGGTTGACTCCAGCCACGGCCGCCTACTTTGGGGGCTTGTATTGGGAAATTGCACCCGCCGCGAGCGGAAACGGGGAAAACGTTGCCTTAATCGCCAAGTGTGCGGTCTGTTTCGGTCCAGCAACTTTCGAACGGAGTGAGCTATGGCACCTCAGACAGTGTCGTAGCCGCTGGCACGCGTCTGGGGGAAAGGGAAAGACTTCGGGCTCGAAAACGAAAGTCTTCCGGGAATAGCGGGTCTTGCGTGTACTGTGCACGTGTGTCAGACGCCCCTTCCGATGACCAGAGGGCCTGCACGACGAGATCGCTGCCGTCAGCTGTCAACACAACACGCTGAGCCTTCGGACGGAACCCAGCTTAAGAAAAAGCTCGTCGGTCGTCGCTGAGATATGGGCAGGACATATGACTGGTCTACCGGTATGAAGTCGTCGACACCGCTGTTCTTGGAACCTGCAAATGCGCTCCGCTTCGTGGGTTTGCGGCTTCACTGAAGCTAGCCTGCCAGCCACTCGTTCGGGGTGCAGGTGGTTCAGCTTCCGCTGCATAGCGGCTGGAGACCTCCATTTTGATCAATCGGAAGTTCCCGCGCTCTACGCGCTATACTCGCTTGCATCGGCGTTCGAGAACAGCTGGTTCAGCCTGGTGTGGCGCTCGAGGATACACCCAGAAAGCTGCCAGGCGCTGCCCAGGACGAGATCGTTGCCGTGGGCCACGAGCGCTAAGCGTCCGGACACCGGCGGGTGCAGTGCACTCCGCTTCGTAGGTGAAGGGCGTTATGCCGTCGGGGAGGGGCCTGGGCGACCGGAAAGTGAGGTCGTCGACGCCACCATTCTCTTGAAACGGCACCCACGGAGGAATGACACCCAAACTTCGTTCCCTTTAATGAAGCAAACGCAGGTGGCTCAGCCTCCGCTACGATATTATGGCCGCTGGAACCTCCATTTCTGGATCAATCGGAAGTTCCCGCGCTATACGCGCTATATTCGCTTGCATCGGCGTTCGAGAACAGCTGGTTCAGCCTGGAGTGGCGCTCGAGGATACACCCAGAAAGCTGCCGGGCGCTGCCCAGGACGAGATCGTTGCCGTGGGCCACGAGCGCGCTAAGCGTCCGGACACCGGCGGGTGCAGTGCGCTCCGCTTCGTAGGTGAAGGGCGTTATGCCGTCGGGGAGCGGCCTCGGCGACCGATCGCCGCTGGGGTACGGGGCTGGGTACAGGGAGGGCCGGGCGGGAGCGAAGTCGTCGGCGTCGTCGTCGTTGTCGTCGAGCGGCACCCGCCAAGGAGGGACCACTCCAGAGTTGGAGATGCCCACCGAAGCCGCGTCGACGAGCAGCTGGTGGTATTCCTGCTCGTGCCGGGACGGCGGCGGTGCCCCGCCCTCTCGGATCAGCCCCGAGCCGGCGCGCCTGGCGACGTGCGTGTTCGAAGCGGCGTTGACCTGCGCGGCGCCGTACCACGGCCCCGCATCAATATGCTGCCACGGCAACCGCGACTGCGGCACGACCGGAACCTGGTGCACGGTCTCCGAGAAATACGGGTTCAGGTTCGACTGCGGCTTGCGCAGCGCGCCGTACGCGGCACTCGTCGGCGGGCGTAAGTACTGGAAGGTCTGCGTGAGTGGAGTGGGGGGGGAAATCTTAGTTTACTGCTGAGGCAGGACTGCCTCTGCATGCATGGTTGATGCTACGAAGAAAATGCAGAATAGAAAAGGTCGCAGGGAGTGTAGACTCCGCAAGTAGTATGAAACCTTTAGTCTTCTTCATTCTTTTTCACGGCGGTGTTGTGCACCTCATTCGTCTGACAGACGAACTTCGTCTCGGGGAAGAATCTTAGTCAGGCAGTACGTCCCTTCATGCATGTTTGATGATGGTATCAAGCCTTCAGTCTGGGAGAAGCTTGTCCAGAATTTGGACTTAACCTGGCATTAAGTCCTAGTTCTCCTTGTTCTTTGGGAACACGGCAATGTTTGAGCAGAAATGAGTGGCAAAGTGTCCAAACCTGCGCCTCGAAGCTGTGCGAAAGAGAAGGCGGCGGCGGCGGCGAAGTAGGGGACGGTCTCAAAGGCATGCCGACCTTGACGCCAGCTCGCGACATCACCCTCAGAATCTCGTCGTTGCTCATCGTCCCCGGGACATGGCTTCCTTCGCCGGGACGCCTATCCCGTGGCGTGTACATCTATCTATTACATGGAGAGCGTCCGGTATTCCTTGCCACCGACGATCAACCGGGGTTGACGTCTTCGACTTTATTTTCTTTCTTCCTGTTTGGGTTCAACCCGTCCTCGACTGGCGCTGCTGTTTTAGCTTTAAGAGAGGTCGGTTGCCAAAATGCTGTCTTTCCCCCAGTTAAAAAGGACCGTTGGGTGCGTCTAGGTGCTAACGTGTTGCCAGGCGCACTAGCGGAACTCACCTGCTCTGGTAAGTTTCATGTAGTACGCTGCCAACTACTAATTCTTAGTACCAACAATGCATTGTTACCACAAAATCCTCGAGGGACTGCCTTGTGCTCATTTCGAAGAGGCTAGAGGGGGAGAAAACAATACAACTACAAAGTGGGTCTTTTTTGTTGATGCTGCGTTTCGTGTGGGCTACAGCACATTTACGTCCTTTGATCCATCGCAACTGGCAGTCTCCTCAACATCGTTTTTTCGTTTGGCACTGAAGGGACCATTTCCGGGACACGTCTGCGCATGACAGCTTATTACAACAAAGCAAACTCTGAATACTTGGGCCAATCCGTCCCTATTTCTTGACCACACTGGTACCACGAATTTTAGTTTCTACCGGATGGTCTATTCCTGCATTGTAGGCGAAAGCAGCAACCCCATACAAGGCACATAATACATCGTGGTTCGGCGACGCAAAAAGCAACTGTATTGTTCTAAGGAGAACGCCAAAGAGTTGGGAGCCGGCGAACTATTCAGCACCCGATGGACATTTCTTCTGAGAAATTGTCCCTTTTCCACTTCGTTTCGCTGCTGGCGCGATAGATAGTGCAACTCGATGCAATGCCGGGACGGATGGACCGAACTAACGGACGCAGTTGACACCCACGTGCAACGCCTGGACACCCCCCCCCCCGTAAATATCTCCGCAACTCCCAACCTGCCAACAAACCAAAGGTTTTCTCCTGGGTCGGCGGCACCGCTTAAAACATGCATCCAGGACCCTTTTTTCCGAAAGAGGAACCAAACAAGATACGTATGGTGGCCGCCTAGGGACAAGACCTCTCCGGGGCAATGCGTAAGAATAAGGAAAAAAAAAAGGGAAATTCCAGAGTTGGGGTCGGCACCGAAAACGAAGCAACAGATGGTCATCATCAACGAATCGTCCGTCAAGTGTCAATGCCGGTGAGAGGGGCCGTGTGTTCTTCGCGAGTACAGCGTATCAACCTAACACTCTCCGGGGGCTTGCGTGCAGAAGCCCCTATTCACTGCCTTCGTTTAACCCATATGTACAACCGTGCTCTGAAAATGTTCTCTTCGGTACTATCAAAAAAAAAAAAGAGACAAGATAAAAGACACAAGAACATAGATAAACAAAGGGGTCCGGGGAGAACGGGGGCTGCCCTTCGGGTTTTCCCACTCACAGCTCCGGGACTTTTTCACAGGTTCTGGGTGTGCTCTGTTGTTGTTTGACCCGCCCGAGGGGGGTAGTATTCCGGGTTGAACTGAATTTTGTTTGATTGGCAACAAGTACACGGTGAACTCCAGCAACTTTTGCTCGAGCTAAAGTCCGGCCTCAAGTGCGGGTGTGACCACACCCGGAAATAGGGTGTGCACACTCTATTGCACGGTGAACTCCAGCAACTTTTGCTCGAGCTAAAGTCCGGCCTCAAGTGCGGGTGTGGCCACCCTGTTTCACATCCTATTTCCGGGTGTGGCACACCCGCTTTTGGAGAGTCTGGTTTCACTCGAGCAAAGGTTGCTGGGGTTCACCGTGTACGCTTCTTCCGATCCTCTTCTTACGAAAGTAAGCGTGCGCAGGTGGTGGTAACATGCCGTCAGTAGATGCTGCATGGCATTGCGCGCGCAGCTAATACTACATGAGGTGCTGCATGCTGCAGGTACTGCCCTGAGGTACAATGCTGTACATAGATGGGACCACCAGGTACCGCTGACGGTAGAGCAGTCTTCTCCTCCCCGTCGCTTTTTTGCGAAAGCAAGCTACCACCACTTCCTCGCACCATCCCCGTGGAAGAAGAATCGCTCCGAGGGGCAAGAGCGGAACGGTCAACCACAGCATGCAAAGCTTGAGTCGGGGTGAGTTAGCACAGTGTCACAACCCCGCCCGCTCTGCTCTGCGGCTAACCGTCTCTACGGCTTGTGTGCAGCGCAAGCGCCAAACCCCAAGGTATGCCACACCTCGGTTCTTTTGTTTGGGAGTCGGTGGCCACTTGACCCGTGGGGGGCCCTTTGCAGTAGCGCCGAACACGTGCACGATCACACGCAGTTTTTGCTGAAAGATCTAGAACACCCAAGCTGAAGGAAGCCCCGGGCATTGTTTTTCTTGACCACGGTGATTGGGATCAGCCGGAAAACGCGCAAGAGAGACTGACTCGTGAAGGAAATGGGTCGACAGAGCACGTGATCCCCGTTCGTGGTGCGATAGTGCGAGGCACCAGGATGATAAACCAGGATTTTGCGAGCTTCAGTAGACGGACATGCTGCAACAGAAGTCTCAGGGATGACCAAGGAGTCACACCCAGCAGCGCTGGTGGGTGAGGTAAGTGCTTCACCATGGGTTGAAGGTTGTGTTGGATCTCTTCTTTTCTGTGTGTGCTCTAACGTTTGGTTCTTCTTTTCTTTCTTGAAGTGAATGACTTCGGTTTCGTTCCGCAAGAGGTCGACCTGCACGCCGCGTGGCAAACGTTAGAATTGGGACGGCAGCGGCTTGTGAATGGGGGTCACGAAGCAGCTTCAGTTCCTTCCGTCTGTTCCATCAGCACAGCGTGCAGCTCCTGTTATGTTGCGTCTCTTCCTCGCCCCGAAACACAGTTCGCTTTGAAACTTTCCACGATAAGCATGCACTGAAAGGAGGGGCGACACTTGCGATACTCGAGTGTTGGTTGCGGGAGACGCACAGCACGCCCAGCGCCCAGCCAGGGAAAGGCGGTGTGGGGGCTTCGCATTCCCGAAAACCCGCACTTCATCTCTTTTTCGGGCAATCACAAGTACGCAGGAGACAACATTTTTCTCCAGAAAGGCCCCGTTGAGACGTCGAGATGCCCTTCCATCGCAACATGGCAAAGATCGAAATGCAAACGCGTACTTTTTTTTTTTCTAGCGCTTGAAGGTTCTTCCTCCGACGACAACAAGTGTCAGAGAAGCTTTCCCCCCTCCCAGAGACCTTCGTAGCGCTAGTTTATCCTTCCGGCGACATGTGCAGCGTTTTATAAATGCTATTTTGTGCTGCCGCCAATCCCGAAGGGGTCTTCTTTTACCGACGAGCAAACAACCACACGCCGGGTTTATTTTTGCTGACAACACCA
Source organism: Diplonema papillatum (assembly GCA_030068145.1). Classification (NCBI taxonomy): domain Eukaryota; phylum Euglenozoa; class Diplonemea; order Diplonemida; family Diplonemidae; genus Diplonema; species Diplonema papillatum. The sequence goes on along the minus strand of JAPJBO010000387.1, from coordinate 141,685 downwards.
GGACAGGTATGCGATAGGAAATTCCCAGATCCGATCAGGACCAAAATAAGAGCTCGTCACCTGCACAACCGCGGCTGATACAAACTCGACGACGATGATGATGATGGGAAGAGTTTCGTTGAACGCAGTGCCTGATCGTTTTTACGTAAGTTGGACTCACGGTGCAGGTGAAAACGCCACGGTTTGCGGTGACGTGCATTTCCTCCAACACTCATGTTTGGTAAAAATACTCGAGAGGCTGCCATGTGCTTACTAAGGAGGCTAGAGGGGAGATACAATACAACTACAAAGTTGGTCTTTTTCGTTGAACGCTTACGCCCGCCACTGAACCCAGATTTACCGGGTGGGCTATAGCACATTTACCTCCTTTGTTCTTGGAGAATTGTTGCGATAGTGGGGAGTCATCGGCATGCCGATGAGTATCGCACTATTTGAGCCTTCGCAAATGGCAGCCTCCTCAAGTATTTCCTGCAAAGCAGGGTGCATAAACAAAAACTAGAATCCCGGTACACAGGCACCGGCAACCTGGTCGAAAAAATGGTAGCAAAATTCCAATTACAGAGCGGCGGCAGGGCACATCAACCACGCAGTGCACGGTGGAGTCCAGTCTCAGAAGCTGGAGTGAGAGCTGGTGTTAAAAATCGGGTGTCACACCCGCATTTCGGGTGTGGATTTGCACGCGTTTTGGTTGTGGCACACCCACTTTTCGGGTGTGACTCGGTTTAACTACAGCTTCTGAGGCAGGTGTGGTACCACACCCAGCCTACGCGCAATGCCTGGATGACGCGAACAACAGGCACAACATGCTCCTGCTCCTCAGTGAACAGGGCAGAGCCCCAACCCTGAAAGAAGATGACAAGTGTACGGAACGGGGGGCGCGGGGGGGGAGATGGCGACTGTGAAAGGCTGATGGATGACTGATGAAGACACGTGCGAAGCACCGGTAAACGGCATTAACTAAAAGAATACCACAACCCCCTCCCCTGTTCCCCCCCACGAGAGCAAGTGTAGACTTCGCGGAGGCGCCTAATTCCTTTTGGCAAGGCTTCTTTCGGCGGAAGTTCCCCGGGGTAGCTTCGTGTGCGACACCGGCGATCTTGGCGCAGATCGGTGCCCGTGACGGCGTTCTTTTTTTGAATGGAGCTCGAAGTACGGGGGGGGGGGGGGGTTCTCGAACTTAAAGGTGCCTCGTCATTTTTGTTTGTCAAAAACCTATGAAAAGGTTTGTCAAAAGTTTTGAAAAGCTTTTGGGTTTCGCTCTTGACGACCGTTGGAGTCTGAGGGACCGTAGAGCTGTTGGTAGCGAGCCAGTATAAGGTCTATTTTGTAAAAGGTCTATTTGGTGTCTTGCAGTTTACTGAGGGAATAGGAGCAAGACGCATGGCTAGATGAGCTCGACCACCTCGAATCGACACCAGGAGAATTCGGGTGGAGCTGGCTTCTACACCTAGTAATATTCCGGCAAAAGGTAGCACTCCTCAACTAGCCCGAACCAGCAGGATCAAAGAATGTCAGTCACACTTTCCCGATCTTTTCAGGCTAATGACTGAGAGAACGAGAACACGTCGAAACGAGTCAAGGGGCGTGTAGCTCACCGCCTTGGCAACATCAGGGCCTCTCCCAGCCTCCTGCATGCATTCTCGTTGTCATCGAAACCGCGCGGAACTTTTCCGAGAAATGGAGTGGCTCAGATGGGTGATACAGATGGGAGATTGGGGGGGGGGATGTGGGCAATAGGAACCTGTCCCCTTTTCTTTTTGCTTTTTATGGACGGACTCTTGGGCGTTGCTTTGGGAGGTCAGAAAAGAAGAACTCGCACTGAAGTAGAGAAAAGATAAAAAAGCAGGAACACGAGCAAGGGCGGGGCAGGGTGACGGACCTCACCGCCCATGATGCTGTCATAGTTCGGCCCCCGGCAAGCCATCCTTCGGGGGGTGGCACGGGAAATGGCCCTCACAGGAGTCACCGAGAGCCCGAGGGCTATATGGGTATAGCGATTTGGCACCCGGCGCCTCGGAACTAAACTCCGTCTAGCCCGTGGGGGGGAAAATCTTAGTTTAATGTTTAGGCAGAGCACTGCCTCTCATGCATGGTTGATGCTAGCATCAAGTCTTCTTCGAGGAAGATGTCGTCTAGGGAAGGGATGCAAATAGAAAATAGAAAGTTGTAAAGAGGGGAGTGTACGGCTCCCAAAGTGGGGAATGAAACCTTGTGGGGGGGGGGCGTGCGTAAAATTGCTTCCCCGGATGCCTACAGTAGTAGTACGTGTCGTTCTAGTTCGGAAACCACTTCTTTGACATCCGTCGCGGTCTAAAGGGCGGGGGTCACAGACGATCGTGTAGAAGCTGCGATGGATGGACAAGAAGCTGTCCGCCACATCGTCCCACACCAGTGGAGGAAGCACGATGGTAGGCACAACGAGCTAGACAAACGAGAGACGGTGCAGTATATCGCACAAATTGTCTGCGCCCTCGAACACGCGTGTGCACTCGCACGCACGACACGCACTGTGACGGGTAGCCGAATCTACGGAGGACATCACGATCCCCTCCGTAAGGTTTAGAAAGTTGGGGGGAGTCGTTGTCCATGCTGAACTGCCTTTCAGGTCTGTCTTGATGCTGGCACCAAGCCGTTTATATGCCGAAAGGGAAAACATGGTGTTACGACACAATAACCCAGGAAGAATGCAGTTCTCACGTGGCTTAGTAGCCAAAGCCAAGCCCAGAAATACTCGAGGGACTGCCTTGTGCTCATTTCGAAGGAGGCTAGAGGGGGAGAAAACAATACAACTACAAAAGTGGGTCTTTTTTGTTGAACGCTTACGCCCGCCACTAAACCCAGATTTACCTGTGTTTCGTGTGGGCAACAGCACATTTACCTCCTTTGATCTATTGCAACTGGCAGTCTCCTCAAGCATTTCCTACAAAGCAGGTGCTTATACAACAAAAAAAGCGAGGGAGAAGGGGAGACGTGGCCTCCAGGGTCACCAGATCCGGGGCGGCTTCCTGGGAGGGACAAGGGCGGGGGTAGTCGCGCCTGGCCGTCCCAGGGACTTTCCCACCCACCTTGCATGCGTTCGCGTTGCCATCACCCACCGCACCGACCTTTTCGAGAGAGAAAGCATCAAAAACAAGTCGGAAGGTGTGGTCTTGCTGGTCCAGCCATCATCGAGGCCCGATCCTACTCCTGGCACAGGTGCGAGGAGAAAATGTTTGTGTACACCCGAACTCCCACTCCGGATTGCGGGAGTGTTTTTTTGCGGTCGTTTGCAGTGCTCCCGCTAACCTCACTTTTAGTGAGGAAACCTAAAAACCTGGGTAAGGCTTTTTTTTCTCCCCCGCTAGGCTCTCGCGGTTGGTGCAGGCTACTAGCTTCTGTTGCAGGGGGGCACCCGAGTCTTCCAAACGGGGGCCCCCCCGGCTAACGGTATCAACGGGAAAAGGGTGAGGAATTCCTCATGAGGAATTCCTCACCCTCTTTTTTCCAGCCTCTTTCTTTTTTTTAAGGAAATCCTCGCACGTTTTCGTTAGCGGGAGCACTGGTCGTTCGTGCGGTCGGCCTCACTCCCTCAATGGGGGAGTGGGACTCCTTCAATGCGGGAGTGGCCGCTCCCGCACTTTTTTCACTCCCGCATTGACTTAGTATATGGCTGCTGAAGTCCGGGGTGTAGTGTTTGGGGGCGCTGCCCCATCAGCCACGCGCCTGACTGTCCCAAATATCGCCGGAAATAGTTGAGCCTGAGTTGTGAGTCTTTGAGCAAGAGCGTCTTATACGGCAGAGAAAAAGAAGGGGATTCGCCCGCTTAATAAAGCCTTTTACTTCCCGCATAGTTTTCCCTCAATACAGCGCACCGCGTGTTCCCCGCCATACACACCATCTTGCAATGCCACAACCCTGGACGCGTGTATGAAATAGGCACCCTGGTCCGGGATTCTCGCTCTCGTTCGGGAAGATGTTCTTCCTGGAGCAGGCGAAAGCTGGAGGGAAATGTGATGATGGACCGGGTAAAACGGAGTCCAAATCGTGTGCCGTACTGCGTTCCCCACTTGTTCCGGAAATGCTGCTCCGTATTTCTAACTCACGAAGATAAGTTGAGTAGTTGAGTCGCAGCTCTTGACCAAAAGTTGAGTAGTTGAGTCGCAGCTCTTGACCAAACAGACAGAAAAAGAGGGTGCTGATAATATTCGCTTGTTCTCACGAAAGAGGGTCGGTCCTGCTTTTATGTCACGTTTTCCGACTCCCACAATCGAGTGAGCGACACAAACTCAAGAGGTCTCGTCAACTATTCCATGCAGTTTGCATGCATTCAAAAATACTCGAGGGGCTGCCTTGTGCTCAAGGGGGAGAAACAATACAACTACAAAGTGGGTCTTTTTTACTGACCGCAGATTCACCTGTATTTTCGTGTGGGCTACAGCACATTTACCTCCTTTGATCTTTTGCAACTGGCAGCCTCCTCAAGTATTTCCTACAAAGCAGGTGCCTATACAAAAAAAAAAGAGAAACAAGCCTTTTTGCAAGGGAGATAATCAGTGCACCCACAAAGCGGGAGATAAGAGAAAAGCCAGGCATTAATAGAAGCCGCTTTGCCCAGCAAACGTTAATTGAACCCCTGGCTGGCTGGGGGGTTTAGGAAGATTCGTCGTACGATGTTGAAAGCAAGGCAGGCACAAGGTCAAGGCCCGACTCCTAATTGAATGCCGTCACAGAGAAGTGAAGCGGACACGTTTTTTCTTTATTTTTTTTAGCCACATGCAATGTGTGAGGAAACTGAACCGCCCAAGTAGGACCTTCTGATCATGATCATTGCAAAATTTGCCACCTGAAACCACGTCCAGGATTTGGGCTCAGGGTAGTGCGGTCAGCGAAAACTCGAGTTTCCCTTTCTACTTTCTCCTACTCTCGCGGTGTACGGTTTTGCACTGCTCGTGTTTCTTTGCGTGGATTCGAAGGTCTCTTTGGAACCCCAGGTCCTCAAAATCACCGGCGACCTTCAGCAGTGGGACATTCGCAACGCGTTGGTAGGCAGTGGATGCAGTGTCTTCGTTGTCGTTTGCGCGCGGGTTGCGTTCGCCGGAAGGAAGTTAGGCCGACGCTGAGCTCCATCATCGTGCGGCACGAGCTACAATCTCTGAGACCTGAAAAGTCTGATTGAAATTCCAGTGTCTGAACTATACTGTCCCAGGAGACATTTGGCGTGGGCTTCAACTGGCTTTCCAACGCGCTTGCGGCGGGAATGTCGATTGGCCGGAAGCCGCGTGTCCTGGTGCAGCATCGCCCACTGTCCACTCCACGGTCTCGAGGACTCGTATCAACCAAACAGGGGTGGCCCAGGCTGATCGACGTGGCGATCACCTTCCCGCTACAGGCGAACGCGGTGAAGAAGGCGGCGGAGACCGAGGGTGGGGCGGCCACGAAGTACGAGGCCGTCAAGCGGCGGACCTACGACGGCCCCATCCTGGCAGAGGCTCCTGAGCAACAGGACCTGCTGCTGGTCCCGCTGGTGGTGGACACCTTCGGCGCCTGGGGCGAATCGGCCCCCCGGTTGGGGCACTGACGTTCCAAACGCTTTCAATCCATCATAGTGAAAACCTGGGGTGGGCTGTCAAAAGGACGAAGCCTGCCGTCCGAATTGTCGGAAGTTCGCTTGGATTGAAGTCAGTTCGCTTGTCCCGCGAACCTGACAACTCGCGCGGAACGTATAATTAGATCGGGGCACTCGGCGGTTCACGGGGAACGGGGCTGTGTGGCAGCCGACGAAAACACGACGAAAAAATAATCAACGGAAAATCTTCGCGTTGCCGTCGTGCCGTTCGCTCGTGTCCTCCGCTGCGAGACTGACTGCGACGCGGGGAGGCGCACCTTTTTTGGATCAGCTCCTGATGGAAGAGATCCGTGAAAAATACTCGAGGGGCTGCCTTGTGCTTACTTCGAAGGAGGCTAGAGGGGAGAAACAATACAACTACAAAATGGGTCTTTTTTGTTGAACGCTTACGCCCGCCACTAAACCCAGATTCACCTGTGTTTCGTGTGGGCTACAGCACATTTACCTCCTTTGATCTTTTGCAGCTGGCAGCCTCCTCAAGTATTTCCTACAAAGCAGGTGCTTATACAAAAAAAAAAAAATGTAGACCCGGGGACCAAAACGCACATGTGCTTGGTTCGTGGGTCTTTCGGGTTCACGCCCGCACACGCCAGCCTCGAAGCGGGGTTCACGCCTTGCGTGAGCGTAAAGTGCTGGGGCCGCTAGACGTCCCGCCCTCAGTGTGTGCACACGAATGACCGGGCATGTGCAACTGGCCGCCCCCGCATGCACGATGGAGCGCAACCTACCGCTTTGCGGACCGATGGGAATAGTTGAGTTGCAGCTCTTGACAAAACAGTTTTGGAAGGAAAGTTGAAGTATGGCTAAAGATAAAGTGGTGTCACCTGAGGGGGTAATCTCAGGGCCGCCCACGTGATAAGCCTTTAAGCAGCGGCTGCCGCCTTATCCCGTGACACCTTTTATATGTACGCTATTGAAAGAGTAGCGTTGGCACTCTTACAGGTTCGTTCCCTCGTAGCTCGCCGGGAACGGGCACTCCAGTGAAACTGGGTATGTTACCGTTTCAGGTTTGGATTTTGGGAGCATTGCCTCATGTGAATTCTGAGACCTATTTCTCCCACGAATGGTGAACCAGCTTTGGCGCAGTGGATACAACGATATGTTTCCCGACTTGCGGATCGTGCTCGGTCATTTGAAGGGGCGCGTACAGTCGACGAGTGGTCTGGTTGAGATGAAGAAGCTCCTCGTTCGGCTGTGGAATGACTGGACGTGGTTGTGGTTGCGGCAAACAAGTGTTTATACTCTTCGCTTCTCAACACCTCAGTGTGTGCACACGAATGACCGGCATGTGCAACTGGCCGCCCCGCATGCACGATGGAGCGCAACCTACCGCTTTGCGGACCGATGGGAATAGTTGAGTTGCGGCTCTTGACAAAACAGATGGAAAGAACGAAGTGTTTATACTCTTCGCTTCTCAACACCTTAGTGCGTGCACACGAATGACCGGGCACGTGCAACTGGCCGCCCCCGCATGCACGATGGCGCGCAGCCTACCGCTTTGGGAAGAGTTGAGTTGCAGCTCTTGACGAAACAGATGGAAAGAACGAAGTGTTAACACCCTTCGCTTTTTCTCACGACAGGGGGACCCTGCTTCAGGTAATGTTAGGCTCTCCGACTCCCGCGCAGTCGTGGCTACAGCAAACCCAAGAGGTTTCGTCAACTATTCCTTGCTTACCTACAACAAAAAGAAGAACACCCCGGTGTATCTCCCCGTGAGTCTTCTCAGACCCGCGGTTAAAAACTGGGCCGCCGAAGAGTTGTCTCGTCGGTGGGTGCCTCGAGACCCTAAGTAAGACGCCTTTCGGCGGCTTCCGGATGAAGTCACCGCACCGCGTACGACGAAAGATTGGCGGAGGGGATCAGCAGAGATACTGACCGGTTGTCCTCAGCATTGGCGGTAGGTGTGCACAGCCAGCAGCGGCGTGCCCGCCAGTGAAAGCACGGGCACGGGCTCGTGCTGCGACGTGACAGTTGCCGCCGCGCAGCGGCTCGCATGCGGCAACGAAGGCGCAGTCACACACCATCGTGAAGAGGAGATGGCCTGCGGCCGCGGATGCAATACTGCACAGTCCACAGACTAGAGCGCTGCGATTGTGAAGCTGACAACAAAGGGATCCCGAAGTGCTGCACAGAGCACCGCCCCCAGTTGAACACGGACCCTCACAACCCGCGGGAGCGTGGACGCCTCTCGCACAGGAAGGCACCACATAAAAACGGGTCCACAAAACACACACCGGCACCTTCGAGGTGCCGTGGTCTGTCACGTCGGGTCGAACAACCGCAGGTGACTTCGTTGGTCACAGCTGACTGGTCACGCACGCAGTCAATCTCGTGACAAGTCGCACGATACGGCAGAATAGCAAAAAGCTAGTCCGGCGAAGCCTGGTGGTTGGGCCCGCCTATTTGGAGGTGAGATCCCAGACGCCTTTCCAGACCGGCGGCGGCTTGAGGATGAAGTCCTTGCAGCGCTTGACGAAGATCGTCGACGGCCCGTCGTTGGGGTTCGCCTCGAAGTGCGGCAGCGCTTCTTTCCAGTCCCCCGCTTTGAAGGCGGCGAGCCCGAGCTCGTAGTCTTCGTTGATCATCGTCTGCTCCTCGGTGACCGGATGCAGGAAGTCTCCCTGCAGCTCGTACAGCCGGACGGGGTTCCGCCGACCGACGACTCGCACAACGTCGATTTCACGGAAGACCTTGTCGCTGCCGTTCTTGGTGACAGTGTCGTAGGTGTCCTCAGCCACGAGGATGTCGAGGGCGTACATCTTGGTAGCCCCCTCCACCCTCGAAGCGAGGTTAACGCCGTCTCCGATGACCGTGTACTCCATCCGCTTGTCGAACCCGATGTTCCCTGCGATCACTTCGCCGCTGTTGACGCCGATGCCCATCCGGATCGGCTTCTCCCCGTCGCTCTCCCGCTCCTTGTTCCACGTCTCCAGCCTGCTCCGCATCGCGAGGGCCGACGAACACGCGGCTTCCGCGTCGTCCTTGTGCCCGAACGGCACGCCGTACACCGCCATGACAGCGTCCCCGATGTACTTGTCGACGATTCCCCCGTACTCCAGCACCGACTCGCCCATGAGCTTGAAGTATTTGTTGAGCGTCTCGACGATCTCCGTCGGGGACAGCGACTCCGACAGGGACGTGAACTGCCGGATGTCGACGAAAAGCGTCGTAACCGGCAGCTCCTGCCCACCGAGCTGCGTGCCCTGCTCGAGAGCCGCGACTGCAAGGCCAGGGGACAAGTATTTGCCGAGGGTAGTGAGCATCTGCTTCTGCTTCGAGTTGTCGTCGACGACGACGACGACCCCCGTCTGGCTCCCGTCGAAGCTGCGGAGCGCCATCGTTCTGAAGTCGATGGTCAGCGGCTTCTGCCCCGAGTGCAGCACGTACTCGTAGTCGGTGACGAACGCTTCCTTCCCGGTTTCGTAGCACTTCTGGATCGAGTCCCGCAGCAGCCCGTTGACGAACGTGCTGCTCTTCAACGACAAGCTGTGCTTCCTCCCGCCGAGGCCCTGCCCACTCGTTTGCCGGTGCAGGTCGACAGTCGCCAGTCCCGCCTGGGGGAGGACGACCTCTGTTCTGAACCATGTCGTGTACGGCTTCGTGCGCATTTCCTTCTCGAGGAAGTCGATGCCCCACTCCTTCGGGTCGTGGTTGCTCGAGATGAGTTTGCCCTTCTGGTCGAGGGTGAGGATCAGCGACTTGATCGACGAGAGGACGCTGAAGAAGAGATTCTTGCTCTCCTCGGTCTTCTGGAAGAGCCGCGTGTTCTCGATGGCGACCGCCGCCTGCGCCGAGAAGGCGGCGAGCAGGCGCTGGTCGTTGGTGTTGAAGGGGCTGCCGTTCTTCTTGTTGATCATCTGCGTCACGCCGATGACCTCGCCGTAGCGGTCTTTCATCGGCATGCAGAGGATCGAGTTCGTGCGGTACCCGGTTTGCCGGTCGATCGCGTCGTTGAATCGCGAGTCGGAGTACGCGTCTCTGATGTTCAAAGCTTCCCCCGTGCTCGCCGCCGTCCCCGCAATCCCCCGGTTTCTGGGTATCCGGATCTCGGTGGTACCGTCTGCGACCGTGCTCCACAACTGTGTGTGTATGTGTGTGCGTGGGCGCCCCCCCCCCTATTATTTATTTTTTTACCAAACACGAAATGTTGGAGGAAATGAGAAGCTCGTCGCCGCAAACCGTGGCGTTTTCACTTGCGTCCTGAATCCAGCTTTACGTAAAAAACGATCAGGCACTGCGTTCAACGAAAACAACTCTCTCTTCCCGTCATCATCATCATTAGTTTTGTACGTTGTGTGTAATAGCACACCTCATTTCTCTCGTTGTCAACGAGGAAGAGCGTGGATCGGTCGGCCTGGAGCAAGTCACGGGAGACGGCCATGATGGTGCGCGTGAGAGAGTTGACTTCTAGTTCGCTGGACAGCCGGTGCGCGACATCGAGGAGCACCGTCACTTGGTTGCTGGACGCCTCGCACTGCTGCTTGAGCTGGTGCACCACCAGGATCTCCGAGGCGATGACGGCGAACTCCTGCAGCTTCACCTTCTCGAACGAGTCGAACGCCTGCACCCGCTCGAGCACGACGACCGCGAGCACGGAGTCCTGCTCACTCAGCACCGGGCAAGCCGTCAGCAGCCGGCCGGTGCCCTGGTTCGGCGTATCGTACACCGTCTGCTTCGACGACGCCGCGGCGGTGATGACGCCTCTCCGGGACCTGTTTTCGGGCGACCGCGGGTCGTAAAGCACCTCGCTGTCGTGGTCCTGCAAGAAGAAGTGGACGTCGTCGACCCGGATATGCCGGTGAATTTCGGTGGTGAGGAAATCGTAAATTTCGGCGTCCGTTGAAGAGGCGAGGCTGAGGGAGCTTATGCTGCGCCTGCGGCGGCCGTCTTGCAGGCGCTTGTGCTGCATGCTGTTGTACACGGCCACGGTGAACGCCGTCGGAGAAGTTCGCTTGTAGACGTCGAGCAGGTCGTCAGTGGTGCCGCGGCCGTTGGCGACGTTGCGGACGACGTCTTCGGCCTCCTTCAGCACCATCGGCGGCTTCTTCTGCAGCTTCCTGAGCTCGTCCCGGCAGCTGGCCATGATCTCCTCCCACAGCTCGATCTGCCCGTACGGCTTGTTTTTCAGCAGGCGCTGCAGCACCACGTCGATCACCTCCGGGAGCCCGATCTTCCGCATATACGCGGAGTCCGCCTCTTGCATTTGCCGTCTCATGTTTCCCCTCTCCCTCAGCAGCCGCATGCCTGTCTGTCTGCAACCCCCCGGAGAATTTTTTTTTGTTTGCACTTGCAGTAGTAGTAGTAGTAGTAAGTGTCGTCTGCCGAAGCAGGCGCAGGGGGCAGGTCTTGCTTTACTTTTTTTCTTCTTCATGGACCCGCCCCCGGCATCTCGACTGTCCAATCACTGTCGAGAAAGTTTGCGCCTATTGTGATGCGGTGGTTGCCACGAAGCCTTATACACAATACGGCTACAACACGAGGATGCAGCCCTGCTTAGGTGTGCACTCAGCCATCAGGCCATTGGCTGCTAAGCATCCCCCGACCGGTCGTGTGGCCCTCTATTCGGGCGGTGCTGTCAGCACTTGTTCCGCGTCGCATCAAGTACATGATGCTGGCGGTTGGGGGATCGGCGACCGCGACTCAATTAAGGTGTGGTCAACAGTGTCGCCACATGAAGGCCCCCCTATGACACTTAGTATACTTGCAGTAGTAGCAGTAGTTTGAACTTGTTATGCAGCAACAATCTGTGACGATAGACTGCACAACCCGCGCGGGATGGGGGACGCAAAAGAGTGGTAGTAGTAGTAGTATGTGTCGTCCTAATCCATGGAACAAGTCAGGGAGAAGAACGGGACAATCTTTACAAACAAACGAGTGACATAAGGTGGCCGCTTGAGCGGCGCCAATCCGAGCGCACACAGCAGCAGTGACGCGTCGGCAGTATTTGCACTTCAGGATGGGGCTGCCGTCATGGTCGACGGCTAGCGAGTGTCGCAGAGGGCACAGTGGTTGGAGCAAGCTTGAACGTGGCAGGTCGGTGCCGCACAAATGAGTCGGTCGGTAGTACTTGCAAAATTTCTTTGTGCGCACTTTCCTAAAACCTGTTTTGTTCATCTAACGGGTGTGAGGATGGTATGGCTGCCATCGATCTTTTTTTGTTCACGACAAATTGATATTGTTAGACACAAAAAAACAGAGCTGGCCCACCCTTCAGACAGAGCCTTTTAAGCCGGTTCCCCCCTGTCCCCTGGAACCGCATCGCATACTTGCCTACCACGGTAAGATGGGTCGGTGAGGGATAAACAAGTCCGTGCGGTGGGAAGATCTTGGACAAGCTGGACAAGCGTAAGTCGGTCGATCCCTTCGTGCCAGACCTTGAGGCCGCGTACACGCCGTAAAATTCTGAAGTTGGAAAAAAAAAAGCTTATGGAACAGGGTTTGCATGTGCCGTCGCTCGGGTGACAACCACTTCGTACGTTGCGGTAGTCTACAAGCTTCAACACTGTTTAACATTCTAATTCGCAACTGGGCGGCCACCTGCGAGCACGTAGTAGTTTTACAGCGCAGCAGGTGCTCAGGTCCGAATGACGCGGCCACAGCGATTGTTTGGCGGGGCCGCTGTTCACCCAGTCCTTTGCAAGGCAGCTGTGCCCGGGGCTGAGAGCAGGACCGGCTGCCAAAGGTGATGCGGAGTGTATAAGCGCGTCGTCCTGGGATTCAGGTGTCGCCCCACGTTCATCGCCGTCTGCTCGCCCTCCAGGAGGGCCACCCAGCTCAGCGCGGCATGTCTGATGCGGTGCGACGACACCCCCAGCTCCTCTTGTAGGAAACTGTTGTAGGCCTGTCGTGACAGGTTGGGGAACAGGGGCGCCTTGGTGCCCAGGGCCGGCCGGTGGATCGTGATCCATTCCCAGAAAGGCGTCAGAAAAGGACCGCTTCGCGGTAGCAAGAGACCCTGGCCTCTTGAGGTAGGGTCGGTCTTCCCGCCGACGAACAGGATCATGACCTGTCCTGTGTCCACCGACCACATGTGGTCCAGCCGAATCCGCTGCAGATCCACGAACCTGCAAGCCGTCGACCACTGGAACCGGAGGGCCATGGCGTGCAAGGACGAGCCTCGTGAGACTACCAACTGTATCGCCGCCTTGGTCGGAGTCCGTCCGGCGTCGCGGGTGCGTCGGCCCTCGAACTGTTCCATGGTCAGCTTGACCGAACGGCGATAAGCACCCATCCAGTCCACCCGGGACATCCTGAAGTACGTTGCGTACTGGAGGGCAGATTCGGCAGTGAGCTCGCCGGCCATCATCTTCCGGTTCACCCACATGAGGAAAGCCTCCTCGTCGGACAATGCGGGGTAAAACCGGCGGGCCTCCACTGCGTACCTGTGAGCACGGCTCACCACCGACAGCATAGCAGGGGTGCTCTTGTAGCACTTCTGCAACGCGAGGAGTAGTGACTCCTGGTCCGTCCGGAACCGATCTTGATCGGGGCACGCGGAGTCCTTTTTCCGAGGTCGTGACCTCGCTGCCAACTCGTTCCACAAACCCTCCGAAGGCAGGCCGGTGGGAACGGAAGCGCTCGCCGCAATTCACTTCCGCGGCCTCTTCGAGGGGTGCTCCCTCCTTTCGTCCCTCTGGTCCGCCTTTTTTGAGAGGTCGGCCATGGCCTTTTGCGCCTGGACCAGAGCCGACTTCGTGAAGTCGGTGTAGTCCAAAGACCCGAACCTGGTCTCCCACGCAATCTGGAATTCGATCCCGTTAGCGTGCAAGCACTTCAGCCGCAGGGCCTCCAGGCGGACCATGATGTGATGGAGCACCTGGAGGATAGGCGGGGTCCGGTAGGCCAACGGCATCAGGGAAATGAGCGTCACGAAATGCGTCCGGCGTTCGTGGTCGACCACGCTCCCCGCGTCGTGGGGGTTCTCGGGAACCAAATGGTAGGCGTATCTGCCCTTTACTTCGGACAGGATGACTTGGCGCCCCGGAGCCGTCGCCAACCCCTCCACCCAAGTCATGACTCGGCGTGGGTCCACCGCCTCGGTCATGACCGGTGCGGCCTGCGCAGCCATCGGGAGGCTTTGGAAGGCAGATTGGGCGAACAAAGCGAGGAGAGCGGTCTTGACCGGGCCCTCCTCAACGGCAGCGAGCAATGGCTCTTGAGCCAAGCTCGGCGGAGCGTCGTGCTCTTGAGCACGAGCGATCCGGACGCGAAACTCTTCTTGAAGAGTGGTGCCAGCCTGATGCACCGCCACTATGCAGGCGGGGCAAACCCACCCGTCCGCCGCTAAGTGCTCTACAAACAGGGGCGCGACTTCCCTTGGGAGCGCCGCTTTGAGGCAGGTGGCCAGACCCCGTTTCCCGCATCGGGCACAAAACGCCCCCGCGGTGTGGATTTTTCCACAATCGACACAGCAGTCGACGTCTTCCTCCGCGGCCTCCCACTCGTCGGGGGCGCGGACAACCTGGATCGGGGACCAATCCACGGCCTTGAACTCACAAGCCATAGCACGAGCAATTATTTTTTGTTTGTGCGATTTAACCTACATGTGTTCTGGTTAAACCGCTGCCAACGTTCTTTTTAGCTGTAACAAATACTGTCTCCAGGGAAGCAGAAATTGGTTGTCGCAAAAAAGACGGTGAAAACAGAGTCCGGAAGGAGAACAGGAAATGTAAGGCAACGATGGCTGCGCGTATTCGCAGCCCTGAGAAACGTTCCACTCCGGAAGATATGTTGAAGGGAGAAGGTCTTCCGAGGAGCACTATGCTCTCTTGTTCCTTGTTCTCCAAACCCGGTTTTGGGAACCGGGAAGCCGGCCCCATCTTAATCCCTGATGAGCGTATGCGGCACATCTATAGGTTGGCCGCATACACACAACTAAAGCGATCTAGAACACGCAGTGCTGAAGCGTCTCAGCTAGCAACGCCGTTTCGCGAGTCGCCAAAGAGCACCTCTCTTTTCCCCCTTGACTTTTGGCGGATGAGAGTATGCACCTCGATAGATAACCGAAGCGTCTCTGCCAGCAACACCGTTTTCACGAGAAAGACACAGATGAGGCCACCTGCTTTGCGACGTGTGGAGATCGCCACATGGGATGAGGGTACTACATCGATCCACAGCAAATAGAGGTTCTTGCCCTGAGAGGCGCGATTGTCGACCAGTGTTGGACCGGCCGAGGACCCCCTTGGCACACAAGTTGCAACGAACACGCCGCACCTTTTGGGTTGCTCCCGCCATCACCAACTTCTGACTAGCAGACAACTATCTCGCGACAACCGTCTCGAGTACTCACAAAATCAGACGCAATAGACTTCTCTATGCAACGACACTGTCTTGGTCGTCTGCCACTGGCTTCTCTTTCATCGTCAAGTCTGGATAGCTCCGGAGGTGGTCAAATATGTCTTGGTCGAGCGTGCTTGGGAGATACTCATGCAAGATACGTGCCTGTGGGATATTGGTCGATGTTACAAGACGAGTACTAGAAGAACACTGCTGGTGACGTCTGACAGCAACGGCCGTGCAGACAATCTGTGCGAAGCAAAACGGACGGTACCAGGCGTGCAAACTAAGCAAACCCCGACATCTGTCGTCGTCGTGGTGCCCTTCAGTATTTTCCAGTGTGTGCACGAGATGATTCTGACGGGCGTTCGACTGTACCTCCGAAAGAAAAGAAATCGCGTGATGTCGCTAGCATACCTGGGTTTTATCCAGCTCGCGGTTGTAAAGACACCACTGCCACTTGTAATAATGCGCCTCCTTCCACCTGTGGGAGTGAACAGTAGTGTGAACTTGAACTGCAGGTACCACAAAGGGTGGGCTCGCATTGAGTTACAACTTATGATCAAAGGGCAGTGGCACAAGGCCTTGCACAGTAAAATGGCGGGCTTGTGTATTCAGGTAAGGAATTCTGATCAACAACCAAAACACGCTGCCCCGTCTTTTCGGTCTGCCACAATATATTGAATGGCAACCCGCAAGATTGTTAGGACTAAAAAAAACGCGTTGTCCGCATCCCCGCGTGTCTACTCGCTGGTTCCCTCCGAAGTTGCCTCCGCTAGAACCAAAAAGCGAAGGCACGTCGGGCTCGAAAAGAGCTCGCGCGATTTGGGAAAGTTGCATACTGACGCGTGCAGGCCAAAAAGCACAGAACCAGGTCCTGGATCCTGGGGTACAGCAGCGAGAGGTTGGCCGACGTCGGGATGCTGACGATGGTGTCATCGGGGTACGAGAGGACGATCCACTCGTTGACGTTGTTCTTCGGGTCGATGGGGGCCCACCCAGCGACGAGGGCGATTTGGTAGAACGTCTCCCGCGGCACCTGCAGCGGCGCGCGGTTTGCCTCGAGTGTGTTTTTGATCTGCATGTAGTCCGCCATGCTCACGAGCACCCGCGACCCCTCCTTCAGCTCGCCCTCCGCGAGCCTCTCTTCGGCGACGACCTCGGTCTTCCCGTTCCAAAACATCGCCTCCAGCCGCACGGCGGCGTATGCGTCCGTCGCGTCTTCGGTAAGCACGTCGACGACGGCAACTTCCGCGCCTTCCAACCTCCGGAGCGACCCTTTTTCGGACCGCCCGTACTTGTCGAACTCCGCGCAGTAGCCGCAGAGCGCCTGGGCCTGCGCCTCGGTGAGCTGGTCGACGACTTCGAGCAGGCGGCCGACGTCGCAGAGGCCCTGCCGGGCGAGCTGCCGGAAGGCGGCGGGGTAGTCGCCGCGATCGAGGGCCTCGGGGAGGCGGGCCTCGTCGGGGGTCGGCAGCGGCGCGACGTCCAGGCGTTCGTCGAACGAGACGCGGCGCAGCCGGCGGCGGGAGACCTGCTCGCCGAGGGCTCGGTGGCCCATGGCCACCAGCCACGGCGCGACCTTCGGCGTCGTCTTCGCAAGGCGGAGGGCGATTGCCAGCTTCAGCTCCGGGCGCCGCGTGCGGTCCGCCGCGACCAGCACGGTGTCCAGCAGCATGCCGAGCGACCCGGCGCCCGCGTCGACCAGCATCTCGACGACGTCCGAGACCTGCTGGGTGTCGCCGTGCAGCACGACTCCTTCGAACAGGCAGCGCATGCACCGGACGCACAAAGTGACGTTCAGGTGCGCCAGAACGGCTCGCAAGGCCTTAGGGAAATCCTGCGTGGGTTCGGTGCGAGAAATGCGAGAGTCAGTGACAAGTTGCAAGTCAAGCTGAAACTCCGCCACACTCAGCGAGAGCCAAGAGAGGAATACCCAGGGAGTGCCCCCAGGTGCATAAGCACTGAAACCCGCAGGGCTTCCAGAGGCCAAACCATAGACCCCACACACCCACCAACTCCACATTTTTAAATCTGGATCCAGACCCAACGGGGGTTTCTTCTTTCGATGCCCGACCCACTGTACGAATGGTTCGTCGGTGATCTACCAGATGCTGTGCTGTGTGTCCAGTATTACCAGTCGGACGGCGAATTTCTGCTTCGGGTTAGCTGTGGACCCAAGTTCGAGTGCGCTTTTTTTCCTTCCAATTTCATGTTGGAGGTTCGGTCTTCTGGCATAAAATGCCGGCAGGCCGGTCGCGTAGGGAACACCTGTCTCGTAGTGAACACCTGTCTCGTAGGGAACACTTGTCTCGTAGTGAACACCTGTCTCGTAGGGAACACGTGTCTCGTAGGGAACACTTGTGAGGAGGGAACACCTGTCTCGTAGGGAACACCTGTCTCGTAGGGAACAGGAGGGAACAGGCACACCTTTCCAACTCGGGCGGCGAGGGCCTGCCACGTAACCGCGCTGGGCCATTCGATGGCGCCCCGGAGTTCCTTCAGCCACTTCAGCTCGGCACATGACATTTACATGGATCAAGCCGGTCGGCGACGGACGTGCCGCTCGAAGACACCTGCTCGCACAGTTCCCCGGTCCCTTTTCCTCTTTTCGCTGAACCTGTTCATCATCCGAGTTCAGAGGTGTAAACACCGTCACAAAAGACCCAAGTTGCTTATTCCTGACCCTAAAAGTCACCAAGACTTGTCCGTTTTTGCGTACTTAGCAAATTGCCGATTCTACGAGAATCACGCACACTGGAACCAAGCTGACGAGGCTGGCGCGTGATAAAAGCTAGAAGCAGCTTTGAGGTGAGGTCTGAGGAATGAAGTTGCATGAGGCTTCAAGATATCGGAGTAACAAAGCCAACACTTCTCTCCGCTGTCGTACGACCATGCCCGACGCATTGACGCATTCGCCTGAGCAGCTCTGGATCCGGGCCCAGACTTGTCATGCCTAAGGACCAGTACCGGCCGGTGAAGCACAACCCAGCTCCTCGGA
Organism: Diplonema papillatum; assembly: GCA_030068145.1. Taxonomy (NCBI): domain Eukaryota; phylum Euglenozoa; class Diplonemea; order Diplonemida; family Diplonemidae; genus Diplonema; species Diplonema papillatum. The sequence continues at coordinate 123,803 of JAPJBO010000387.1, read as the reverse complement.
CATCGTTTTCCGCCATGACGCTTATACCTCTAGATTCAGGCGGACGGTGTGGCTCTGCCCTTCGATTGCAAGAGAAGAGCAAAACTGACTTTGCTTTCCAGCTGTGACGAATTCCTTGCTCATGAAATACGAGCATGCCCTCAGACCGAGTGTAGACTGACACCGGCGGTAGTGTTGGCTCCGTCCAGTCTGCGTTGACCACGCTGACCACGCTTGACCCTGCGGTCTGCGGTCTGCGGTCTATACGGTCACATGGCTACACACAGCCCATCGCTCGCTGTGTTCCTGCACAACAAAAAGGCAACAAAAACGAGGCGAAGTGCAACCGTCTAAGAAACGTAACACACAACGCCCGCGCAGCGGGTTCTAAGCAAAGAAAGACAAGAGACCTTATTCAGCAGTGAGGGTAGGGGGTGAATATCTACCGCACGCAAAAAAAAAAAAGGCCACATGACAACTGTGACCGGCACCATCTGGGACCATCTACTCACCCAGATAGGTGATGCTGACCGAGTCCTAGTGTCCACCTATGTACACACGGCCCTTGTTTCTTGTGCGGTGGGGAAAGAGGCGTGGCACTTCGCGGCTTCGTACAAATGCGGTGCCATTGGGCGTGGAGGATCTAAAGGAAATAAAGAGCGACGATAAAAGAAGAGAGAGAGAGAGAGAGAGAGAGAGAGAGAGAGAGAGAGAGAGACGAGTTAGAGTGCAGGGACCATCTCTCCGGGGAGTTTCCGGTCTCCTCACTTCTCTTCGCACTGCTACGGCGGGCGTAAGTCGCTCCGGAGGCGCGCTGCAGGTTGCGGCTCTGCTACAGTGAGTGGCGGCACCGGAGTTGGTGCTGCAAAGAAACGGTCACCGACTGGACATGGGAGCGCCACCCCCGAGAGATTGAGACCCCTCATCCCGCAACATGCCAAATAGCAGCCTGCAGCGCTACGTCTCCCTGGTTACTTGGCGCGGATGCTTTCGCGCGCGTTGCATTTTGAAAATGTGACAACTGGGGACTCTACCAACCGGGGGTCGTGCTCTCGTTCATGTGCGGATTCGGCCTAAGTCCATGGCTTCTACATGCGGTTGGCTTTTCTTAGCTAGAATGTTGTCTTTCACAGCATACCAGACAAACAGCAATCTACTAGTAGGGAGAGGAGAAAGGCGGCAGGGTGTTGCGATCTACTCCGTTGGACAACTTTCACACACACTCTCTGCCGCGTCACACATCGACAGCAACAAACCGCTGCCAAACGGAGCCCCCGCGTTCTAAAAGCAATCTAAAGAGAGGGGGGGAAACACGAGATAGCTCACAGATGTTGAAGCGTAGTCCGGAGGCAGTATACAAACACGAAATCAGCCCTGCTTCGGAACCAGACTATGGGAAAGACTTTGACATTCCACGGTGTGAAGGCACATGCGTCGTGCCCTTTATACGCTGATTACCGCGAGACTGCCAGACCCGGATGGTCTTCTACTACCGGAGTTCTACTGCTATAAATAATAATCGCCTGCGATAGACAGCAGCAAACAGTTCGATACACTTCCAAGAAATACGGGTGGACTGGCCCAACCAGGACAACAAGCTGCTGGGGCGAGGGACATTGCGCGGTGTCCCTGCCTACCGCCCGTCTGCGCTTCCGCCTCTCGCCGCAGCGGCCGGCGGAGACGGCCCAAAGTCGCCCTGCAGCCCCCGGAACCTGGCTAGGTACGCCCGGTTGGCCGACGGGGAGCCGGCGGCGGCGGCGGCGGGGAGGCCGTCCAGCTTTAGCGGGGGCGTCAGCGGCGTGTTGGGCGACCGGACGGCGAGGGGGCTGCCGGCTGCCATGGGGCGGGCACCGGGTGATAGGTCGGCGGGACCGGCGGATGCCCGAGATGGGTCAACCTTGCCGAAAAGCGGCGGATCGGCGGCGCAGGGCGCCGCGCACGCGTCGGAGTGCCCGCGGCCCGGCGGCGTCGGCCTGCCTGCGGTCGGGGCCGTGTCGGGGGCCAAGGGCGACGTGCGGCCGCCGGTGGCGATGCCGCACGTGTACTTCTCGACGAGGTGCCGGCCTTGCATGTACCGCTCGCTCCGCATCGCCGCGAAGTCGGGCCCGGAACGGCGGGCGCTGCACGAAGAGACAGCAGACGAGGAGGAACAACAGACCGCGGCGTGTTCCGTGCTCGTTTGCACTTCTCCGCCGAAGTACACAGACCTGGATGCGGCGCCGTTCGAAGACGAACACACGCTCAGCTCCCGGTTCGTGTGCACATAGTGGTCAACTGTAGTCACGCCTTCACTATAGTCGAATAGACGGGTGCACGACGATGTGGTGTCTTTCGTTCTGTCTAGGCTGCGGGAGGTCGTGGGTCGACCGGCAGAATTCGCCGGGTCGATGAATGTCACTGCGGAGACACCATGTTGATGGTACGTGTGCTTGAGCGGGCTGCCGTGAATCCGATCTGACACGTGGCCCGCCTCTTCACAAATGGGGACCGAACTGTTCTGCCAGTCTTTCCCATCGTGCGCACGAGTGTCGCCGGGGATGCCTGCACCCGCGTCCAATCTACTATTGTTGTTCGGCGGTGCTGCGGCCTGATGGAGGCCGGCTGCGCTGCCGAGTGATAGCTTGTCAACACGAGGCTCGACAGGCGTGTCTTCCGGCCGTCTTCCGTCGGGTTCACTGGAGCGCTCGCTTAAATCGCTGATTTCCGAGTGCGAAGGCTCTCCCTTGGTGAAGAGAAGACCGCCGAGACACGGTTCGTCAGCACCAGACTTCGGCCCGCCCCGAGTCATGTGCTCGACGTGTTCGCAGTCGGGCGCACCGATCTTCCCGCTTGATTCGGTAATTCTAGAGGTTGTAGTTTCCCCCTTTTTGTGGAGAAGGCCGTCGAGCAGTAACTTGTCACCGCGAGACTTCAGAGCCTTTCCGACGTCAGAACCCGCGTCGCTACTCGTGCAGTCACTCATGCCGGAGACTGTGTCCATAGTCGAGGCGAACGAGGCACGCCGGTCTTCTCTGACAAGAAGCTCGGAAAGCCTTTCTTCTTTCCAGTCCGGTTTGCTGCGAGATTCGCTCAGCGGCCTTGCGGTAAGATCGCTCGTCTCCGCGTTCGAAGAGGCCAACTGCCCGTTCTCGCTGCCGGTTATTTCAACGGCGGTCTTGCCAACACTCGTGCCGGGGTCGATGGTCGAAGCGTGCGAGGCATGCCGTTCTTCTCTGCTGAGAAGCTCGTCGAGAAACCTTTCTTTCCCGGGTCGCTTCGTCGTCGAATCGCTGAGTTCTTCGTTCGAAGAAGCCAGCCGCCCCTTGTTGTTGGCGTCGGAATCTTCCGCGCAGACACTGCGGCCACAAGTTCCCGAGATGGTATCGAGCGTCGGAGTGTGTCGCCGTTGCTGCAGGTCATTCCCAGGTCTGCTGAAAGACTCGCTCAATTGCCTTGGAACTGGATCACTGATTTTCGCACGCGACGAGGTGACCTCTGTCGGGAAGTCGGAAGCTTCGTTGTCCGTTGTACTGCAGGTCGAAGCGTAGGAGGCGCGTCGTTCCTTTCTGTTGAGAAGTTCGTCGAGAAGCTTGTCAACCAACAGCTTGTCGGCCGCACGTTTCTCTGCGTCGGGATCAGCAGCACAGTCGGGTTTAGCACCACCAGTTTTCCAGTTGGAATGGTCGGGTTGGTCTTTCGCTTTGGCGTCAGAACCTGCATCGGTGTTGCTGTCTGCTATGGATACTCTTCTGGAGCCGGCAGCTTCACCCTCGGACCGAGCCGAACTATCGACGTCACCTGCAGAGGCAAGCACCCCATCGGCAGCTTCGCTGATTTTGGACGGGACGGAAAAGGCGGAGGTTCGCTGCTTTTCGTTGACGAGAAGCTTGCCGCTTGCTGACGTGCCAGTCGGCGACTGCGCAACAATAACGCAGTTTTGCCGCGTCTTCGGTCGTTCGGGGATTGAATATCCAGTCTCCACGCGTTCGGAAACTATTCCGCTCACCCGGTCAACCGTTGTGCGAAACGTAGACAGCTCGGGAACTCGTTCCATGCCTGTGTCTAGAAGTGTGCCATCTACTGACGATGAACCCGCCTCGACAACCTTACCCTTCTCGGGCACCTCGGTGGTCACAAGCTCGTCCGACCATTTACTAGAAGTCCGCATACCCGCACGGGGTCTTTTATTCAGAAGCCTGTCCAGCAGCTCGTCGACTTCGGAGTAGTGACCGGCGTCCAAACCGGCACCTGTGGTGTTGTCCGGCCGTTCCTTTACTTCTTCGGACACGTCGCTGCCGTTGCAGACGTCCCCCGCAGCGCTCTCGCCAGCCTCGCTAGGAAGCGATGCAAGGCTAGAGTTGGGAGCTATTTGGACTTGGATCCCACTGGACACATTTACACTCTTTCCACTGGCAAACACCTTGTCGGCTGTTGGCTTTCCAGCCGGCGACGGTGCGTGGGCCTGGAACGTGCTGGAAGCAGCGTCAGTGGGAAAGTCGAAAGCTTGCTCTTTTTCATCGACGGGAAGCTTCGCAGCCGGCTGCGCATCAGCAGAGACGCTGCCATGTGTAACCGTTGCCGTCTCGGGGAGCCCGCCAGCCTTCGTGCTTTGGGCAACGCCGGCATCAGCCACGGGCCCGCAACCAGTTCTGCTCGACGTCGAAGTCGTCGAAAAGCTGAACGCTCGCTCGGTCTTCCAGGTGAAGAGCTTGTCTTTTGCTGATCTGTCTGTGACGTCCTGTCGCGCCTTCGGTCCCTGCGAGACCTCGTCACCGGCCGTCTTCACGCTCCCGGGAAGCTCGGCAGGCGTTCGTTGGGTTTCGAAGGGCTTGACGTCTGCTGCTTTGCTTTCCCTCGATGCCTCACAGCTACCATCCCTTATCTTCGCGCTTTCGGAAACCTTGGCAGGTGTTCGTTGCGTTTCGAAGGACTTGTCGGCTGTATCTCTCAATTTCTCACAGCTACCATCGCCTGTCGTCACGCTTTTGGATACCTTGGCAGGCGTTCGTTGCTTTTCGAAGGGCTCGTCGGCTGCTTTGCTTTCCCTCGATACCTCACAGCTATGACCGCTTGTCTTCATGCTTTCGGAAGCCTTGGCAGGCGTTCGCTGTTTTTCCTTGACGAAGGGCTTGTCGTCTGCTGCTTTGTTTTCCCTCGATGCCTCAAAGCCATCGTTGCTCGCGTCTACGCTTCCAGAGACGTTGAACTTGTCAGCAGTCTTCATCGATGTCGACACCACAGAAAGCTCTAGAGTTCGTCCAACTGTAGACTTGGTGGAACCGCGGGCGTATTTGGAGCACAAATCAGTGATACTCTCGGATGCTATGCTGAAGGGCGGCACCTGCGTTCGCTTCGATTTAGAATTGGCCTCCTCATCATTAGCCTTGATGTCATTGTTGGATGTCGACTTGAAACCAACGGGCGGTACGCATGTTTGGCCCGATTCTAATACTGGCAGAGAATCGCCCACCATCACTTTCTGAGAATTCTTGGCCGTTGCAACCTCTCCCGTACCCGTGTAAGACGCAGATGCACTGCATTCCGCCGAAGAGTCAGCAACTTCTTCTTTGTTGCCGAGAGAAGATGGCGCACCAAGAAGCTGACTGCCTCCCGCAGACTCTTTCTCGCCAGCCGCACTCTGCGCCCGCAGGCCAGCATCGCCGCCGTGGCCGTGCTTGGAGCTACAGTCGGTCGGTGCCACGCTGCCACCTTCGTCCGGTGGCAGCAGCTGACTCACTTCAGATACTGGCATCGCATCGCCGGGCTTTCCCCGAGAAGCCTCGTCAATCGCAGGGTCAATGGGCGTGCTCGTTGTCACGTGGGGAAGTTCGACCAGCGCCGCGCCCACTTCGGTGCCGGAGTCCGTGCGCAGGAGTTCGTTGGGGATAGTTCTAGCACCGCCGTCTCTCTTGCCGGAAGAATCGCTGTCCGATGGAAGCGCGGACTTTCGCACGCGCTCCACAGCACCGGCACACGCCGTTTTGTCAACCGTCCCGCCTGCTGCAGGCACGCCGAAGGCCACGCGCAACGGCGAGCGGACACCGGCACTGTTGCCGGCAACGCTGTCATCGCAACGACCCTTCGTCGGCGTGCGCACACGAGCGACACTGCCCGACCTCGATCCCGCCGGATTGCCGAGCCCCGTCCTGAGCTCGCGGGCGCCGCTGCCGTCGGCCGCCGGCGCCGGCGCGCTTAAATCGGGGCCGGGCGTCGACGCTCTGTCATCCGTCTTCGCGCGTTTGTCGGCAGGGGTTTCCGCGGACGGACCGACCTTGCACGGGCCGCTCACGACGCCGTATGTCGGGTCATTGAGCCGGCCGCCCACCCGTTCTGGAAGCACGAAGTTGGCCTTCTTCGCCCTTCCCGAAGCAGTGTCCACCATATGCTCGCCGTTGCCACCGTTCGGTGCCCACGACAGCTCACCGAACTGCGTGTGGGAAGGACGACCGGAGCAGGCAGCTTCGACCCCTCCTCGCTCTTTCCTCCACTCGGAAAGTTCGTGGGGGGTCTGCAGCTTGTCGTAAACCTTCGCCGCCGCCCGCCCGCTGACGACGCTGTGCGTGCTGGGGTCGCTGGAAGGGCGGCGACCGGGGACCGCCGCAGCTTCGAATACTCGCTCCTTCCTCCAACCGCCGGGAAGCTCGTACCCAGACTTCCCCTTCTCGGAAAGCCTCCCAGAAAGCTGGTCGGCGATGCAGCTAGGAGGCAGCACGTCGGTGGTGCGCCTGTTCCCCCATTCGGGAACCTCGTAGCCAGACTTTCCCTTCTCGGAAGGCCTCCCAGAAAGCTGGCCAGCGACGCAGCTGGCGGGCAGCACGTCGGTGGTGCGGCTGCTCCCCCATCCGGAAAGTTCGTTGCGAGGCTTCGCCGTCCCGGAGACGTTGCAGGCGGAGAGGCCAGCCATGGTACTGTGCGACCGGACCAACGCCGTCGACAGCGAAGGCGCCCCGCCGGTAACAGCCGCCATTCGTCTCCTCCTCCATTCCGAAACATCCTGCCCGGACGCCAGGTTCTCCGGCACCTTGCACGCCGCCGAAGGCGCGCCCGCGCCGCCGCCGTCCGGAAGCAGCGAAGCCGAGGAAGACCCCGCGCCGCTGCGCCCCCTCCTCCACTCGGCCACCTCGTCGCCGCCGCCCGTCCTCTCGGCAGCCGCCCTCCCGCCGCCGGGCGCCGGCTCGCTTCGGCAGGGCACGCCCGCCACCCACGCGGCGTCGCCGGACTTCGGAAGGCGGCCATTCCGCGGCGCCACCGCCGCCGCCGCCGCTGGATCGCCGCAGGCCGCGGGGGGGTACAGGCTGCCGCTTGCCGGAGCTGCGACGGCCGCCGGCGCGCTCTCGAGCGCGGGCGGCGCACAGGCGGGCGGGATCCCGGCCGCCGTCGACGACGACGAAACAGCACCCCACGGGCAACCCCCGGGGAGCCTCGCCCCCTCCTGCTCCGCGCCGCCGGCGGCCCGCTCCGCGTCGCTAGCCGCCGCCCTGGAGGAACAGCGGGTCCCCGGCAGCTCGCTGCCTTCGCAGGCCGCGCCGCTCGGAAGGTCGGGGCCTTGCCGCCGCCGGAGGACGGAGGCCTGGTTCACTGGCAGCGTTGCCCTGCTCTGGGGTTGATGTCCGATCCCCACAGCATAACTGAGAGAAACGTCGCCGCGCCGTTCCCGGCCCGCGGGCAGACCCTCCGCCGCCGCGCTCGAAAGGTCGGCGCTTTGCCGCCGCCGGAGGACGGAGTCCGCCGAGTCGACCGAGCGCGCTAATTTGGCTCCCGAGAAGCCCACGCCCGCCTCCTCCTGGCTTTCTGGCTGTGTCGCCCTGCTCTGGGTTTGATGTCCCGTTCCCACAGCACAACGGAGGGAAAAGCCGCCGCCCGGCCCCGCCGGCGGCGCGCCGCGCCAGTCTCGTCCCGCGTGCAGACCCTCCGCCGCCGCGCTCCTTGCTTCGACGGCCCATTGGGCGTGGCTCTGCGGCTGCTCGAACCGCCTCGGCCCCGCCGCGACGACCGGGAGCTGCGACAGCCTGCCGCCGACGCCGGACACGGTCAGGTCGCTGCCGCTGGTTTGCGACCGGGACTCGAAGGTGGTCGGGTCCGAGACGGACGGCGCGTCGCGGTCGCAGCAGGGCCGCTGCTGCTGCTGCTGCTGGCCCTCGCCGAAGTCGCCACCCTGCGACGACCTCGGCGACGGCAGCGGCGTGCAGCGCCCGGCCGGCAACGCGGAGAGGGGCGCCGGCGCCGGCTGCGCGACCGGCGTCAGCTGCGTCGGAGCCCGTGGCGCCTGGTTCGGGCGGCGCCGCGGCAGCCTCTCCAGCGGCTGACGGTCCGCGGCGGCGGCGTCGTCGTTTGGGGCGCTCGCGCGTTCGATGGCGACGGGGGTCTCGTTGGATCCGAGGTTCCAGGCACGTCCCGCGTGGGGCGGGCCGGCGGGCTGGTTTACCGGGCGCCCGGCGGTGGGAGGTGTGGACAACCCCGGCTTGTTCCGGGCTTCGCAAGCAGAAACTCCCCTCCGCGGGTGCGAGGCGGCAGCCGGACCGCTGTCTCCGGACCCCGGCCTGTGGACGGCTGCCGCCGGCCCGGCGCCGCCGCCGGGGAAAGGAGGCGGGGCCTTCCCGGCGGCGGCGGCGGCCGCGTCCTGCCTCCTGACGGGGCTGTTGGCTGCCGGCTGCAGCCGGCGCGCCGCCAGCCATTCGGCGTCCGTCTGCTCCGCGCAGCGACCTGCGGGCGGAGTCTGCTGCGGCGACGCAGCCAGCGTGTTGGCTGCGGGCTGCTGCTGGCGCTCCAGCCCGCGTTGCTCCGCGCCGCCACCCGCGGGCGGGGTCTGCTGCGGGGACGAAAACAGGACCGTCGGGCGGAAGTCGTGCTTCCTCGGTGCCGAGGCGTTCGGCGGGGGCGACGCTGCCGTCGACGCGGCGCGCTCCGTCAGGAAGAGCGTGTCGGCGCTGCCGGACGAGCACGGCGACACCGACAGCGACGGCTGCTGCTGCAGCTGCTGGGTCTGGGCCCGGGCCACGAGGGGCGGGAAGAACGGGGACAAGGGGCCCGGGGTTTTTTTGGAGGAAGACGGGCGGTGCTGCGCCGGCTGCCGAACCGGCGTGGCCGGCGACAACGCGTGGTGGACCAGCGGCTTGACGATCCACTCCGGATCCGGGCACGCAGCGAGGATTGAGAGGGTGGGGGCGCCGCGCGTGTTGAAGGCGGAGACACGGTCGTCGACGATGCGCAGCACGGTCCCCAAGCCCTGCCCGATGCCGGCCGTCGGCAGCTCCCGCCACGCGTCGTCTCTCGCCCGGAAGAGCCACATGCACTGCTCCACTCCGCCCGCTTCTTCCCGCTCGCCGTACAGATACACCACCCCGTCTCCCACAGCCCCAGACGCGTGTCCGACCTTTCCGAACAATTCTTCGACGTAATTCTCCGGGCACCAGCCTTCGTCGCCGAACTGGTTCGAGCCGTACACCCAGCCCGGCGGGCCGACTTCGTCGACGGATTCGCCGACGCGGATCAAATCGCCCTCGCGGAGGTCGAGCTGCCGCGGGTCGGTCGCCGCGAAGTCGTACGCCGCCTTCAGGACGGGACAGACGAACGGCGCCCAGGTCCGGTCACGCAGCGAGAAGACCCACGCGCCGGCGGGCACCCTCGCGGCCGGCGGCCCGCGGTGCCCGCCGAACAGGAAGATGCGGTGCCGCGCCGCGACCGCGGCGTGGCCCCACACCTGCGGGGCCGGCGAGCAGCTGATTTCGGTCCACACGCGCTGGCGCAGGTCGAGGACGTGCAGCGCCGCCGGCGGCGCGGTCTGGTCCGGGCGGATGCCGCCGGCCAGGTACAGGCACTGCTTGTACGCGGTCATCGAGTGGTGCATGCGGGGCGTCGGCGGCGCGCCGCTGCATGCGACGGCGGACCAAGTGTGCGTCTCCAGGTCCAGAACCGGCAGGCAGCCGGCAGGATCCGCCTCGCCGAGCACCGACCCGAAGGAAACGTACATCAGCTGCCCGTCGACGGCTGCAGCGTGGTGCGCGCGCGGCCGGACGGCATCCCCCGCGCAAGCCACCCGCCGGAGCTGGGTGCCGTCGAGCTCCCACAGGCCGCCGCACGGGTTCCCCCTGCGGCTCAGCCCGCCGAAGAGCAGGACCACGTTCCCGTGCACCACCGCCGAGTAGCCCTCCACGGGCAGCTCCGACGACATTCTTTCGTTTGTCCTTTTCGTGTGGGGTTCCTCTTGCTCAACGCATTCCCACTGCTGGGTGTGTTCTGGGTTGTTTGCACGGTGGCGTGGCCGCAATAAAAAAAGATCCTCGCAAAGTATGACAACAAGTGCACAAAGGCGGTCAGCGAACGGACTGAATTGAATGACACGTATGGTGGTGTTCTTGCGCAAGCAATCGTGGGAGCGGGTGCAGCTGAGTTCGTTGCCACCATGCTATGCTGCAAAGTTTCTTCTTTGTGGTTGCTGCGCACAGGGCCACTTGTCGAACTGGCTCAGATAGCCGCCGAGCTGACGTTTTGATGGGATTGCACGAAGGGTGCGTCCTGCGGATACTACGGGCAAGAGGCCATGCTACACGCACGACCAAGGCGAGGCGGACCGTTCGCGTTGGGCAATGACCACCGAGAGAATCCCTGGATCCTAGGAGACGTGTCGCGGCTATCGGTACGGTCCGATCAGAGCAAGGGCGGCTGCTCCCTTGTCGGATAGCTACAAACGGGCTTCGGCCCGAATCCTCGTTTTGGAGACACCAGTCAGGTGGGGAGTCTGGCTGGGGCGGCACATCCGTTTCACGTTGACGCAGCCCGTTGCGCAGTGCACGGGACCCATGCATCCAACTTGCGCTCGGCAGTTGCAGTTGCTTAGTCCTGAGCTTCGGCGGATACCCGCTGAAAAGGAGAAAGGAACACATTTCACGATTTCTTTGTTGTTGTTCTTGGACTACTCCGAGGAGCCGTTTGTTCCGAGACCACCAGGGGGGGCCTGGGGGCATCGTCGTTCTGATCCGGCGGACGAGGGAAAATGATGATCATCGGCAGGGCAAGGCGAGAAACTTATGCCGAAGCGCAAGCGGTGGAGGCGAGAAGGGAGTCGGGGTGAGCTGCGCTCTTTGTCGTCCTGTATTCGCCCCTTCGTCAGCGGCCAATTCTGACCACGGCTTGTTTTCAGAGTCATAGTTCGCTTGAGAGACCGGGATTTTAGAGTCTCCGGGTGTTGAGAGACCGGGAGTCTCCGGGTGACCTTCGTCGTATGGGTTCTTTTAAAGCTAATACGTACTGGGTAGGTTTGGGGGGGCATGCATGGCTTTTTTCGTGTACACTTTACTTGCATGCTTCGGCAAGTCAGGTCCGAAATCTTCGAGGGAGAAAATCTTTTTTATGCGCAAACCCGTCGGAAAAAACGTTCTGTTGCGCTCTAGTGGAGTTGAACCAGTACCTCGAGCGTGCGTATTGCTGAAACGTCCAGAGAACGTTGCTGGACCGTGACGTTGCCTATTTACCGAGGCGCGAGTCGTGTGGGGAACGTGACCTCCGCGCTGCCACCCTGCGTTCGAATGCGATTCGTGGTCCGGGCATGTTCGCAACCTTGGGCTCTGGACTGAGAAAGTGACCGGTAGTTTGATAGTTTGACCGCAGCCGTAGCGGTTTCAGACCGGCCCGTTTTCAAGGCAGTGGGCACCATCAGCGTGACGTGCACCTTCTTCAGAGTGAACGTTCGCTTGGAACTCCGGGGTTTTAAAATCTCCGGGTGACCTTCGTCAATATGGGAAGAAATCCTTTGTGCTCTGAGTGTTCTTAAGAGCGGTGGTTACACGAGGTAAGAGAATCGGTGTGTACCTTTGGTGTTGGTCACTGGTGCGTTTCGGCCATTATCAACCTAGCTTGCTTACGGTAGGCCTCCTCAGTATGTAAGGTGACTGTCTGTCTTCTTGGTACTCGGGCCGGTGTGTCTGGGAATGTTTGGAGAGAAGCGGTTTCAGACCGGTCACTTGCTTTTCCGGCGCTTCTTTCAGGGCTCCAAGCCCCCCCCTGCCCGCTGCAGGGAGTTGTGGGGGAGTCCGGAGGTGGCGTCTCTCCCCCGGCAGACGATCCCTCGACTTCTCGACGAGCCGGATGACCCGCGGTGAGCGGACGAATAGACTACCGACGGCGGCGCCTTCATCAAAAATGCGACGACTGCACGAAAACGGTGCCTCCCGCCGTGGCGGAAACGCGCAGGCGACGAGCGAACCTGACACACGACTGCGAGCCTGGCACTCGCTTCGCAGACATTCTAGATGTTGCCGCGAAGGGACCATGGCAAGCACACGGCCTTCCTCCGGTGACAAGAACACTGGCCGGGGGGAGGAGAGCTGCGTCTGGACCCGCGCCCATGCTTTCACGGACGGGGCGCGAAGATGCAACGCTCACTCGTCGAAGTCGTTTCATTCGGACTTGGACTTCTTCGCTTTTTTCGTCTCGGGCGTCGGGGCGTCTTCGGCGGCCTCCTTCCGCCTCTTCTTCTTCTTCCCGACCACCTCTGCCTCCACCGCCTGCACCGGCTCCGCGGGAGGCTCGGGCTCCGCCTTCGCTTTGTTCTTCTTCTTGTCCTTTTTATCCTTCTTGCCCTTCGCCGCCGGCTGCTGCTCCGCTTCGGGCGCGTCGCCGCAGACCAGCTGGGCGAGGGACCTGTTGTCGCCTTCGCTCTTTCCCTTCTTTTTCCCCTTCTGCTTGCCCGCGGGTGCGGCGGGGGCCGGGGCGGGGCCGGCGGCGGCGGTGCCCAGCGGCTTGCCTGGGGCCGACGAGGGGTCGGCTCCGGCGTCGGCGCCCAGGATGCTCTTGAGCAGCTTGTCCTTCCGGGCGACACGCTTTTCGGCCTCTTCCCAGTCGTCGTTGCGGTGGGCGAACTGGTCGAGGCGCAGCTTTCCGATGGTCTTCTTGCCGTACCACGCCGACTCGAGCCTCTTCAAGTCGCCGGCCATCTCGGCCGCTATGCTGCGGCGGATTGCGAGGCCGCTGGCTTCGAACAGCTTTTCCACCAGCATCGCCCCGGCCACAGAGGCCGTCGCGATGTCTACGAACGACCCGGTTAGCCGAGACGTGAACTTCTTCAGCTGTGGACAGAGAGTTGCCGTGTGTTCGACCCTTGTCCACGAGGGGGAGGAAATCTCAGGGTGGTGCTTGCAGGCAGTTCATTCGTGCGATGTATGGTAAATGGGAGCTGTGCATGGGAGCCGTGCGTTGCCGGTGGCTGACCTTCTTCTAGCCAGATTCCTTTTCAAGAAACCCAATTAGGATGATCAGCCTCCAAACCACGCGGCCACAGTCTTTAGCCGAAGCTTGCAGGGCAACCCGCTACCGGTACATCTAAAATCGAAGTCTAGTTTTGAGAGTGTGGGAAGGAAGCACACCTCTCTCGGCTTGCTGTTCTTCACAAAGTTCTCGAGCATGATGCTGCCGTCGTTTGAGCTTGACAGCTCTTTCACCTGTGTGTATTTCCTTTTGTGTGAAGCGCCGCTACAACACCGTTTGATACTTTCCCTGCAGTTATCATGTGCTGATCCAGTCACACTTGGCTGATTCCATTTTACATTTTGGAAGCAAACCTTCCCAATCTGCACCTTTCGGCTCATCAGGGTGGGCCGGCACGCACAGGACAAGACAGCCTTTTGAGAAAAGACAGGCGCTCCGTTATGTTGCGCTTGCATGCGTCTTTTTAGCCTTCACCTACCATTCAATGTCGTCGGGCTCCGCAACATTGTTCGTACGAACCGAGCCCGTGTCCTGTCGAAGACTGGAAAAGAGACGGAGAGGGAGCGGGGGAAAATGAATGTTGCACCTGCCATTGCGGAAGCTCCGCGATGCTGAAGAAGACATCCGGGGCGTCGTTGTAGTTGTACGACAGCAGCCGCGACAGCATGACGGTGCCGGCCTTCGTGTTGGTCATCCCCAGCAGGGTTGCGGCGAGCGCCTTCAGGGACCCGTACGCCCCCTCGATGAGCTCCACGACGGCGCTTCGCTTCCCCGGGTGCGCTTGGCCACCTTCCGCGGCGCCGACGAAGATGGCGATTTGCCCGCCTTGTTGCAAGGAGGCCCGTTCTGTGCGTGTTGTAAGACCCGTTAATTTGTTGTTGCGAGCAAGCAGCGAAATGCTCGAGTCGGGCGACGAGAACCAGGGGAAAAGCTTGATAAAGAGAGTGTGTGTTAGATTAGAGCATCTATTTGGTATCTGCATGGTGGATACGAGATCAGGCCAACCTTGTGCGCTAGCTTCGTTTAACCGTGGATCTAATACTCAAGGCTTACCCCAAATTCTCGCTTTCATCTCCCGAGACAAAGAGGGAGAACATCAAAACAAGTCGAAGGTGGACCTCCTGTGTTTTTCAGCCTTCGCCGTATGCGTTCGTGGGGCAATCCATGAAATCTGTAAGGAAGATGCACACCTTTCGCGATGCTCTCCAGCGCCTCTGAAAACACAGCTTCGGTAGGGGCATACGCCAGCCACTTGGCCACGGCGTGGACTGAGGTGCGCGACAAGCGCTGCCAGTTGGCGAGGAAGTGTTCGTGCAGCCGGGCGTGGCCTTCGGCGTTCTGCAGACAGCTCTCCACCACGCGGGAGGACACGTTGTTGGCCAACAAGCTGTCGACGCAGCCTGTCACCACGTTCAAAAGGGGCTCCGGCTGCGGCCACACGGACACGAGCACGTCAAGGAGACCTGCCACCGCCGGATCGCGACACCTGCGCAGGAATGATTTTTTGCTGGAGTACGTTAAGGTTTGAAGCCCGTTCGGGATCCACTATTATTTTTGAACTGGGCGGAAACGGAGTAAGTTCGGCAGTTGAAAGACTCAAAAAAAAAAAAAAAAACACGAAGTGAAAAGCGGGTTGAGTATTTGCTGCGAACAGAGTTTTGGAACCCCGAACGCAGCATCATCGTCAGCGTAAATGCTGGGACTTTTTTATGCGAAGAACGAACCTACCTCACGAAGAAGCTGAGAGTGAAATTCCCGTTAAAACTGAGTCATCGACTCACACAAGGGGAAAAGCATTTTTGGCAAGCAAAGCAGTAAAATCTTTTTCAGCATTTCCTCGTTTCTTCGCACACAGCGCTCGTGCGAAAAACGAAAAGAATGCTGGGGCAGAAAAACAGCAGAGAAGAAGCCCCAAAAGGGGGAGAAGAAAACGAGGTCACACACTCCCGACGGGTTACCAAGTTAACCTGTATTGCTTCCCAAGGCCGATGGTAAGCAGCCAGTAGACTTGGTCCCTGCTGTTTACACAGTTGCTGCGTACCGCCAGACATACAGTGTCGGCGTGGCACCGCTCACTGAGAGCACTTTCGAGAGCGACGGCACACAACCACCTCCGCGTCCGCAAAACGCGAACAGCCAAACCCGACTGGCTTCGCGCGGGGAAAAACGTCAGCACACGTGCAAGAACTGCCTCGACTTCGGACACCAAGCCAGAACATGCAAAAAGCCAGCCGCGAAGGCTGCAGGCAGAAAGGCAGCACCCAAACCAGCCCCAAAGGGCCAGGCAGCAGCAGCGGCCAACCCTCGAGCCTGCCGCAGAGTCCGAGTCAGACTCGGAATCAGAGTCAGACACGAATTCCGGGTCAAACTCGAAGTCCGGATCAGACTCCGGGTCTGAGTCAGACTCCGTCTCGGAGTCCGAGTCCGAGAACGCAGTTGCCCCTTCCATCCTCCCTGGCCCCCTGTGTGCATGCGGCCAAAACTGTGTGCCCCGCGCGACAGGTGTGTGGATGTGTGACAGCCCATGCCTGTCAGTACCGAGCGGAAAGAGGAGGCGGTGGAACGATGCCGCCATAACGCCGTCGTGGACATGCACTGACTGCGACCTGGACTACTGCCGAACTTGTGCTCCCGTGTCGGGCCTGCTGAGATTCAATGTCTTTCATTTCTTCCTTGTCTGCTGAAAAAGAGCATGCAACTGCTCCAACATTCCCTCCCTGAACTTCCCCCCAAAAGTCGGGCCTCGGCACGAGCCAGAAAGAAGCTCCCCAACCGGACTTCTAATCGGAGCCGACAACAAGGCACCCCGGAAGTCGTCGTCCCGACCTAACGGAGCTAAAGGATGGCCAGGTACACACGTCCCGATGTTTCCCTCTCAAAAGGCTAAGGCCCAGCCTCTGTTTGGTGAACGCTAACGCCCGCCACTGAGCCCAGATTCACCTGTGTTTCGTGTGGGCTACAGCACATTTACCTCCTTTGACCTTTTGCAGCTTGCAGCCTCCTCAAGTATTTCCTACAAAGCAGGTGCTTAAAAAAAACCTCCGAAGGTGCAGGCCCAGGCGGGCCAGTTTGAATATGAACCAAGACCGTGATACCGTATGATACCCGGGCCAGGCTTGAACATGAACCGATACCGTGACACTCAAGGCAAACCTGACCTGTCTCGACGACAAACTAATGCAAGAACGGCTGGCGAAGGGTCCAGCAACGTACCTCAGCCAGGCATCAACTGGTTGGCGGTCAACCGTATGATTGCATTGCCTCAGTCGGCCTCGCAGAGACAGTGTTGGTCCCGGTGATAGGCGACTTGCCCGCGCGAAACACTGCTACCTCCAGTGTGCGACACGCGGTCAGTTGGCCGGCCTAAGAAGGAGGAACAGAGGCGAAAGAAAGGGGTACACAGCAATGCCTGCGGTGCGGGAGGTGGGAGCACCGCGCCTTTTTCAACGGCAAGCGATTGTGCAAGCACCCAATCTTGGCTGAGTTCCACTCAAGAACAGGAAAGCGGCATGATGGACGCTGGCAACGACCACGGAAGCGACTTCCCCGACGGCAGCCACATCGACTCCAGCGGCAGCGACCACGACTCGGCAGCACACCCCGCGGGCAGCGACCACGACGGAAGCACAACCAACGGACAGCGACCACGACGGAAGCACAACCAACGGACAGCGACCACGACGGAAGCACAACCAACGGACAGCGACCACGACGGAAGCACAACCAACGGACAGCGACCACGACGGAAGCACAACCAACGGACAGCGACCACGACTCGGAAGCACAACCCACGAACAGCGACCACGATTCGGCAGCACAACCAACGGACAGCGACCACGACTCGGAAGCACAACCCACGAACAGCGACCACGATTCGGCAGCACAACCAACGGACAGCGACCACGACGGAAGCACAACCCAGGAACAGCGATCACGATTCGGCAGCACAACCAACGGACAGCGACCACGACGGAAGCACAACCCAGGAACAGCGACCACGATTCGGCAGCACAACCAACGGACAGCGACCACGACTCGGAAGCACAGCCCACCGACAGACCACAGCGACAGCGACACCTCGAAGGCCCCCAAGGCAGCTGCAAAGCGCGCTCTATCAGCATCGTCGACATCATCGACGTCGACCTCGGAGGGAAGGCCCGTAGCCAAGAAGACTATGGCAAAGCCCGCAGCCAAGAAGGCTCATGCAAAGCCCGCTCCCAAAAGGGCGAAGGCAGCTAGGAAGCGCTACTGCCTGCTGCATTTCTAGCGAGACAGACCACTACATGTGTGTTGCTAGCATCAAACATGCCGGGCCATTAAACTAAGTCTCTTATTCCCCTAGGGTTGGCTGTTTATATGGAAGGATGCCAAAAGGGGGGGAAATCTTAGTTTCGCGTTCAGGCGCTACTTGCCTCTCATGTATGTTTGATGAAAGCATCAAGTCTTCGCGGAAATGCAGAGTCTTGGAACTAACTATAACACATGGTTCCAAACCCCGGAGTCCTGGACTCCTTTCCCTCGCTGCTTCTGCGAAGCAGACGCACAAAGGACGGTGCCACGGCATGATTCGGCAGCCGCTGCTAAACGAAGTGCATGCTAATCCATGTGGTTCATGTACTAAGAAAAAAGTGGAAAAAGAAAGTAAATATAACACTTCATCCTTCGTTCGTCCGTTTTTTAAAAAAAAAGGGGGGGCTCTTTAAGGTGTGGCCAATCCGGTGCCCCTGCTCAAAAAAAAGCGAAATTCAAAAAAAAGCATAAGAAATTCGACCAGGTCACCCGGAGACTCTAAAATCCCGGATTCTCAAGCGAACTATAACTCTAAAAAAGCATAAAAAAGCATAAAAAAGTGCTGGGGAGTTTACGCTGACTTATGCACTTAGGCAGACCGAGGAGGGTTGACGGAGACCCCTGTGAATGCGCCTGGATCTGGGCCTA
Organism: Diplonema papillatum; assembly: GCA_030068145.1. Classification (NCBI taxonomy): domain Eukaryota; phylum Euglenozoa; class Diplonemea; order Diplonemida; family Diplonemidae; genus Diplonema; species Diplonema papillatum. Next base: position 105,704 of record JAPJBO010000387.1, on the reverse strand, counting down.
GGAGCTGGGTGTTGGCCGGACGCTCTGGTAGAATCTCCTTTCCGGGACCCCATCTGGTTGTTCTGGGCTATTGGCAACGGCTTCACTAGGTTTCGAGAGCTGTGGTGTCCGTTGCAGCTGCTTCTGGGGAAGGGTTCGGAACTGAGGGATCTTCTGCAACACGAGCTCTGCAGGAGCTGATGGGATGCATGGCCGCCTGAACGGCGTCTAGATTTCTTCTCTGCCCGCGCATGGCTCGTGTTTTCCTCCTGTCCTTCTTCGTTCTGGCCTCAGGCCGCAACCGTTGTCGACTACGCGGCTTCGTGCTGTCGGTGTTGCTTTTTGATTTGCATTTGTTGACGGCTTCCTCACATCCGATTTCCGCTGAGTAAAAACCCTGTCGAAACCCAGCCAAATCAAAAAAAAGCAAAGAAAAGCAAAGAAAAACATAAAAAAGCATAAAAAAGCGGTAAATTCATGCTGTTTTTGGCTTCAAAAAAAAAGCAAAAAGACAGGCGCTTCGTTTTGTTTGTGCGTGCCGGTTGATCGTTTTCCCACTTGTATTTACCCTGTGTGTATTCAGGTAAGGAATTCTGATCAACCGCCAAAACACGCTGCCTACGTCTTTTTAGCCTGCACAATACATTGAAGGGCAACCCACAAGATTGTTAGTACTAAAAAAAAAAACGGAAAATCCGCTTTTTTTTTAGGGCAAAATTCGCTTGTATCCAAAAGTCAAATTTTCGTTTCGCTTATATCCAAGTTTGGATATAAGCGAAACGAAATCTGGCTCATTGGATATGAGCGAAACGAAATTTGGATTTTTTTTTTGGATATAAGCGAAACGAAAATTGGCTTTTTGGATACCGTACTTGGAAAAAAGACGTACCGGAACAATTATGTACCGGAAATAAGACGTACCGGAAAAAAGATGTACCCGCGGGCCTCAGGGAAAGACTTTGTGACTTTTTCCGCTTGGTTGGGTTCTGCTGGAATTTGTCACAGAGTGCTTGCGCAACTGCCTGCAACAGCCACATCCAGGATCAAATCAAGACGTAACGATGCAACGCTGCGCTTTTCTTCGAGATTCCGCTGCTGCCCCAATCCTGCCAGCTCAGCAGATCGTGCCGGCTGAACAGGCCACGGCAGATGAAGTTGTGGCAGATGCCTCCCGCGCAGGAACAACACAAGGTCTGCAAATCCAGGGTCATGGGCTGCACCGACCTCCGCACCGGTGCGCCATCAATTCCTTTGTTGGAGATTTTCTCGCTGGTCCACGTAGCAGACCGTTTTCGTTGAATTTATGCTCACGTTCTGCTCCGATGAAGAGATTCGCGGAAAATGGACCCAGGAAACAAATAGTATGTGCGTGGTTTGTGGGTCTTTCCAATGTTCAGGGCAGCGGGTATGGAATTTACACCGCGAATTGGCAAGACTTTGCACCGTGGATTCACGCCAAAAAGGTCAAAACTACCAGCGCAATTATGTTGCCACGTCGGGGCAAGTGGTGAAACCCCCGGAACTCGGGGATTGAAGATGTCACCTGACAGGCAGTGTAACAAGAAAATCCGAAATGGATTTTGATTTCCACGATCACCATTCCACATGGATCCACATCTCGAACTCTGGCGGGACGAACCACGTACATGTATTTTGGTCCCCGGGTCTATTTTCCGCAGATCTCTTCATCGGAGCTGATCTCGAGCAACATGTCGTCGAAAAAGGTCTGCAACGTGGACCAGCGAGAAACACTCCAAAAAACGACAACTCAGTGCATCGAACCAGCGAACCGCACCACCGGCCCGCCGCCCACACTGCCAACTAACTAAGCACTCCCCCGACCGGTCGATTTTCCACTTTTTGGCCCTCTTTTCGCCGAGCGGTGCTGCCAGCACTTGTTCCGCGTCGCATCAGCTGACGGTTGGGGGATCGGCGACCGCGACTCAATTAAGGTACGGTCAGCAGTGTCGCCACGTGACGTCGAAGGGTAAATGAATTAACGAGCTTGAATCCATCGCCAGAACAGGAACTTTGAAGCAAAAAAAAATGGCGAGGGGGTGAGGGCCTGAGAGGGGGCATTTTAGCGGGCAAGGGGTACCTCGCGACGAAATCTCAAAGCTTGTCTCCCTTGATTCTCGGGCGGGACCCTACCTCCCCGGACCCCTATACCTCTCCTGTGTCATCATCTCATCCCGAGTGCTCAAGCCGAAGCGAACATCTCAGGGAATCATACGAGCGTGGAGAGAGAAAAGAGGCAGGTTTGGTAAGGTGCGGCCGGAGATCAAGAGAGATTCCGCTTGAGATCCGTCTTTCGTTTTGCCTTAAATATGATGATTCAACCATTCATTCCATTCCATTCAAATTGACCAACATCGAGAGACTCTGGGTGGATTCATCACTTTTTTCCAAATTCACATCTGGGTTTCTCGTGATCCAACCCCACTCTAAAACAGTCGAAAACAGTCCAAAAAAGAAAACAGAGAAAACGAGAACCTATTGGCGAAGATGCCGTCGGCCGCCACAGCTTTGGTCACCGCCGCGCCCAAGCCGTGCAGGGCTGTTCCGAGGGCGGCTGGCGCTGCGGAGAGGTCGTTGCCGCCTCTCTTCTGATTTTTTTCGGGCGGCGCCCTGCCGCTCAGCACATACACCAGCACCCGGAGCGCGAAAGAGCTGCACGGCTCCTGGACCAGGTCGATGAGCGCTATGCTCCGCTCCACGTCGCCCGCGATGATTTCATCGACGGTGCCGTTGAGGAGCGCTTTGAGCGTCGGCAGCCGCGTGGCGTCCTCTTCGTCCGTGTCTTTGGTGACGGTGTCTGCTTCCAGCGACTGGTGGGCGCGTTTGAACAGCTTTTCGAGCACCCTGCTCGCTGCGCGCTGCTTGAGAAGGTAGCAGATGCTGCCGGTGAGTTTGAAGTAGAACGAGCGGAGGTGCACTGGGCCCGACCACTCGACCACCTTCTCCACGATCCGGCTGATCTCGCCGTTGTTCAGCAGCCGGCCCTCGGTGCTTTCGAAGTTCTCCGCGATGGCCGCGTGCGCCGCCTCGAGCACCCCCGCGAACGTCTCCTCCGTCGACTCGTCGACGGTGCGCTCCATCTGCCGCCACATGTCCATCTGCTCGCTGTGCTCCTTCTGCAGCTCGCGCGGGTACATTCGGCCTCCAGAGCTGCGCTTCATCTTCTTTTCCTTTTTCCGGGACCAAGGCCCCGTCTGATGTCCTGCCGCGGGAGTTCAGTGCTTTGGGCGTTTTTCGCTTTGACGTCGCAGGCGGCAGGTGATGCAACACGGTCATGTGGCAGCAGGCTGAGCAGAACCCGTTCGTCCCGGGGACCCTGTACTGGGGGCCGGCCACTACGTGAGCAGCGTCCACCTCGCGCCTCCCCGGCTTCGACTCTTCCAACGGCGCCGGTGACGACGCACAGCGTCGATTGCCAAGGCGTCTTTGCGAGCAGCTGGCCTTCGCCTTGAACACAAGCCCGTAGAGACGGATGGCCACAAGCTCTGCGTACTGCGGTCGACTGGTAGTGCGCTCTTGTTCCCAGAGTCCCCATGCATGATGTCCCGACACAGGAGAAATGAAGGAGACAGAAACGTGCGCCTCTGAAAGCAAGAATCAGAAGCCCAAGGGGGTAACATGCGCTTCTGGAAGCAAGGGCCAGAAGTGAACCGGAGAGAAACCATGCCGGCGGAGGAGAGTCAGAGTTCTCAGAGAGCCAAAAAAAAAGGCAAAAGGGTCGGCTCTACTGGAGAGTCCTATGGTTGGTTTGCGTCTCCCCTGCCCGGAGGCAGAGTGACGGCAGAATTGGCACCTTTCAGGCTCCTCCGCAAGAGGACTGCCTGCAAGTTAGAAAGGAAGTTGCGGAATTTCGGAAGAGGCGTATGCAAATCTTCGAGCCCGTTCGCCGGGACCCCTACATAATCTGCTCAATGTCCCTCAGGACAGGCAGACCCAAAACAGACGTTCGGATGGCCTGTCTCGTCTTCGGTCGGAACGCGGAATGCGGAACCCTCAGAAGTAGTCATCAGAAGTCGATGCATCTTCCACCCTTCTCCCAGTCTCCGTATCGCGTAGGCTCGAGTCCAGGGTAACCGTTTACCTGCGTGAACGTAGGGCGCTTGGTTGTTTCAAAAAAGAAGTAAGACGAGTCCTCAGATAGTACACAGATATTGAACATCAGTGCGGTTCTCAGCCCGAATAATCTTGAACAAGTTGCATCCGTGACGGAAACAAGTGTACCTTTGAATTGTGGATTGACGTACAACAACAACAACAGACGCATATTCATCCGAGAGCTAGGGGAGGTGCTGGTGTTTATCACGGTCCACCACGGCCTATCAGGTCCGTCCCTGTCCCCTACGGTCCAACAGGAGGAGATGAATCGGCTTAAAATGCAAGGCATACCTCGCCAGTCTTCTCGTTGACGCGGAGTGAGTCCGACGGCTTGCCGACGTTCTTGTAATATTCGGGACTGCCCACGCTGAGTGCCATACGCGCCGCCATGTCATCGGCAGGCTTGTACTTGTCGGTCTTTCGTGCAGAGGCGAGGAACGTGGCTCCCTCACGCTTTGAGATGGACGTGAACTTGATGTCTGCAGGGTTGGCCCCCCACGCCGCCCGTGCAATCAGCGTTCTCCGCAGCATGGTTCGGGTTCCTTTTTTTTTTTTTTTGAAATATGCGAATGCTGCAGGATGTTGCTGATACTGAGAGGGAGAACACATCGACCCGGGTCAAAGGTTGGTGGTTAGTCTTCAGCATTCCCAGGGCCTCCCATCCGCCTGGATGTGTTCTCGTGGTCGTCGCTGCCGCGCTGACCTTTTTTTTCCCGAGAGCAGGAACTACTCAGTTCTGGGTCGCCTCACTACTACATGCTGATCATTGTTGTTGATTGCTGTTGCATTGTTGAATGCAGCTTGTCTACCGTTGATTGTCGAGGTTTGGTTCCGACTTGGGAATCCTGCAACCATGTGTAACAGATGCACCAAGCACCCAAAGCGACTGGCGGCTCCAAACGACTGCGAGCCGAAGCCCGCTTGACATCGGTCCTCCTTGGAAAGCGACTCTTTTCCGAAACTGCAAAAAAGAAGCGCCGCAAGCAATACGTAACGATACGTCCCGCAGGAGCACACAACCACGCCGCTGTTGCAACGACATCTGTTCCTGCGAGTTTTCAAACGTTAGGAGACACGTAGACGTTCGGTTCGTCAGATGAGGAGTTAAATTGCTCAAGCTGCAAAGAACACGGGTTGACAAACACGTGGCTTCCTTCGAACAAGCACTCGTCCACATACTCACTGAGAGCTTGGGACCAAACACAGTGCCACCTAAGGTTTCCTGTATGAAAGGAGCGAAACACAAAGCACGCAAGACACCATGTTGAGCACAGACGGCCCGATCGAGCCAACCTAAAGGACGGACGTGCCGTCCCTCCCTTCTCTCTTCTGCCCACAGCACGCGCGGCAGCTGCTAGGGCCTCTTCCAATAAGTCAAAAAAAGCTGCCGTCTCTAGAACAGCGTGTACGTCCGGTAAGTCGCTGCTCGTAGCCCGGCTCTGCCAGACCCGCTGCTAATAAGGAGACAATCCCTAGACAATCAACGATCGACGCAGATTCCGTTCAGCAGCGTGACGTTTCGACGTTCGCCCTCCCAAGCCGCGGGAGCATTTCCAGGTGCAACGGGAAGATATCGTTCCACCCAAAACAACATTGAGACGAAGATGCTCGCCTGCCCAAGATTGAGTGTAGGAGAAGCCCTCGGAGTAACCACGGCGTTGCATGCCACCGCACGGGCTCCACAGCAGGGATCTTCAATTGAGCGAGAAAAGCGAGAAACGTGGCACGGGATATTGACTTCGTGATACCGCGCGCATCTGAAAAGCCTGACTTCCCGAGTGGACGCCGCGGTAGGGCATTGGGAAGCAATGATGTCCAGTTGCCTCGTGAACCTACAGTTGGGCCGTCCGCATTGCCGCCACACATCGATGCTTGTGGGTCCTGGTTCCGAACGTTCGAAACAACTGCCTTTCTTTCGTTTTCAGCAATCAGCGACAGCCGGGATCAGCTTTTCATACACTGCGCAACCCTTTTCGAAGATCGACCGAGAAAGGTATTCGTCATGCTCGTGGAGCAAGATGGGATCCCCCGAGATCGGAGAGAAGCCGAAGGCAGTGATGCCCAGCTGCCTCAGGAACCTCGAGTCGGTGGCGGCCGGGAAGACCTCCTTCTCCGTAACGGCGCCCGTGCCCTCGACGGCTCCCTTGAAGGCCATCCAGTACGCGTTGTCGTCGCCTGTCGGAGACACGAGATGCTCCTTCAGCGGAACGCCACGGTACGGCGCGAACCCCCACGCCAGGCTCCCCTCCGGCGCGTCCCACTCAGCCTCCGACTCCCTGCACCACTTGTTGAACAGTTCCTCGATCTCCGCGTGCGGCTTCGTCAACGCAATCCGGATATCCAGCCCCGCCATCGCCTCCGTCGGGATGACATTCAAAGCGTACGTCTGGCCTCCATCCGACGACACGCCGGCACGCAGCGCGGTCAGGTTGACAGTGGTCACGTCTCCCAATTTCTTGCACTTCGCATGCCCGCAGCCATGTTCGGCCTCAGACGCGTGCAGCACCTTCTCCTCCGCGGCGCGGTACCTCAACGCGCGCGAGCACCACGAGTTGATCATGTTGGTCGCCATGCCTTTGATGAACCGGCTGCCGTGCCCTGTGGGCCCCTTGGCGGTGACCTCTATCCCCCAAGGCGTCCTTTCGCCGTAGAACACGGTATACTTGCCCTGCTCCGGGTTCGACAAACCCTCGTCGATGGCGCAGCCGACGTTCAGGTTTTTGAAGGCGTCGGTGGCCACCAAGTGGGACATCCCGCCCCCTCCGACCTCCTCGTCGGGGACGTACGACAGGTGCACCGTTCGCTTCGGAACGTAGCCGGCGGAGACCAGCCGCGAGATGGCGGCGAGGTACTGGATGCAGACCGACTTCATGTCTTGCGCGCCCCTGCCGTAGATGCGGGGGCCGCCGGGCCACGCGGCGTCCTCGGCGAGGAGGCCGTCGAATGCCGGCTTGGTCCAGTGTTCTTCCATCACGGGGACGACATCGTAGTGGCTGTTGAGCAGGACGCTGGCCAGCTCGGGCTGCTTGCCTTTCCACGTCGCGAGCAGCACGGGCTTGCCTTTCTCGCTGCCTTCGACCACCCGGGTTTCGAGGCCGATCGCGTCAAACTCCTGCTTCAAGAACGCGACGGCCGATTCGTTGGCCCCGTTCTTGTGCCCCTCGGACGACACGGTTCGGAACCGGAGGAACGATCTGAACAGCTCGACGGCCTTCGCATCTGTTATGGGACCCATCGTCCTCTTCTTCTCGCTTATTATTTTTCTGGGGTAGGTTTGTGATGCGGCAGATAGTGCTTCTATAGTAGTCAGGACAGTACACGGATTTCATGATGTGGGACGCAAAGTTTGAAAAGGGGTACAGGACAACTCTGAGGCCTTCCGGAAGGCACGAACCTGCAGAGTCCAAATGTTCATCCCTTGGGGGACAACCTCGTAGTGGCTATTGAGCTAGAGGCTGTCCGCTAGAAGGACGGATTTGCCCGTTGAGCTGCTTCGGCCAACTGGGTTTCGAGGGCCGATCGCATCGAACTCCTGCTTCAAGAACGCGACAGCTTGCCCCTCGGACGACACGGTTCGGAACCGGAGGAACGATCTGAACAGCTAGACGGCCTTCGCATCTGTTATGGGGCCCATCGTCCTCTTCTTCTCGCTTATTATTTTTCTGGGGTAGGTTTGTGATGCGGCAGATAGTGCTTCTGTGGGACGCAAAGGTTGAAAAGGGGTACAGGACAACTCAACTCTGAGGCCTTCCGGAAGGCACGAACCTGCAGAGTCCAATGTTCATCCCTCGGGGAAGGACAGATTTGCCCGTTCAGCCTTTGGCGAGAAGGACGGATTTGCCTGTTCAGCCTTTGACGAGAAGGACAGATTTGCCCGTTCAGCCTTTGGCGAGAAGGACAGATTTGCCCGGTCAGCCTTTGACCCCCTGGGTTTCGAGCCCATTACATCGAATTCTTGCTTCAAGCACGGTTCAAGACGATCCGAAAGAAAAAGTGTCTCGAAAGCGCGTTTTCTTTGGAGGAAAAGGACACGTTTTTTGCTCTGGGCCGGAATGGGAAAGGCGGGGGCGGGGGGGCGGGCTAAAGAAATGGAACGAAGGGCCATTCGGTGTGCGGAATTTTGGCAATTCTTGGTCGGGTTTGCACCGAGGGCTCCTCTTTTCGTTATGTCACTGGTTGTGAACGTAGGGTGGGTTTTTGCCTTGAGGCTTTTCGTGTTATTCTGCAGATGCATTGAGCTATCTTTGTGTGTGGTTGTTTAGCATTGAGTTATTTTAAGTACATGAACCACATGGATTAGCATGCACTGTTTAGCAGCGGCTGCCAAACATGAAGAGTGATGCGAGCAGTCCACGCTGTGCTGTGTCTAAAGCGTTTCACAGGAAGCTACGTACTGCCCCCAGCGCACCCGAGGCTACAACCGTGGAAAGCGCGATACATGGAGAAGAAATGAAACGCGTTCGCCCCCGCTTCCAGTTGGGTCTCAATCGGAGTCTCGGCATTGTCCCTTCCGTACAGATCTCACTAATACGAAAAGGAGGGGGGGAAAAGGGTAGAACGAAAAGGGGCAGCAGGAGGTGCTTCGAAAAATGCCTCCCCTCCCTCCACGGCTTCCAGCGTCAGACTGGTTTTGCGGCGCTAGTGTCAACTGTCCCTCTATAGAGTCTGGAGACCCAGGATGGCCAAAAATAAACCGAACAAACAGGACCTGCTGAAGGGCGCACCCTGCAGTGAGTTTTTTTTTTTGTTGATAACGAAAGGAATTCGATACTTGTACATGCATGGGTTAGTTGACGACGTCGCTTTGCAAAGATGCTGACAGTCGCATCTTCCGGTGCCCTGCGCTGGAAGGGGGCGTCAGGAAGCGAACGGGCAAGGCAGAAACAAAAATAAGAGAAAGAGAGAGACGAGTTCGAGTCCAGGGACCAATGGGGGGGGAAAATGAAGGAAAACAAAAAATAAACCTTTTGCGGTACACGTTGTTCCACTGGAGGATTCCCGATGCTGCCCGGCTCCCGTTCTTGGCCCCCCAGGCCTACATCTCTTTTTGTAGTGTGCTTCGTTCTTACGCTGGCCCTCCGTCGAAAACAAGCATTGGGCCCTCTCAGGTCTCAACGAGCCCCTTTGCTTTTCTTTGTTATCGAACCAGTCTTCAGAGAAAGACGCCCGGGTGACCTGTTGTTGTTGAACGGTTACACCGCTGCATTCAACCAAAAATCTTCCTGTGTTGTGTGGAGCTACAGCGCAGTAGCTCCTTTGTTATTTGGGCACGTGTTGCGTTTCCGGTGTTGTCCTGTGACCCGATAAGTGAGCCAATGTCATCCTAGATACAGTTGTGGCATGCTTGCTCTTGCCGACTGCAAGAGCCCGACGTTGTCCAATGCGTGCCACAGTCGTTGGGTGGTATCGACGCACACGTTTATGGGGTGTCATTTGCACGCACATGAGTACCACGCTATCGTTGCGGGTCGGTATCAAAAAAGAAACCCCACCGCGTATTCAAAGAGATCAACACGTTGAACATGGATTTCCCCCCCCCGAAGAAAGGCGCTGCGTACAACCTTTGCGCGCGCTGTTCAAGTGCCGAGAGGTTCGCCGTTTGTCGTCGTCGTGGGCTCACGCCACCTTCTTGAGGGTGGGGACGATTCTCTGGGCAGCCCTTTTCGTCCATTCGCTGTTGGAAACGCATGCCGCCGCGTCTGCCGCGAGCGAGTCGCGTGTGCGGAGCTTCGAGGGATCGCGGGGGTAAGGGCGACGAAGCTTGGCGTCCGGGTTCAGGGTCACACCAAAGCCCGGCTTCTTGGGATCAAGGGTGATGTACCCTTTCTCAGGCAGCGGCTCGTCGAGGAAAAGCGACCCGAAGTACGGCTGGACGGAGTCGGCAGTTGGGGACAGCATGATGAACTCGGTGATGGGGCAGTTGCTGTAGGCGATCTGCAAGTGGTAAGAGTACACCGAGCTGCCATGGGGGATGACGGGGATGTCGTACGCCTGGGCCATCGCGCACACTTTGCGGGCTTCGGTCATGCCGCCGCACCACGTGATGTCCGGCTGCAGAACGTCGATGCACTTCTTTTCGAGCAGCTGGCGGAACCCGTACCGGGTGTACTCGTGCTCTCCGCACGTGAACAAGTTCCAGTGGCCGGCCTTCGCGCGCACCTCGGCGTAGCCCTCGTAGTCGTCAGGCGGGAGGTGCTCCTCGATCCACTTGATGCCGTGCGGCACCTCTTCCTTGATCCTGCGAGCGAGCTCGATCGTGTACGGCACCGTCAGCGACATGTAGCAGTCGAGGGCCAGCGGGAAGTTCCCGATCTTCGCCCGGATCTCCTTCAGGTACTCGATGTTCATGTCCATCCCCTCGTCGCCATCACCCGGACCATACGGCAGCGGCACCTTCGCCTGCACGAACCCAGCCTCCTTCGCGTAGTCAGGCCGGACAGTCGTAGCGTACACGGGAAGCTTATCCTTCGTCTTCCCCCCGAGCAGATTGTACACCGGCTCGTTCTTCAGCTTCCCCAAGACGTCCCACAGCGCCAAGTCCAGAGCGGAGATGGCCTGGATGGTGAGACCCTTCCTCCCGTAGTTGATCGTGCTGCGGAACATCTGGTCCCAGATGAGCTCGATGTTCCTCGGGTCCTGGCCCTCGACGAATCGGGACAAGTGGTTCTCGACAATGTAGCAGCCCGGCTCTCCCGCGATTGCGATACCGACGCCCGTCATGCCGTTGGTGAGCTCGACGATAACGATCATGGATCCGATGGCGTCGATGCCCCACTGCTTCCTGCTCTCCTTGTACAGAGGGTACACGCTCATGGGGTTCGAGATGGGCGTGTCGACAATCCAGTGGCCCTTGGCCTGCGCGTGGCAGTCAGCGCCGCCGCCCGCCTGCTCTTCTTCGGCTTTGCTGTCCATGACATAAGCCCGGACCTCTTTCACGACCACTGCATCGGCCTCCGGCACTACGGGCAGGTGGGGCCGGTAGCTGACGGACATCTTGCTTGCTTTCCCCTGGGTTTTGGTTTCTTCTCCGATGCCTGAAGGGTTGTGAGAACGTGCTTGGATTCGCAACCTTCAGGTTTCTTTGTATTGCACGTTGATGCGTTGGCACGGCTAAACATCCTCGCTGCACAAGTGCTGAGGTCAACGGCAGCAGTGGCAGCACACCAATGGTTGGAAAAGTCTCTGGGATCCCGCGGCAAGGCTTACGACCAGTCGGAAATACTCGACGTAGCTGCGTTGACTCCAAATGGAAGGGAGTAAATGTGAGAGGGGCAAATACAACACAAACACAATCTGATTTGTTTGTTCTTCGCTTGCACCACGTTCTTTGTCTGTCAGCTTTTGTCGAGAATTTCCTTCCAAGCTGGCACTTATGTAAAAACAAATTCCCACCCAAGCGGCAGTCACGGATGGTCGAGTCGGGTCGGCAGGCATCGAGTCTGACACACACACGTCTGCATCATGTAGCTCCACCGCAGTCGTCCAGAACTTCGGCGTAATGCCAAGGAGTGCAAGACGGTTGAAGTATGGCTAACGGAAGTTCCCAGCTGAAGCAACCGCGGGCTCGGTGACAGCCTTGACCGACAAAGTGTAGGTTCAGATTGGAGAGGATCCCAAGTAGCTGATCGTTCCGTGCGTTCGCAGAGTTAAAGTTCGCTTGAAATTCCGGGGGTTTAGGGTCTCCGTGTGACCGTTCATGAATGGGTTCTCTTAGAGCAAGAAAGGGCTATATGGTGACGGGTTGTATATTGGTGCACGCTTTCGTTATGGGTTATGGCTAGCCATGTCCGGGACTTTTTGTGACCGACACGTTTTTTGTGTGTTCTGCCGGAATAACTCGGGTGGCCTCCTAGTCACTAAAAGCTTGTTGGTGTACGCTCAAAGTTTGTGCTTCGGAACGTGCGGTTCGTTTCACACCGCGTTGTAGCCAAAAAACAGAAGACTGAAGAGAGCAAAGGATATTGAGCCGCAGAGACAGAATGAAAACGAGGATTAGGCGAAGGCGGAGCCAGACTGTTCTATTAATCCCTTATTACTCGACGGGGGGGGAGGGTGGGCGTGGGTGGGGGGGGGGCACGTTGACGTAGCGACACAGTCTTTTTTGTCATGTACAACGTCCACAACACTAGGCTCTTCAGCAGTGGCGGCTTTTTCTGCACAAATGCTGGAGGTCTAGCCATGAAGAGATTCTAGCTAGGTCGGGAAAAAGGATGGCTCGTGTGAGTAGTCGCAACGAAATCACATATATCTTTGGCAGGCATATGAGTTGCATGTGGGCTTGTCATAACGACTATGCATGCGACTATCTGCAAGCTTCCGCTGTGTACGTCTGAGGGCGCAAATCTTTCGGTTTAGGGGGTGTTTGCTTTCCCTCATTCCGTATGGCGGAGCCCCTTGGTCCAGTTCGTGAAGTGTTCCTGACAGATTGAAGCCGGGGGGAAACCTTGTTTGGCCCGTGGAGGGGTTTTGGGGGTATTTGCTTTACCCCTTTCGCTTTCACACCCACTGCGATGCCTTGGGTTTGGGATGATCCACAGGAGGACTTCGTGTTCCGGCCTTCGCCGCTGAAGTGGAAACCCCGGCTTGAACGTGTTCCGCACCCAAACGCCCAACAACAGGGTGAATTTGTATAGCGGATGGCTCCAACGTGTTCACACAACAACAGAGCTGAACTGTAGGGTGGCGGATGGCTCGCACCCAACGCCTAACAGCAGGGCTGAGCTGTAGGGCAGCGGATAGCTCCAACCGCCCTACAACAGGGTATCCAGATCCTGCAGTTGAGTCGGCACGAAAAAGCGCGGGGTAAAGAGGTTCGGCGGCCACCTGTCGAAGTCATTTGGAGAGTGAGTAAGGGCCTGACTCTCTCTAATGCGTAGGTTTGGCCTGTGGATTGCCACCCGCGCAAGTTCGTTCACATCGGCAGTACTAGCGCTAGTGATCCCAAGGGCTTGCATGACAAACGGGTCAGAGTATCCAGAATTGACAGCTCACAGCCGTGCGTGTAGCGATGCATCACCAGGTTGTAGCTCTACAGGCTTGAAGGGTAGCATTCCCTCCCAGAAGTTCTGTCAGGACGTGTGACTGAACCCCCTTTGAGGGAGAACCTGAACCCCCTTTGAGGGAGAACCTGAACCCCCTTTGAGGGAGAACCTGAACCCCCTTTGAGGGAGAACCTGAACCCAGAACCTGAACCCCCTTTGAGGGAGAACCTGAACCCCCTTTGAGGGAGAACCTACAGGCCCGAATGGCAATGCAAAACATCAACAACAACGAAAAGGAGAAAGCAGAATGAAGGCCTTCCTGGGACCAAAAAGAAAGAAACAACAAAACCCAACAACGACGACAACGAAAAAAGGAACATTTCCGGATTTGGGCTTGCACTGATAAACAAAGTAACGGACGTCACATCAGGATTAACGGCCCAACGATGATGAAGACGACAAAGGAAAACCCTTTGTGTTCTTCGCCTGCACAGGGTATAAACCTCTCTAGAAAGAGCTTGCCTCCCTGAGTTCGCAAATCTTGGCACGTTTGTTCGTTGGCTTCGTTGAAACCTGTTCGTGTGCACCTCCGTTCCGGAGATGTTCCCTTCGAAAACGTTCCTCCAAATACAACGTACTTCAAAAAGTAGCAGTAGTACGCGGTTCAAACTTGATAAATTTATGCAGTCGGATATATCAACCTGCGCCAACCATTAGCAGCACCAGAAATTCACGAAAAGAGACGGTCATACGGTAGACAGGCACCTACTGCGGCACCATACTGAGGAGGGCACTGTCGTTCTGGAGAGGTACGCATTTGCATGCAAATAACTCCCCGCTAACGTGAGTAAACTCCGCTGTTTAGAGCGAAAGTTCGCTTGAAACTCCGGGGTTTTAAAGTCTCCGGGTGACCTTCGTCAATATGGGAAGATATCCTTTGTGCTCTGAGTGTCGTAAGAGTGGTGATTACACGAGGTAAGAGGATCGGTGGGTACCTTGGTTGTTGGTCATTGGTGGTTTCGGCCATGATCCACATACCTTACTTACGGTAGGCCCTCCTCAGTATGGTGCCGCAGTAGGTGACTGTCTGCCTTCTTGGTACCGTATGACCGTCTCTTTCCGTGAAATTTCTGGTGCTGCTCATGGTTTGCGCAGGTTGCATATCCGAAACTATATCGTATTGCTGCAATACAGGTGGGGTGCTACAATTAGCGTGTAGCAAGGTTTTTGAGTGAAAAAACTCTGTTGGGGATTTATCGGTATATCGAAGCGAACCGGATTCAAGCCGGTATCCGCAGTGGACACGCCCGGTGCTTATTTCCACGAAGGCTAGCAGGGGGGAGAAACAAGACAACCGAAAATTGGTCTTTTTCGTCGACCGGAGACGTCCCCCGGCGCTGAAATCGTTCCTGTGTTTCGCGTGGGCTGGAGCACGTTCCCAGCTTTGCGGGCGGCTTGCGACTGCCGGCCTCCTCGAGGACTTCCCGCAAAAAGTCAGGCGCTTATTCACAAAAGAAATACACGAGGGACTGCCTTGTGCCCATTGCGAAGGGGGCTCGAGGGGGAGAAAACAACACGACTACAAAGTGGAGCCCTTTTTTTTGTTGAACGCTTACGCCCACCACTAAACCTAGAGTTCTCTGTGTTTCGTGTGGGCTACATCACATTCACTTCCTTTGATCTTTCGCAACTGGCAGTCTCCTCAAGCATTTCCTACGAGAAAGAAATGTGAAAACGAGTTTTTGCCTAGAGGCTTTTCGTGTTCTTCTGCAGATGCGTTGAGCTATCTTTGTGTCCATGCTTTCAGTCGCCTTCTTAACCATGGTCAAGTGCGCATAGAAAAAAGACGCCGAGCCTCAAGCAAGCCTCGCGCCAGCAGCCTGCGAAAAGGCGGCAACGACCTCCGGGGGCACACTTGCTGTATTTGGGTGCGAACAAACCCCGCGAGGTGCCTGCTGCTTTCGTAGTGTTATAAAAGAAAGCTGAGCGTGCCTATGTGTGTGGGCGCGTGTGCGTGTGGAATTCCATCACGGGTAATCCCTGAAGCGGAGTGTAACCCCATGTGTGTGTGCGCATGCGTTGTTGTGTGTTGAAGCGCAGTAGTGGGTCACCCTTGAGCGGAGTGTAGCCCATCTACCCAACGCGTTCGCGATACTGCTGAAGCGCCTGCCGCGATGCGGTATTGTAGCCTCATTGGGCTTGGGCCTCCTTCTTCGTGGTTGACGTGTTTCCTGACTACAGCCAGAATGCGTTGTGAGTGCGCGTGTTAAAGCTCGGTAATGGGTAATCCCTGCGCGGAATACAGCCCCTTCTTCCGCCCTTTTTACGTTCCTGCCGAGGCACCTGCCGCCCGCTCGTGATGTCACTGTGGAGGTCAATGATGGGTAACACCCGACGCAGAGCATAGCCCAGTGTGTGCGTGTGTGTCTTGCAGACCCGTTGTGACTAGTTGTGAGGTCCTCGTCACGAGCTCGTGGATGCAATCCTCAACCACCGAAAGGAAGTGCGCCGAATCATCTGATTCCTTGTCATCAAACTGCACACCGGACGTGAAGCGCGCACCGGAGACAAACAGTACGCGGGGCAAGAAGCGACCGAAGCATGACACGACGAGTCTGTAGCGGCTTGTGCAGTCTATCGACACAGATTGTTGCAGCACAACAAGTTCAAACTACCACATACCACTACGTATACTACAGGGTACTCTGTAGGCAGTATGTACGTAGTATGTATACCACCACCACGCAGTGCGTGTGTATACGACGCGGATACCGTCTAGGACGTAGTGCCTCCCTCCACGGAAGTACGTCCACGCCGGTGGGTGTTTATGTGTGCAACTTCGTTTAGCCACACCCAACGTGTGAGGGAATGGAACCGCCCCGAGGAGGACCTCTCTGACCATGGTCAATCGCCCCCCTGAAACCACGTCCAGGATTCGAATTCGGGGTAGTGCGGTCATCGAATCGTTGGACGCCGTCAGTGGCAGCCAACCGGAGTACTGTTTACAAAACAAGTGCATTATTCAAAAGGGACATTTTAAAACAAGGGGGAAAAATAGACAAAAAAAAAGACGAACAAGAAAGGATTAAAAAAAAAAGAAGCGAAAGAGAAACCGGAGCACGAAGAGAAGCAAAGCGATTCACAGCGGCGGTCGTTCTCGCAGGGCAAGCGCGTCAGCATCAAGGGAGTATTTGAGTCGCAGCTGGCTTGAAGAACAGATAAAAAAATACTCGAGGGACTGCCTTGTGCTCATTTCGAAGGAGGCTAGAGGGGGAGAAAACAATACAACTACAAAGTGGGTCTTTTTTGTTGAACGCTTACGCCCGCCACTAAACCCAGATTTACCTGTGCTTCGTGTGGGCTACAGCACATTTACCTCCTTTGATCTATCGCAACTGGCAGTCTCCTCAAGAATTTCCTACAAAGCAGGTGCTTATACAAAACAAAAAGTGAGGGGGGGGTTCGTTGTTCTTAAAGGGGGAAGGGATGGTCAGTCCTGCTTCTGGGTGCGGTAGGTTTTCCGACTCCCGCAATCGTGACCTTTTAAGAAGTCGGCTGAACCGGGAGCTACCGGAGAAGGTGCGCATGTGCTTAGGTAATACAACCTGGTTCGATTGCGGGATAATGAAACCTCGGGGGTGAACGACTGCGTGTTTTTCCCCGTTCAAGAAAAAGAGGTTTAGCCAATTGTTTCCTGCAGGAGACTTCCACAATTATCTCAGCATCAGGAGGCGGTTGCATCCGTTGATGTCAGCGCTGTCGTGCGGCAGGTGGAGACGGTATGTGGGTGTGCAGATTTCCTACGCGCCAGGCACAAACAAAAGGTCCCGGTTTCCAACACTCTTCGCAACCGTGTTGTCGGCCAGAAATTGCTGCAGTTTAAAAACCAAGGACGTTGAGCGTTGGAGCATGTATGTACGGTGTGACACATACAACATGCGCACAGCATCTCTTCCCGCGTTCGTCGAGCGAGACTCGAGGGACAGTGGGGTACCCTTCAAAAAAGACAGGCGCTTCGTTTTGTTTGTGCGTGCCGGTTGATCGTTTTCCCACTTGTACTTACCCCTGTGCCATTTTCAGGTGAGGAATCTGACCAACCACCAAAACACGCTGCCTACGTCTTTTTAGCCTGCGCAATACATTGAAGGTCAACCCGCAAGATTGTTAGTACTAAGGTTTGCACAGAGGTGGGAGTGCGGAGCCGGTTTAAAGGCAAAGGGTGGTCCATCTAGTCCTCATCTTCCACTTTCTGATACGTTTGCCGGCCTTCTTTTTGCCTTGATCGCAATCTCTGCTTTGTTGCCTGACAGGCTAGCGCCAAACGAGTGTGGTCTTGTCCCGGCCAAAGCCAGCACAAGTGAACGCTTGCCATCAGGCCCTTTCACTTGCCACATCGACCCGCGTTTAGCTGCCTTGCTGACCCAAGTCGGCATCTCGTTGGCACTGGCATGCCGATGCAACAAAACAGCCCGAAAGACCCTGACTCTGGCAAACCCTAGTTATTTGCCTTGATCGCAATCTCTGCTTTGTTGCCTGACAGGCTAGCGCCAAACGAGTGTGGTCTTGTCCCGGCCAAAGCCAGCACAAGTGAACGCTTGCCATCAGGCCCTTTCACTTGCCACATCGACCCGCGTTTAGCTGCCTTGCTGACCCAAGTCGGCATCTCGTTGGCACTGGCATGCCGATGCAACAAAACAGCCCGAAAGACCCTGACTCTGGCAAACCCTAGTTAATAAAGCAACAGAAGGCGGCGAGCGTTTTTAAAGTCATGTGGGACTGCGCGAAAACGAAGGAACAACGCCGACCCCTTGAAGCGCTAAAGAAAATGCGTAGTATCGTGATGATTTGACAACGTATTTTGTTGCTGAGGTGTCAAAGCCCCGTTAAAACTTCTTGAACTTGCGGCAGCGGCCAAGGCTTGCCGTGCAGCGCGTATTGAAACATCGCACTGCCCAGGGTAGTTTACTCTTTTCGTTCTTAGTGTCATTGACCGCAACGTTTGCGGTCCAAAAAACAGCACTCTTTTCGAATGCGTGAAGCTCGATGGCAGAATGCACATCGTCGTGTTTGTGGACGCGGATGCTGTTACGTTCCGGTTGAGACTTGGACTGTTCCCAGTTCACCCGCCGTTACAAGGAGCCTGTAGGTTGCTCTTCTTTTCCCGAGGCCGGAGTTAAGCGCTTTGCGGGGCACTGAAACGATTAATCCAGCGCTCCATTTTGTTCGTGCGCGCCAGCGGAACTGCTTTGGTGAGTTCCATGTCGTACGCTGCCCATTACGGTTTCGTTTCTTCGCTTGGCCTCCTTCTCAGAGCTTTTTAAACTCCAGAACGCAAACCTTTAGTCTTAAGACGTGTTCCTTCATCGCCGAACGAACATGACGCTATCCATGAAGACTTCAATGCCATACTTCTAGGTGCACGCCAGGAGAAGAAGTGTTGGGTTGTTAAGTGGAACAAATTGGTACAATTGGCCTTTCCGCGCGCTTCCAACTGCTACAGTTGAGTGGGGAAAGGAGGGTGGTGTAACACCTGGGTGGTGTTGGAACAAGGTTCTGGCTGCGGATCAAGGGCCAGCTTTGTCGAGAACGAACGCCTTTTTGGGAAAGCCGACAGACACACACGGAGAGTCACAAAAGAGTTGTACTAAGTCACGGTAGGTGACGGTGAAGGGTCCCCAGACGTGGTATATCTGTGGCCTCCAGGACCCTGGAGGCTCAGTAAGCGGCTAAGCTATTGCCAACACTGGAGATAGGTCAAAGAACAGCATTATCTTATGTAAGGGCGGGGCAATGAAGAAGTCGCAGTAGAGCTCCGCATTTGCAAAAAGGTTGACAAAAACACCGGCTGCCCGGACTACAGACGGAGGCCTCGTTGGGGTTGTCGTCGTGGACCATGCATTTGGCGACGGTCTGAGAAGCGGGCCTGGGGATTGCGGATGCGGAAACGAACCTGGTCCCAATTTCCAACTTTCACCCACAGGCACCGCAGGTAGTCCTGTGCACCTGTTGCAGCAGACTGACACTGGAGCATGTGTGCACGGGCCTTGTGCCACAAACTAGCAATAGGCACACGAGTCTGTTTCAACAGACTGGTACCCGCGCTTGTGTGCAAAACCGTGGGCCCTTGCGACCAACCTTGCAGACAAGCCGCGGGGAAGTCACGTATCCAATGGGAATGTGTTCAGGAAGGTGGTATCGTTGGTTGAAGAATCGTGTCGGCGTCTCCGGTGAGCTCGCCAATACCTGACACTGACACTGACACGTCGCTCGTCATTCTCGTGACAAGTGGTCACTTGTCATTTGTCACTTGCCGAACTTCAAAAGACAGATGGGCGCTTCGCGTGTGAAAAGCGCACTGGAGAGCAAGACAGGTCTCCACCATGCCCTGCCTCTCTGTCTCTTTCCTACCTTACCTCCTCTGTTTCCCGCCGTCTTCAGTCGTCGGTGTCCTCCTCGTGAGCATCCCCGAGCGCCAGAGGGGGAGGTGTCCGCTCGGTATCTTTGCCATTAGGCATCATGCCTGGGGTCGTGGTGGTGAGCTTCTTCATGTAGTCCTCGTCCGCCGAGTCGTCGACCACGATTTGGTGCTGGCTCGTCATGGACTGGCTCTGCGTGCTGTTGCTCCGCACGTATGGAAACCCACTGAACACAGTGTCAGCCCCGTGCACGCTGTGCATAGAAACCATGGCATCCATGTGAGCCTGCCGAGCACTTTCGTACGACGTCCTGTGTTATTGAAGCGAAAACTGTCTCCTCGTGGTCGGACTCGGTAGTCAGAGTGTCGCGTAGTTCTGCAGAACATTGCACAAGTTTTGTTGCTCCCCCGTGGAGAGCCATGCGAGTGGGTACACCTTTTGAAAACCCCTGCGTTCTGCAGAGTATTGCGAATTCTGCGACGTTGTCGACGAAATGTGCCGGAATGAAAGGGCAAAAGTGACCCTTCCGCAGTCGCACTAGCTGAAGGCTGGCGCTGTGTGGTACTCGTTTGCGTGTGAACGCAACGCCCGCAACATGGTGAAAGTTGTACGATCGCGACCTCCTATTGGCTCGGATCGGCTTCCTTCCAAGCCGCGCCGCTCGACGGAAGTCTGGCTCTGATTCTAACTCTGAACTCGGCACTGGTCTCCCTTTTTTTGTGCTACCGTCGATCCCGAAGGACGATCAGTTTGGTGTCTTGCGACCTTTTTTTTTTTTTTTTCGTACAGGGCCAGGGCCTTATATATAAAAAGTCCTCCCACGTAACTGTCCGTACGTTGCTCGGAGCTACTAAAAATCCCAGTTGCGGCACGTGCAGGTGGGTTTTGCTCATGGTAGCGCCACACTGCAAGAATTGCCATAGCCGCTTTGTAGTCCACCGAGACTGTAGGAAATTTGATGCGAGTCAACTGTAATTGTGTAACCGGTACTGCAGTACTGCTCGTGTGGTACACTGTAGTAATGTAGTACTACTACTGGCCCCTCATCAAGTTGTGCATTCTTTTTTTTTTTTTTTTTCCTTGCTCGGACTTGGTCCGAGCACCAGATCCATATATAAGCCACTGTACAGGGCCTTCGAGGCGTGCTTCTCAACTGGACTGCCCCCAGCTTTTGCGACCATGACCAGATGGCATGGATCGCGTCCCACGGGTTGACCGCCAGCGACACGCTGCTGCCACCGCGGAAGGAAAGCAATGCGTAGCGCTGCCTCATTGTTTTACTTGCTTGTGGTCGACAACCTGTAAATGAAAGCAGGACACACGTGTTGTTCGAGCCGTTGGCTGCGGGAACGAAGGGCGGCGGGATCTTCTTTCGGTACAGCGGGTCCCAATCGATCTTCGCGAAGAACCTGTGTGGAGTTTGCTGGTGTCCCGCCAGAGGACTAGCGAATGGACCCCAGGCCCGACTTTGACCATTTTTTTCTTTCGCCTCGTGCCGCGCAGCCAGGCGCTTTCGAGAAACAAAGCCGGCCCCATCTACCCCTGTGAACTGGCAACTCTACGCATAACAGCGGACGGGCTTAGAAACGTAGACGCGACGGAGTGTCAGGGAAGGCACAGGCACCTTATACGCCAGTTTGGCATCGCGGCAAACTCGAGCTGGCAAAGCGAAGCCGCGCCAAGCTAGATACCGGGCGGGGGTGCGAGGCTTCCGTTTACCCGCGCTTGACTACAATTCAATTAACCTGTTGGATTCCTCTTGTTCGTAACAGTTCCAAGCTGACACTTCATTGCGGGCACAACATGCAAGAAGGCCTGGAAGAATCAGGAGCCGCGGGTAGCACCCGAGAGCGCCACTCACAGCACCTTCAATCTGAGCCCAGACCTGACCCGCACTGACAATCCCGCATGTGTCCTCAGAGCCAATCCTTTTCCCGAAGTTACGGATCCAGTTTGCCGACTTCCCTTACCTACATTGTTCTGTCTGCCAGAGGCTTTCAGCCTGATGGCCGAATACGGCCCGATGCAAGCCGCCGCCCCCCCCCCCCCCCCCCCACGGTGCACTAGTAAAAGTGAAAAAGGTGTTTTGACTAGTCATTTTACTAGTGAAAAAGCATGACTAGTGCACTAGTAAAAATGACTAGTGCACTAGTAAAAATGACTAGTGCACTAGTCAAAATGACTAGTGTCCTAGTAGAAATCCACCTGTTCCGAACCGAAATCTGGGCTATTTTGTAGATTTCAGAGGGTCCCACGGCACAACTGTACCCTACCGTTGCGCTTACAACCGTGTTCGGAATAATGTTGGACCGGGAAAAAGTCGAAGTACTTTTCAAAACCCCCAAAAGTCCAAAAAAGTTCCGGTTCAAATATTTTACAGTAGGGTTCACGCCCACAAGGAAGTTTAGAATCCAAGAATACGATAAGATATGATACATGTGGTGTCTACAGTCAAGGGCGCGCCCAAGTCCGTTAACAGCGCCCTACAACTTGGAGGTCGCTACTTTAGCCAGACGCAGAAGGTGGCGAGTCGCTGAGCGTAGTCGGCACGCGGCGTCGCCGGGCCATACGGAGCAGGGCCGGCGGCATGCCCGCGGAAGGACTCGACCTCGGCGAGCTCGCAGTGAAGCGAGCGTCGCTGAGTGAAGGCGACGTCCTGGCCGCCGAGTGGCGGTCACGCGCGTTTTTGACGGTGGATGCCGACGACAGCGGGCTGCTGGCGTTCAAGGAGTTGATCAAGTATAGCCGGTCCCGGACGTCGTGTTCCGGCACGTGGTCGGCGACGGGGGCAATCTCATGAGTCGCCCCGCCATGCTCACCCGAGCTGCTTGTCTACGCGACCCAGGCTACGCCCATAGTCATGATCATGCAACCACGAGTTTTAAGGACGAACAGAAACTAAAGGTAACCTGAACCAATTTGGACGCGTTTGCGGCCCGGAATTCGGGAAGCTTTGGAATGTTCGCACAATCTGCCGGTCCCATCATTGGTGTAACGGAAACATGAAACAGTGCAAAAGCTGCTTCGGTCAGACTTCAAAATACCGCCAAAAACTGAAAACCCCAGGGAAAAGTCCAAAACTTTCAGAACCTCCAAAAGCCCAAAACTTTAACTCTAAAAAGTCCAAAAAGATTCCGGTCCAAAGAAGTTCCGGTCCAATATTTTTCCGAATGCGGTTCCCAACGCGATTCCTTACTGTGCGATAGACGAAAGCTGGGGGTCAGTTGTCTGTCACGAGCGTCATTCAACAAAGCCAGTTCTGCAGGAATAAGTTACGATTACTCGTCGGTTTGTGTTTTGCGGCTGAACATGCAGAACTGTGGTCGCTTTTTTGGTGGGCCACCCCGACTCTTCCCCCACAGGAACCGGGCTGAGTATTGAGTTCTAGAAAGTGCAAGTGCCATGAAGGCAAGCAGCACCACAGCTGAGGACGGGGAGTTTCTGGGAACTTGTTGCCTACTGGGAGCGTTATACAGCTTGCCTGCCTCATGCTCTTCCGCACTTACTACTAGTAGCTCTCAATGCCCGATAGACAGTGCGTTGTGAATTCAAGCTAATCCGAGGCGGTGATTTTTATTGTCGTTGTGAACAACCGAAGATGCGAAAGAAGCTGCTTTCACAAATAGTACACCGGCTACGCGATTCACCTTACTGTGCGGTAGACCCGACGAGTAGAAACCTGGTGTCCCACCCGACGAAAGCTTTGAGCAGTTGATCGGTGGGCTCAATGGTCGTTAGCACGTCCCGAAACTACAAAGAAACGTGACTTCCAGGCATTCGAAATGCCTGGACAAAGCACCACGACGTGTTGACTGGCACACAACGCGCGCGCCACAGGCTACAAGACTGGTTTTCCGCGGCGGCGTGAAAGAGGAAGCACGCAATGGGAGAGTGCCTCCAACACTAGAAAGCGGAGCACATAGCAGTGAGCAACGACACTATTTGTGGAATGTGCGCAACACAAAGCCTTGCATGCAAACAGTTCACAGGCGGACAAAGCCAGCACCTGTTGCACATTCATGTTGGGAAGCTCGGCAAGAATCGTGGGTTTTAGGGAACCCACTACTGTAAATGCACTGTGTCCGGTGCGATGCCAAGGCGATAGGAGCGCTATGAACGACAAACCGAATCTACGGACCAGAGTTTGAATGTGGTCGGAAGCCCGCATTATTCCAGTGTCTGAAACCTGTCACGACATGTCTCTGACCTCACCGTGCAGGGATAGCACTGTCGTTTGCACTATGTTTGCTAAGCCATACAAGCTCAGGGACTTTCCCAAGAAACCAACCAAAACCCTCGCAACTCGGCCTGTCTCGCGAAAACTGGGGTTGCCCAGGTGGTTTGTGGTGTCTGGGCACCGGTGGTCACGGTAGTGCCGTGGAACCCCTCGAAAACTCTCAAAACACCCAGGACTTGGGTCCAGGTTAGGTGGATTTTGTCTAAATCACTAGTCATTTTTACTAGTGCACTAGTCATTTTTACTAGTGCACTAGTCATTTTTACTAGTGGCACTAGTCATTTTACTAGTCAAAATTTTGACTAGTAAAACCACTAGTCAAAGTCAAAAAAGTCCTTGACTAGTGCACCGTGCCTAATTGCAGCCCGTTCACTCTGTCAAAGGACGCCGTGTAATGCAACAAAAGAGCCCTGAAAGAGTGCATACTTGTGACTTCGCATCTGGGTGGCTGTGAGGCGCGTGTTCGGGTTCCGGTCGAGACACTTGGCTAAGAGGTCTTTCGATAGGTGGTCTACCTTGACGTCAGGGGGATACGCAAGCTCACGTTCGCATACGTACCGCATGGTGATGAGAGGGGTGTCTCCATGGAACGGGAAGTAGCCGGTGAGCATCGCATATATGAGGACACCCAAGCTCCAGCAATCGACAGGATACGAGTAGCCCACATCTTTGTCTACCTGAATCATCTCTGGTGCCATGTAGACCGGGGTGCCGTTCCTGCTAATGATCTTCTCGTCAGCGTGGTGTGTGGTTGCGAAACCGAAGTCCGTCAGTTTCATGTACCCATCTCGCGTCAGAACGCAGTTCTCCGCTTTCAGATCGCAGTGGATGATCTTGAGCGAGTGCAGGTACTCGATGGCGAGGACTAGCTGGGCGGCGTAGAAGCATGCTCGGTCGACGGAGAACCTACGGGGGGGAAGGGCGTGTATTTAAAACCTTGACGGACGGGCGCCATACATGTGTGTCAAAAAAAAGTCAGAACCCGTAGCTGGAGTTCGGACGCTGCGCTTCCGGAAGGAAGACACGTCAAAAAAAAAGATCGATGTTATGCGGCTGCGAATAGATGTGTTTACGAAACCTTTCCGAGACCTTTTTTTTCCCCGGGCTCCTCAAGAAGTGGAGTGATAAAACCGTTGTCTTCGACCCAGAGTTCCCGCATAAGTTTCCATCTCCTCCGTCCGCGAGGATTTGAACCCAAAGGTTGGATCGAATTTCGCTTCTTTTCCTTCCAGGGCTTACGCTCCACGTGTGGAACGTGTGGATTTCCACACATTAATTCTTTTTGGATTTTGTTCCCTCACGTGTGGATCCACAGGTACCACATGTGGATTTTGATTTATTGGTCCACATGCAGGGGAGTCTAGGCCCACTAGCGGTCAAGGCCGCACAGCCAGGTGTCGCCAAGTCAGTAGCGACACTATTTTTTTTGCCGTCGCACATGAGGGGGAAGGTTTTTTTCCCCTCGAACCTTAAGCGAACACACGTGGTCCACACGTATTTTCTCTGAGACCGAAAACGGAGCGTAAGCCCTGTTTCCTCCCACCTTCTAGTTTAGATGCGGAAAGCTCGAGTTCGGCAGATAAAACATGGCGCAAGCTGATTCGGGACACGAGGTAGGTGTTCTAGAATGGGTATCCGCAGAGTCCCGTTCATCTTCTGCTCAGTCGATGTAGTGCTGAGGTAGCAGGTATTTCTCGGCTGGCTAGTACGCTGCCTTGTTGGACACAAAAACTCTTGTCTTTGACCCAGATTTCCCCCCGAAGGCTTTCCGCATGCTGGCCACCCTCATCTCCTTTGTCCGCGAGAGGATCGAATACCGGCTGGCTATAGTACA
The DNA here is from genome assembly GCA_030068145.1 of Diplonema papillatum. Taxonomy (NCBI): domain Eukaryota; phylum Euglenozoa; class Diplonemea; order Diplonemida; family Diplonemidae; genus Diplonema; species Diplonema papillatum. Next base: position 80,144 of record JAPJBO010000387.1, on the reverse strand, counting down.
CTGAACGACTTCAGGAGGGGGAAGTGATGGCATTCCTCATCGCGGGGGAGCGTCGGGGCATTGCCACTTGTAAGCACAAAAAGTACCCTTCAAAAAGACAGGCGCTTCAATTTGTTTGTGCGTGCCGGTTGATCGTTTTCCCTTTTGTATTTACCCTGTGTCATTTTCAGGTAAGGAATTCTGATCAACCACCAAAACACGCTGCCTACGTCTTTTTTGCCTGCACAATACATTGAAGGGCAACCCGTAAGATTGTGAGTACTAAAAAAAGAGGCAGAAAAGCGAGTTACCGTTTGGTCCTCTCACTGGTCATGTGGTTAAACAGCTCGCCGCCGCTCAAGAACTCCATCACGAGGAAGATCTTGTCCCGGGTTTGAAACGCGGTGATGAGGTCGACGATGTTCGGATGCGAGACGCGCTGCAGCAGGGCTTGTTCCTTCTTCACTTCCTTGAGCATGCGGTGCCGGATGATCGCTTGCTTCTCGAGGACCTTGCAAACGTAGATGTTGCCGGTGGCCTTCTCCCTCACTTTGATCACGCGGCCGTACGCGCCACGGCCGACAACGGAGAGGAAATCGAATTCGACTTGCCTTCGAGGGATGGACACGGGTTTCAGCTCGGAGAAGAGCGGGATATCTTCGATTTGCTCGATGGTGTTCTTCGGCTTGGTGTCGACGCCGTTCGCGAAGTTGCTGCTGTGGATGCTGCGGAGGATGTGCTTCCACCACTCCTCCTTCTCGTGGTCGCCTTCCGCTGCGAATATGTGCTCGGGCCCGCTTCGCGGAACGATCCTGAACGAATAGTCCTGCGAGAGGGCCAGGTTCTGTTTCATTGTGCCCAAGTTTTTCGTCTTTCCCTTCTCGACGGAATAAACCACCGCACTCGACTTCCCCCTTGGCTGGCCAGACGCGTCGAGCCCCAGCATAGAGCACTCGTCGATCAGCTTCGCACCCTGCAGGTCAATAAAGTCCTTGTAATCCGACTTCGCACTTCCCTTCGACGACGTCCACATGACGTAAGACCCGCGTATCTCGACCCACCGGTGCTTCCATTCTGCCTCCTTCACCTTGTACTTCCGCAGGTAGCCTTGGTACACGGGTTCGCCGCCTTCTTTCACAAGCTTCTTCAAGTCCTTGCTCCCCCCTTTCCGAAACCTGCTCAGCAGCCCGCTGCTGGTTGGAGTCCTCGACAGCCTCGGATTCAGTCCCGGGCTGGAAGTGCTCATTCTCCTTCAGTCGTTCGCTTCTGTACCCTTGGGTGCTCTATTTTATTTGCTTGGGGGTTCTGTCTTTATTCCCCTTCTTTCTTTGTGTTATAGATGCCTGGACAAAGTATACGGTGAGTTCTCATCTCTTACTTGACCGTTGAGTTATGAGCCGAGTGACGACAATCGAAGTGCGCATGCATGTGTTGCATTCGCGCGACAATAAAGCAAGGTGGAATGCCCTTATATCCCGGTCAAAACAATTTGTGCCCTTATATCCCGGTTCGGGATATAAGGGCACCAAATTTGTTATGAACCGGGTTTTTAGGGCAGGTGCAAATTGGGTCCAAAATTTGGGTCCAAAATTTGGGTCCAAAATTTGGGTCCAAAATTTGGGTCCAAAATTTGGGTCAAAATTTGGGTCCAAAATTTAGGTCTGAGATTTGAGTCCAGATTTTGGGTCCAGAATTTGAATCCAGAATTTGGGTCCAGAATTTGGGTCCCAAATAAAATTCTGGAAGCGCGAACTGAACGCAAGGACCTTCCAAACGTGGAACACCAAGCAACGGAGCAGGCGGCCACAAGAATGTGTAAATTTGTTGCATGCCACAAGTAGTTTCTAGCAGGACCAATCCCTCACACCGAAGTGATCATGAGTTGCCTTAACGAAACGAACCTTGTGGAGCTGAACTCAGGCTGATAGGTGGGCCTTCTACAACGTTAGCACCGGTCAGCAAGTAAACGTATCCGACCCCTGGCACAGAAGGCACGCGGTGGCTATCGGCGTCGCGCACTCAGACAGAATTGACAGCATGTACTTGAAACTCCTTCTCACGGTCAGTAATCTGGACAACAAACAATTACGCTGGACGAATATCCGGAATCGACGAATATCTTCGGGCTGTTTCAAAAATCTTCTCAAAAAATACAGGGTCAAAAGGGTCTTCCCCCCCAAAAAAAATAAGACTCCAGATACGCAAACTCTTTCGAACGCACACGAGTATCCTTCAAGTGACCTCTAACTAACATGTTGCATACGGCGTATCCGGATCTGAAAGCCGAAGACTTTGTAACACTTTACCGCGACCGAAGTTGCGAACCGGGTTCAGCTTGCACTGCAAAAGCAGCATAATTGTGTCTTGCGCACGAGGGCGGAAATCCGCCACCCACCATTAGGTTAGATATTGCAAGAACACAATTACGAAGCTGGCGAACGAATCATGCGAGAACCTATGGAGGGGCCCCTCGACAGCTTTCAGAACACGGCATAGTAAGTCAAGAGACGGATAAGCGTGCGCACATTCTACTGCCGTTTGATCTGCATTTTCCACCTTTCTTTGATCTGCTGGGTGTATTTGCGGGACAAAGTTCGGCTGCATCAGTGTTGGCTTTACATACTTCTGTGTGGGTTCGGTGGACCGCCCAAGACTGTCCAAAAACTCGGCCAAATTCTGACCCAAATTTTGAACCTAAATTTTGGACCAAAGTTTTGACCAACTTTTTTCGAACTTTTTTGGCCCCAGAATCTTGGGTCCAAAACAAATTTGGTGCCCTTGTATCCCGGGCACATATTTGTTAGGGGCGGATATAAGGGAAATTTACCATAAAGCAATCTCGGTCTGACTTCGTCCGCTTTCTTCATCTTGTGGTACCGCAGGTACAGCCGCGCTCAGGAGCACAGTCTTCTTCTTTCGCGAGCTTCTCGCACAAACAACAGACACGGCGGAGTCCGGAGTAGCTGGGTTTAAAGCTGAAGCTCAAAAAGCGGACGTGCCCGAGTCACACCCGCTTTTCGGGTGTGACTCGGGCACGCCCTCTTTAATTCCAGCTTCTGAGGCTGGACCTCGCCGTGTGCTATTCCAGCTCGGTTCGGTCCTACGCAGCCAGCAGTGTGTACCAGCTGGATTCGGCGGTTGCATCTTCGGCGCGAAAACCCTTTATGGAGAGATCGCTCAGGTTATTAACAGTCAATTTCGCGTGGGGTTATAACTTCAGTGGGTTCACATTTCGTAGCAACACTCATACTTCGTCTGCTTAGGAGACTTGGTTTCAGTTTGTGGCCAGAAGGTTGTTGACGCACAACCATCAAACTATCGTAGTTTGTGCAACAAACGATCACGTTCCGCGCGTTCGTGAGGGTGGCGATTACACGAGGTAAGAGCGGTATGTACCTTTGTTGTTGGTCATTGGTGGTTTCGGCCACTATCCGCATACCTTACTTACAGAAGGCCCTCCTCAGTATGGCGCCATGGTAGGTTATTATCTTCACCGTTCCCGCCAACGCGACCTTTTCCGCCAGCTGACGACCGAGCAGCATCGCCTCATCATAACGCTGTATCCTGCGGATTGGCGATCCCTCGGCGTGTCGTTCCGGCGTTCTTCTTCGTTCTTGTTCGCTGCAACCCGTGTACCCGATTCCAATTCTCCGCAGCTCCCGACTTCTCCTTGCGGGGTGAGCTCTTCAGCGTGCCTCCATGTGGAAGGACACTGAGCCTTTTAAGAAGGCCGCGGAAGTCGGCTGAACCGGGAGCTACCAGAGAAGGTGTGGAAGTGCTTAGGTGTTGCACCTGGGATAATAATATAAAACCTCGGGGATGCAAGACTGCGTGTTTTTCCCCGTTGCTAGCAAAGTTCAGGTGCGACGCCGTTTTGTTTCGGATGACGCACGGAGAAAGGGAAAGAAGAAGCCGTCGATTTTGTTTTTCTCCGTCTAAACCGGCAAGGGCCCAAGACTCAACGATCTTCGGTGGACACTGCTCTCCACCTCGCGAGCCAAAACCTCGGTGAAAAAAAAAGAGAGAGAGTGTGTGTGTGTGTGTGCAAGAGAGGAGAGAGAGAAGAAAAAGGAGAAAGAAAAACGCAGCTAAAACAAACGAGATCGGGTAGAAATCACAACTCGGAGAGGCCGCCCAGTGCTTATTTTCGACGGAAGCGAAGAGGAGGTGCAACAACACAACTGCAAACATTTTGGTTGAATGCTGACGCCCGAATACCCCAAACCCCCAAATTTGCCTAGTGTTTCGGTGGGCAACAACACAGCTCCTCCTTTCATTCAGACTTCTTGCAACTGGCGACCTCAAGTAAATCCTGCGCTAGCAGGTGTGTATTAAGAGTGCTCGGCGTAGAAATATACGTCGGAAACTGAGAAGTCCCATCCCCGCTTTCACGCCATCTGGGCGGACTAGGGATAAAAGCTGGCGATAAAAAGCTAGCGAACAAAAAAAGTTCGTCCTGAGTAGTGTGCCGTCTCGCGGCACTCCTCCAGAGCCAACAGAGGAAGTTTGCAACAACGGCTTTTTTTTTTTGCTTTTTTTTTCCTGCAAAGCCTCGAGCAGGGGTTGAGTTAGGATCTTTTTCTCAGCCCCATTCGTCCCCGTTTTTGCCGTCAGGTCTACTTAGTAGGGGAGTTCAGAGTAGCGGTGCACAAGCCGTGGGAAACGACGAGGACAAGCCGGTACTAGGGCGGGCGAATCACTGCTGTTCTTGAAAGTATGCTGATACTGCAGGGAATAGTTGACTAGACCGCTTGAGTTTTGTGCTATCCACGATTGTGGGAGGTCGGGAGAACCCAACACCACCCAAAGCCGGAGCCTTTCGTGAGGAAAGGCGAAGAAGAAAACCCGGTTTGTGAGCAGACACCCAATTTCTTTGGGAAACCCGGAAACCGGTCCCAACGTAAACCCTGTGTCTCGAGAAAGGTATTTGAGCCGGTCCGTCCCTATCTCTTGAAACTGCCTGCCGCTGTTTATCACAGTGAATCACGGTCCACAACGGTCTATCAGGTCCCCCCTATCCCCGAATCCTCGTTGCGCGGGGCTGCCGCAGCAGCCGTTTACGAACAGAGGGTCCTGTCGGAGGGCGATTCTGTTTACCCCGTTTGCAATGGCTTCGAAAAAGAAAAAGGAATGCGAACATGGAGAAAAAGACACGGAGGTGCTGCCTGTACCTTTCGAGCGACCGCGCGGGTAGTTAGTAAAATGCTTGCGGGGGAGGACAGTGCAGGCAGCGTGCCTTGTGTGTGGAGCAGACACAGCTATTTTCCTCCTTTGTAATCCGCGACTGGCAGCCACCGCGAGTGCAAAAAAAAAAAAAACAAGAAAAAAGGTCTTGCTTTACATTTCTCTTCTTCATGGAGACCCGCCCCCGGCAATCCCGACTGTCCAATCACGGTCGCGAAAGGTTTGTGCCCTATAGTTATGAGGTGGTTGACCAGGCCCCCACCTTATACACAACACGGCTACAACACGAAGATGCAGCCCTGCATAGGTGCGCACTCAGCCATCACAGGGCCCCAGATACCCGGTAGCAAAAGAAAAAGGGGGGAGGCGGGGGCAGCGCTCTTGTTAAGGATCAGCCACTTTGGCCGGATGGCCGGATAAACCAGACCCCCCCCCCCCCCTCTACAGTGCAGTTGCCTTGGAGGCTGGGTGGTCAAATTCTCTAAGGTGAAATGGTCAAAATTCCCTGCCAAAAGTGGGCCCAGAAAAACTTTCCAAAGTGTGGTATTTAGGGTATTTGGGGTAAAAAAAAAATTTTTTTTTTCTGACCGCCCACCGTGGTGACCACCTTAGAGAGTGACAGGTAGCATCTCCCCCCTCCACAGTGAAAATAGCCTGAGAGGGGGGGGGGGGTCAGCCGGCTGATGGATGGATGGATGGTTCTTAACAAGATGCCTGGGCGGGGGAACGGTGGATATTACGGAGAGAAGACGGCGTGGTTGCGAAGGTTGGAGGTGGTGATGGTTTGCATACCGCCTTCCCGAAAAGCGGCCGTTTTTTCGGAGGGGACGGTGAAGAGCACGTGCGTGCACCGGCAGTCAAAAGGCTGCCGGCCGACTCCCGCCTACCAAAACAGGCTGCCTCTTCGGGAATGAAGCGAAAGGTGGCGTGGGGGGCGTGGGGAAGTGGAAGTGGGGGGTGGCAAGGGACACGAGGCATTCCGTAAGCGCTGGTGAGATGGGCACCGCGCCTTGCCTTGTTCGCGCAACGTGGGTTGCATACTTTTCCAAAAAAAAAAAAAAAAACGCTTCCGACGGTCAGCTTTTCTTGACGTGGCAACAGGTTGTTCTCGTCAATACAAGGCAAGCTACGCGCGAGCGGGCGATTGGTATGCCCCTTGCTGTTTTGTCATCAATTCAGCGCTATTTTAATACACGGCTACGTCGGCGGCTGCAGGTCAAATGCGGATTTAATCCGACCAATACTGGCTTCATTGTAACGAGCTGGCCCCAACTGTCCGCAAAACGTGGAAGCGGCTAACTTGTGGCCGCTCGTGTTTGCAAAATTCTGTTGAAATGTCTCATGTTTTAAGCCCTGTCAGAAGCGAGGGGCTTCCACCAACGCCCGCATCCCACGAGCGCTGTGCGGGCCGCTTGGTGAAGCCGGTGGCGCAACATGGCAGGAAAACACTAATCGTTTCAGACCTTCTCGCCGGTAAAACGTGTCCCAGGCGGTGCGTTCTCGGGTCTTCGGCTGACAATTTGCACCCCACGCCTTGACAATAGGCTAACAAGTACGCATGTCAAGTACTGCACTGATCGATGTCATTATGAGCTTGGCATCTATATGCACCACACCGTGTCCTATCAGCACCCATTTAAGCAACCTAAACAACCGGAGCGTCAGACAGGACCACGATGTGCGCATAGTTTGGCAGGCGGCTTCTTCGTCCCAGTCCAAGGACCATGCCGCGAAAGCGCAGGGGAAACGGCTACAACCGTGTCTCAGGGCACCGCCCTACAGTTGCTGCGTTCCGCAGGCACAGTGGACATGGCTGCCGTGCAGAGCACCAATGGTTGGTGGCCAAAGTGCAAAGAGTGCGAGGAGGTAATCCTGCGGCTGAGGCGGGGCTGGGAATCTTGAACCCCCACCTTCCCTACCCCATCATCCCACCCTATTCTACTTAGAGTTTACTGTGGAGCACAGTTGCTACTGCAACATGCTGCGGGTACCCATTGTTTTCGTGTTTTATTTTCCTTGGGCGGATACCTTGTGTTGCCCTCAATCACCTGGACCTGATGTGTGTTGCAGTATTCCCGAGCATGTAGAAGTAGCGTAAGGATGGGGTGGTGGTGGGTCAGCAGAGCCGTCCACGAACATACACAAAGATTAGTCTCCACACGGGGGGGGGGGGGGGGGGGGGGGTGAGGAGGCTGAGAACTGTAAGAAACGTCGTTAGCTGTGATGAGTTTCGAAGCGAAAACAGGTGGGACTTTGAAAAACTGAAAGAAACGTCGCCAGCTGTGATACGTGCCGCAGCAAGAAAAAGAAATGTGGGTGTACAGGCACAAGATCGGGGGAGCGGAGGGGGAAAAATAGAAGATGAGAGAAAAAAGCAGAACGGCGGCAATCGTCTACTCGTCTTCCTTGTAGTCGTCGTCTTCCGATTTGTTCGATCCGAGATCGATGACGCGGTTCAGCTGTGTGTGTGTTTAAGTTAAGGGCTTTGAGTGGGTAACGTCTGAATCGAAGTATAGCCCACTTGTCACTTTCACCAGTCGGCTTTGAGTTTCCGACACGCTGCTTTTGGGTCCTGTGGCTCCTCTACGAAGGGTGGGTGGGCGGGATCCTTCGGGGGACGGATAGAGCGTGGGAGGCTGTCAGCTTCTTCATCCGGCACTCGGCTCAAGACTTCTGTTTTCATTTTGCGGTGATAGCTGCACGGTGGTGTTGGCCCCGTGCAAGAGCTGAGTGTCTTTCACAGGCGGCACATCTCACCCGAGGATGTGGCAAACTCTCTCTGTGCAATAAGCTTGGCCTGACTAGCTGTACCAAACTCCTGGTGCAAGCACCCGTCATGGTCGGCAGTCGCCAGAAACAATACGTGGATCGTTTTTTTCAACCCTGACACCCGCCACTAACCCAGATTTACCTGTGTTTCGTGTGGGCTACTGCACATCAGACTTTCACAACCGGCAGCCTCCTCGAGGATTTCCTACAGAGCAGGTGCTTATACAAAAAAAAACTGTTGCTGCACACCTTGATCCGGAGCATCTCGTTTCCGTAGTGGAAGATCTCGTCGAGACCAGAGGAGACGGTTTGCGGCTCGCGCTTCAACTCGTTGTAGATGACGAGCACCGTCAGCCAGAACTGGAACCCCTTCTCGAGGTCGCCTTCAAGGTTCGAGCAGCACGGGAACTTCTCCTGCGCAGAAGGTTTACATTTTCTTCTATTTTCGCACGTGCAAAGTGGTGGGAGAACTGAACTGCCCAGTAAAGACCCTCTGATTGTGATCAATTGCCACGTCCAGGGCTTTGGCCCACAGTAGTGCGGTCGGCCTTTCGACGTGAACTTCCGGTCGAGGTACACTAAGCAGGCCCTTCTACCCTCGCTTCCGCCGGTTGAAGCGAATCAGGCGGCGAAGATGGCAGGATCGTCCCCATGACCTTCCTCCCACGGGGTAGTGGTGAAACCTCGTGTTCAATGCGCAGGGCCAGAGAACAGATCGTTGGAGCGCATCGGCGGAGGTTTTTCGCTACTGCGCTTCGAACCCCAGTGCGCGTTTGTGTGTCGGTCTAGTAAACATCTCATCCGCTTGCTTTCTGTACTGAATTCGCCACGTTTCGTACTCTGGTCCTGTGGCGACTACAATAGCGGGCGAACCCGCACCGCTGTTGGCGCTGCAAAAGAAATGTGAAAACGGGTTTTTGCCTAGAGGCTTTTCGTGTTATTTTGCAAATGCTTTGAGCTATCTTCGTGTCTGTGCTTTCAGTCGTCTTCTTAACCATGGTTAAGTGCGCAAATGGTGTCAGCCGAAGCTGGTAAAGCTTCGGCGCCGCCCACGTTATGTTTGTTTAGCATTGAGTTCTTTTAAGTACATGAACCACATGGATTAGCATGCACTGCCTTGAAAGTCAGGTTATCGGATGACGTCGTCACCTGCCATTGCGTCGTCAAGGTCGAGCATTTGTGGAGCTAGCGGGGTTTGGCTTTCTTGCGATTCCAGAGACTGAGTCGGCGAGTACGAGGGCAGGCAGGAGTGCCCGTTTTCCACTTTCGAGGGCATTGGTGTGCCCGTGGTCCCCGGTCGTTTCTGAGAGCTGCTTGCCCTCGGAACCTTCTTCTTCCTTCGATGCACCCCTGAGTCGGGTGTGGTCGCCTTCGTCTTCTGGCCGGCGATCAGGCCTTCCTTCGGGGTGCCGAGCACCCTCTTCTTCAGCGCTGGTCGTTCGCTGGTTCCTGGCGTTGGTGGCGGCCTCTTGGTCGCCCGTCCGGTTGCCGCCGTCTCCTTTTTCGTTGCCGCGAGCGGCGCTCGCGCCGCTCGCTGCGCTTTCCTAATGGCGTCTCCCGCTGTACACCCACCTGGGTGGGTGAGGAGGGCCTCTTCTTCTTGTTGCGTCCGGGGGTTGACTGGACGTTCGGCTTGTTGGACTGGTGGTGGCCGCGGCTGCAACATGCCGCCGGTCGCCTCTGCGTCAGCGTAGGGAGCCTTTTGCACTCTTGGCAGGTTCCTCTGCCATGCGTGTTTAGCATTGAGTTCTTTTAAGTACATGAACCACACGGATTAACATGCACTGTTTAGCAGCGGCTGCCAAACATCCCGTGACACCGCGCAAGGTGGTAAAACGCTCGTTTGTTGTTAAAAAAACGGACGGACCTGCAGGTGAGCAATTCGCTTGGCCCTCGTGTTGCACTCGGCGCCTTTGCCGAAGTCTTCGTGCGAGCGCATGATGTAGTCGATGACGATGCCCATGGCGGTGTTGCTTTCCTGCCCGAAGGGGAGGGTCTGCGGCAGCTCGTGGTAGTGGTAGGGGTTGATGCTGGTCCGGCATTCGAGGAAGAGGACGGCCGCCACCACTTCGATGAGGTTCCGCAGGGTCTTGTGGAACGCCTTCACGATGGTGTTGAACGCGAGCAAGTCCTTCGAGACGTCGCTGGTCCACGGCAGGTTTCGGAGTTCCATGGGGAGCAGCGACCAGATCCGGCTGATGAGGAGGCAGCAGTACTCGTACGCCGCCTTCGCGTCCTTCTGGGCCTGCATGTACACGGGCGGCAGCTTGAGGGCCGGGAAATGCATCTTGTTCCGCGACGCCGGCTCCTTCCACGGGTCCTCGCTCTTGGACTCAGCCGAAGAAGGGTCCGGCCGCATGTACACGAAGTGGTTCCGCGTCAGGGCTTTCGTGCGGAAAAGCTCGATGAGGAGCACCGCGTACTCGCTGAACTGCGGCGCGTTCGTCTTCAGCAACGCTTCCGAGAACATCGACAGCCCGGACGCCGGCTCTTCCGTTCCTTGCTGCGAGGGGAGGGAACGGGGCGGGTCAAGGAGGGGAAATCTCAGTACAATGTTCAGGCAGGACACTGTCTCGCATGCATGTTTGATGATAGCATCACGCCCTCTTCGAAGGAAATGCTAAATAGAAGAACACGGGTGCAAAAGGGAAACACGGAGTGTAAGACTCCGCAGGTAGGATATGAAACCTTGAGGGACTAGTCCTCTGTATCCCTTTTTCACCGCGGAGTCGTGTGCACCTCGTTCTTCGTCTGGCGGCGTGTACGAGGCAATTCCATGTAACAGCTACATCAGACGCGGTTGAAAAACATGCTGCAGTGTTCTCTTTCGATGTCACCACCAAAAATAAACAAGAAAGACGTACCACGACAGTCGCGTGAGTGAAGTAACCGAGCAAGTCAAGAGCCTTCAGGTGAATGGCGCAAATGACTTCTTCGAAGCTGTTGTACGTCTGTATGGGGGGGGATGTTGCGGAGTTGGTTCACGGCGAAACAACAAATGGTGACTGCGTCACGCGGCCTAATAAACGCTCTTACCTTGCAGTGACTGTACGCACTCGACCTCTCGTACAGCGAAGTGCACTGCTGAAGCCCCGCTGTTTGAGCTGATGGCATCAAACGGAGTCACATTTTTTTCACTGGTCGTTTTTCGAGCTGCCGGCACCCTACTTTCGGGTTTGTGACTCCTCCAACGGGTGGAGCGAGATCCTTCGGTAGACGGATAGAGCGTGGGGGTTTCAGCTTACTCACTGCTTTCAGGCTACACAGGGAGCTGAATATTTTCAGACTGTTGGTACATTCAGCTGCAAAGAGAGGAGGGGTGTGAAAAACCTTCCAGTGTGTGTATGTGGGTGCATGTGCGTGTTCAGGTTCATGGTATCGCGGGCATCGTCCTGTTCCAAACTCCTGGTGCAGGCACCCGTCATGGTCGGCAGTCGCCACCTGGATCACGGGTTTGAGTCCTGTTCCGAGACTCGCTCGCATGGGGAAGTGGCGCGTATCACTTGTCGCCAAGCATTGTGCAACGACTACTACCTCTGTGTATGCGTGTGTGGTACGTGTGTGAGTGGTGTGTGTGTGTGTGTGTGTGTGTCCCATTGAAATGGGCCGTAATACAAGGGGAGGGGCTTACGTAGCAAACCTTGTCCTTGATGGCGTTCTTGGAGAAGTGCTTGACGACGAACAAGAAGTCAAGCTTTGCTTCCCCGCCGCCGCTGGCAGGCTTGCGGGCCTTGCAGATGTCGTGGTGCGCGATGTCCCACTCATCGAGCTTGATGGGAGGCGGCTGCGGGATGGTGGCCTGCGTGTTGTGGAACCACCTCCAGCACGTCATCGGACCTCGAATGAAGTACTTTTCGTCCCGCTCGCCGAGCTGGTGAATGAGCTGGTACGCTATCTGGGTCCGGAGGGGCAGAATGCGCTGAAGGAGGAGCCGGTAGTCTTCGGTGTCCATCTGCGGGATAGTCTCGATCATCTGGTTCTGGACCACGTTGATGAGCACTTGCGTCTGGATGGCGCCGATGGACAGGAAAAAGTACAGGATGTTGGGCAGGCGCTGCCCCCACAGGTCCGAGAGGTTGCACGGCACGCGTTCTTCTTCGGTCTTCGACTCCCGGGCGGCGCTGTGGGTCATCGGCTGGCACTGGCCGTCGAGCGTGAACACGACGCTGTGCCGGATGACGGCTCGGATCCGCATGTGGTTCTTCGCGAGCTGCTGGTTAGTCGGCCCGCCCTCGCCGACGGGCGGCTTCGACATGATGAAATCGCACGCGTTCCCGAACCTCTGCAATGTCTGCGCGATCTTCACGAAGTGTACCTGAGCGAGGGGTGGGGGTTCGCCAATTTCATGGACAAATTCAAATTTTAGAGCTAATCCCTAATCTGACGAGCCGGACAACTATGCCCGGTTAACCGGTAGTTTGCTTCTTTGGTGTTCACGACGTGCGCCGGGGCACCAAAAAATCCAGAAACCCGGGAATGGAACCATTCGTGACGTACCTTTCCGTTGCCGCTCTCGGATGCCAAAAAGAATTCGCCACCTAACCTGGCGGTTAGAAAGCCGACCCAAGGTATCAGTCGGTATGTCCATGTCGACCTGTCACAGAAAACCTAGAATTAATCTGTAGGTGCTCCGTCGGATTAAAGTTGGCTTGAGTATCCGGTATTGCAGGGTCTCGACCTTTGTTAAATGGGTTCTCTTAGAGCAAGTAAGGGCTGGGTGCGAGCTGTTTCATTGGCCTCGGTCGGCCGGTCCACTTTCACGATGGGTAATGGCTAGCCATGTCCGTGACTGTTTGTGACCGAAACCAAGAGTACATTCCTTCGGGGGATGTAGTCTTGAGCCCCCCACGTTCTACCTTTTACGACGAGTTTCCTCGCGCAAGCCGACACACTCGGAAGTGAGGTCCAGGGTTCAGGTCCGGTGCACGGCAGGCTGAAATTTCTGGTTGCGCATCCTTGAACTATTTCCGGTTGTGACAGTCGGAGGCTGGGGGATCAATGATGCATACCAGGTTGAAGTGTTTGGGATGCTTAATCTGACCTTTGAGACCCGTGAGCAGGCAGCAATCGAGGAACTGGCTGTCGGTGAGCTCTTCCGGGGAGGTGAGGCCGTCGCTTGGTTGCGCGTGCTGCATGAGCGCGGCTTTGATCTCGCTTTTGATGATGTAGTCGAACTCCGGCTGCGAGTTGCTGTCGTTGGGGAAGTGGAATTCCAGGATGAGGACCTCGACGTGCTCGAACATGATAAGCTCGTTCGGGCCTTGGATTTGATGGACGCAGCGCTCCTTGTTCTGGCACCAGTACGCCATCTGCGCCCAGGCCATGTACGGCGCCTTGAAGAACTCGACACGGTTTTCCCTCAAGATCCTGATCAGATTGTGCTGGAACTCCGAGCTCGTGATGGTGCTCCCGGCTGATTCGAACATCTGCCGGCAGCCGAGCTTCCCGTCGTGGTACGCGGCCCATGCTTGCTCGCGCTTCTCGTAGATTTCGAGAAGAAACGGGTTCTGCACCAGCTGCTGGGGGGATTGCGTGAGGATCATGGGGAGGCCGTTGAAGACGAAGATCGGGGTGATGTTGGCCTTCTTGAACCTGTCGAGCTCGGTGGAGATCGCCTTGCCCATGGTCAGCGGGACGCCGCCCATCACCGCTTGGTACGGCTCGTTGATCTTCGGCGTGAGCACCTTCATCCAGTTGTGCGCATCGATGGCGATCCTCGTCCCGCGCAGCTTCTCGAGGGAGGCGCTCCGCATGAGGCTCTTCTCCTCCAGGAACTTCGAAAACGAGTTGTCGAGAGGCATCTTCGCGTGTTTGCTACCCCCCCGGCTTCGGCTTTCGTCGCCCTTTTTTTGTTTTCTTCTTTTTCCCCTCCCTGCTCTCCTTGACTGGTACACGTGTCGTCACGGTTGTGAGAAATCTCCGAGCTCGCGATCGTATTGTGCGGACTGGGAGATGGCGCACCCAGAAATCTCCAGGGTCGTGGGCAATTGAATACCAAAACTGAGAGACAGAGCATAGAGGCCGTTGAAGACGAAGATCGGGGTGGTGTTGGCCTTCTTGAACCTGTCGAACTCGGTGGAGATCGCCTTGCCCACGGTCAGCGGGACGCCCATCACCGCTTGGTACGGCTCGTTGATCTTCGGCGTGAGCACCTTCATCCAGTTGTGCGCATCGACGGCGATCCTCGTCCCGCGCAGCTTCTCGAGGGAGGCGCTCCGCACGAGGCTCTTCTCCTCCAGGAACTTCGAAAACGAGTTGTCGAGAGGCATCTTCGCGTTTTTGCTACCCCCCTCGGCTTCGGCTTTCGTCGCCCTTTGTTTTTTTTTTTTTTTTTCTTCTTCTTTAAAAAAAGAATCTTTTCCCCTCCCTGCTCTCTCCTTGACTGGTACACGTAGCATCACGGTTGTGAGAAATCTCCGAGCTCGCGATCGTATCTTATGTGCGGACTCGGAGACGGTGCACCCAGAGGTCTCGAGGGTCGTAGGCAATTGAATACCAAAACCGAGAGACAGCGCATGGAGGCCGTTGAAGACCAAGTTCGGAGTATCCGGATCAAAAGTTGCGCACTCAGAGCTCTGAGGGTGATGAAGCTACTCGGTCCATGCCAAACGGGTGAAGGTTATGAAATAGGACAGTACAAACGTACGTTGAAACGGGGACAGAAGAAGAATTGCTTCTAAACACGACTCGAAGGCGGAAAACCGACTAACGAGTGTGCGAGCAGACTGGTTTATACACTGGGGGAGGATTTGCACGTGCAGACCATCGTGAGACTCGTTGGTTGTGGTTTGCACCCAACTACCTGATGGGGAGAGCCCATAGAACCGGCGCCTTGCGACAGCAATACGAGTAGTACATGGTGGAACTGTGTAGCCTACGGAATGAGCCACGGATCGAAGCGACATCGTCACCTCACAAGATATGGCCCCGACACCTCGATGTTCCCCCACCGCGATGGAGTGCTGAAACGTCTACTTTGCACGATTCCCCTCGGGGGTTCGGGGGGGGAGACTAGCGAAAATCGACGAAATCGCCAGCACCGCCCAGTTTGGCGGCGGCTATCTAAAGAAATTCAAAGTGAAAGACGCTGTGCAGCGCATGAAGTTGTCTACGCGGGAGGAAGGTTCTTTTTGCGTGGGAATTCCGAACCCACGACCGCAGGACGTCGGTGTAGAGGAAAAGCTTTGCCGGGTCATAAAGCTTGGGAAGGGAGAACGAACGAGACATCAGATGCTGCCTTCAGCCACAAGCCAGCCAGCAGCCGAGACCCAAAGAAATGACCCGAGCAGAAGTTCAGCACGGAGGTTGGATAAGGCCAAAGGCCAAAGGCCAAAGACCAAGTCCTAAATGGGGGCCAAACGGCAGCCCAATGGGAGCCCGAAAAGGTGGCCAAGTCGGGTGACGTTCATACAATTGCGCAGGTTGTATTAATAGTTTTCTTGTTCGGTGTCGACAACAATGTGCGTTGAGGTGCTGTTTAGATGTCGATCTAAAGCCGCCCACGTCAAGAGAATTGTTGATGGCTGCTTGTACTGCGAAGGCTACGAGCACCGACCTTCTAAACCGTGTTGCACTTCGCTGGCTGGCAAGGGTGGGTCGCGCCACGTCGAATGAGCTCATCAATTGCTACCCACGGCATCAGACTTCTCTAGCTGACAAGGGCAAGTCGCGCCACGTCGCCGAATGAGCGCATCAATGCTACCCACGGCAGCAGCCGGCGGCATAGCCACCGATACAACGGATCGTTCTTCCACTTCTGCGCTTGTTTTCGGCAACTGGGCAGGAGCTGTTTGGAACCGAGCTTTTCTCTGTTTCCGCCGAGCCTACGGCAGCAGCCGGCGGCGTTATCCGGCAGCTTCTGTAGCTGACAAGGGCGAGTCGCGCCACGTCACCGAATGAGCGCATCAATGCTACCCGCGGCAGCAGCCGGCGGCGGTATCCAGCGGCTCCTATAGCTGACAAGGGCGAGTCGCGCCATTTTGCCGAGTGAGCACGACCAATGGTACCCACGAATGAGGGGCCGGCACGAAGAAAACAGTACCCCCAACACAGCAAAACTTCAGCATCAGGCAGGCGACAGAAGCGTCAACCAGGGTGCGCGCCTGCCTACCGTCTCGCCTGGCGGTGGAATGCTGCCCACCTGCAAAGTGCATTCGCTCTGAAGAACTCACTCGCGCCAAGATCTCGACTTGCGAGACACTTAAAAACAGTGTTTATCGTTGAACTCAGGGCGAGCGCCAACAACACAAACCAGGGGGTTAGTAGCGCTGTTTAGCCACAGAATACTCGCGGTGCCTATCTGACTCAGAACGAGCGAGTACAACGCAGACCAGGGGGTTTCAAGCGCTAATACTCGTGTTTGCTGAGCGCTTCTAAACCCGTGCCGCAGCCCAATTTTTCATTATCGGTGCTTCTTGTTCGTTCGTGTTTCGTTCTCAGTACGTATGGGCAGACGTGCTCTGGAAGTGTTCCCTTCTCAGTACAACAGTACGCTCATTGCTCAGACTGGTTGGAGGCACGGGATCTGGATGTGAATCTGGTAGTTGCCGTTCGCCACTGGCCCGATGAATCCGATGTGCCCTGAGCAACATTGCAGTGCCTCGTAAGAACAAAGAATATGCGTTCTAATTCGAGTTCACAGCTGATTGTTGCTACGAAAATACTCACTTTTGCCCCCCCTATAAATGGTGGGCTGGTGGCCCGCTCAGGAAAAAATCTGTGCTCCCCAGGTTGTATTCAGAAAATAACGATACCCTCTCGGCGTGCTGAAACGGGTGTCGGGTGCGGCGACGCGCGCCGTGGCCCCGGGGTGAAGGGAGCTGTATACGAGCAGCGGCTCGAACAGCTTCCGGTACTCGTCGTCGCGCTGCCGGCGGGACATCGAGAAGGACCTCGGCCGCCGGGCGGGCGGCGCCGCCGGCCCCAGCAGCGGGGACACGGACACGCCGGCCGGCGGCGTGAACGGCACGGCTCCCGGCGAGTGCCGCACCGCCCCCGGCGACCGCCGCGGCGCGTGCTTCGGGGTGCCCGCCGAGCGACGCCTGCTTCGGCCCGACGCGCTGTCTCCCGAACTCCGGAGCTGTGTGTCGTGTCGCGTCGGGGAAGTTCGAAAAGCGGCGGAGGGGGGGGGGGAACAGCGCTCTTGTTAAGGATCAGCCACTTTGGCCGGATGGCCGGATAAACCAGACCCCCCCCTCCCCCCCCCCCCCTCTACAGTGCAGTTGCCTTGGAGGCTGGGTGGTCAAATTCTCTAAGGTGAAATGGTCAAAATTCCCTGCCAAAAGTGGGCCCACAAAAATTTTCCAAAGTGTGGTATTTGGGGTATTTGGGGCAAAAAAAAATTTTTTTTTTCTGACCGCCCACCGTGGTGACCACCTTAGAGTGTGACAGGTAGCGTCTCCCCCCTCCACAGTGAAAATAGCCTGAGGGGGGGGGGGGGGGGGGGGGTCAGCCGGCTGATGGATGGATGGATGGTTCTTAACAAGATGCCTGGGGGGAAACCTTAGCTCTACGTAATAGGAAGGTCGCATTTGCTTCGTACATGCTCACAGGAACAACCTTGTCTTAAACGACGCATCCATGCGTCGTTCGTCCGTATGTGGTTAAGGTGTAAAATGCCCGTATATCCCGGGTTTGCGACAAAATTTGTTTTGAACCCGGGCTATGAGGGCACATATTTGTTTGGGGCGGTAGGATTAACCAGGGGGTCGCAAAGAACGTGCTTGGATGGATGTGCGCTCAACACCGCACTGGTCCCATCCGCGCCGTGTTGCGGTCCTTTAAGCCACGGACACACAAGGCGGACCATCATCAGCACGGAACCTGAGTGTCTGCAGACAGGGCAGCGGTGTGAGTCTGGTTTGTCAGGCGGCTATTCGTAGCTCGTCACAGCCAGGACCACCCGTGCTACCAGAGCACAGGCGAATCCGTCACGCCCCTACAACCATGTCTGAGCAATCAGTTAGAAAACTCAGGGTCCCCACCCTGATTGTGACTGCGACTCGCTAGGCAGCACTGACTCGTCTTCTTTTTACGGTGGCAATCTGCGAAGTAAACTCCGCAGAGCACAGTGGACATTACGGGCGGAGATGGGGGAGGGTTAATTTGGGAAAAGGGGGGCCTCCATGCAAGGAAGAGTATTTTATTATATTGTATTTTATTGTATTTTATTTTACTGTATTTTATTGTATTTTATGTATTTTTCAGGCCCGAAAATTTGAAAATAAAATACACGTGGTATGGTTCAATTTTGATGGGCTGTTCGGCAGTCTCCCCACAGTTTAAGCAACGGGGGAAACTTTTTTTTAGAGTGCAAGTTCACACATTTTTAGGGGTAAAACCAAAACAAACCGGTAAATTAGCCAGTCTGTACATTCCAGCAGAACATCCAGCAGAACACATAGGAATCATGTTACATTCACGCAAAGTACTTTTGCACTTGCGAGCACTGTCCTGTAGGTAAAGCAAAGCGCAAAAAGTCATAACAAGATGCCAAGGAAAACCTTGCTGGGCCCAGGTACATCAGAAATGCTGAATGCGCGCAGAGGGAGCCAGCTGAAGCACGGAGTGGTTAGAGAAACGACACAGAGAAACGACGCCTAATTTTCCTGAGCATTTTCCATAATTAGGTACGAGTAGAATGCTGTGGCACCCTAAAACCAACAGCAGCAAAGGAAGTCTACAAAACGGTACAAAATGTAGCGAGACTTTTGGCCGCCAGCAAAGGAAATCTACAAAACGGTAACAAAATGTAGCGAGACTTTTGGCCGCCAGCAAAGGAAATCTACAAAACGGTAACAAAATGTAGCGAGACTTTTGGCCGCCAGCAAAGGAAATCTACAAAACGGTACAAAATGTAGCGAGACTTTTGGCCGCCAGCAAAGGAAATCTACAAAACGGTAACAAAATGTAGCGAGACTTTTGGCCCAGGGTGCAAACCTGAAGAACTGCTACTGTTACCTGGTGCTTGTATTTTATTGTATTTTATTGTATTTATTGTATTTTATTTTAGAGACAAAACCATATCGGAAGCACTTAAGTGGGGAAAATATTTATCGGAACGTTTCCGATAAATATTTTTTTGTTTCCGATAAATATTTTTTTTGTTTCCGATAAATATTTTTTGTTTCCGATAAATATTTTTCTGTTTCCGATAAATATTTTTTTGTTTCCGATAAATATTCTTTTGTTTCCGATAAATATTTTTTTGTTTCCGATAAATATTTTTTTGTTTCCGATATAAATATTTTTTGTTTCCGATAAATATTTTTGATACGGGTTCCTGGGGACTAGTCCCCAGTGCGAAATGTGACCAAGGGGAGTCCCATTGGGCAAGCAATTTCATTGGATTTTGCGAGGACCCTAAGTAATCCGGAGCCAGTGTGATAGACCTCTGTGATGTGGGCCGCTTCACTGCTCGTCTGCATGTGGACTGCTCTGTACCTGTGCCTTCTCCGCGCTTGCAGCTTTTCAAGCCGGCCACGCCTGCTTTCCCTTTTCTGTCTTTCGACCTCGGTGATCCCTCGCGGGCGTCCTGCTGTGCCATCTGAATCTCCTCGCCTTCCTTCGTGGTTTGCTTGGCACCCTCTGCTCGCGCAGCTTGCGGCGCGGGTCTCTTCAGAGCCGGTCGTCTTCGTGTGCGCTGTTCTGTCATCGCTTGCCTTTGTTGCCGATTTCTGCAACAAAGGCAGTTTTGGCCCGTGAAATGGGCTACTCTCTTTTATTGTGTGA
Source organism: Diplonema papillatum (assembly GCA_030068145.1). Lineage (NCBI taxonomy): Eukaryota > Euglenozoa > Diplonemea > Diplonemida > Diplonemidae > Diplonema > Diplonema papillatum. The sequence continues at coordinate 60,482 of JAPJBO010000387.1, read as the reverse complement.
GTGCTTTTGTCTCCAGGATTGAAATGAGGCTGACGCGGAAAATCCTACCGTCCGACATGGCACAAGTCAAGGGAAACAAATATTTTACGGGAACTAGTATGCACGGCAGCCCCGATACTACTAAGCCCCGTTGGCATACTTACACTCCATGGCTGCCTCGATGGCACCAAATCCGTAGTCGTGGTTAGACATTTTCAGGTAGGAGGATGTTACCTGGTCAGGACCGCATGCAGTTTTGTCGTATTGGGGCCGCATAGGACCCGGATGAAGTCGTTGCGAATACACACAACAGATCAACGAAGGGTAGAACTGGGGAACATGCAGATCAGACGGAAGTAGAATGTGCAAACTTATCCTTTTCTTGACTTGCCGTTCTGAAAGCTGTTGAGGGGCCCCTACGTAGGTTCTCGCATGATTCGTTCGCCTTTGTAACACTATCCGTTTGTAGTAAGCTTTGCAGTTGTGTTCTTGCAATATCTAGCCGAATGGTGGGTGGCGGATTTCCGCGCTCGTGCGCAAGACGCAGTTTTACTGCAACTGCAGTGTAAGCCGAACCCGGTTCGTGACCTTTGTCGCGGTGAAGTGGTACAAAGTCTTCAGCTTTCAGATCCGGATACTGCTCAATGCAACCAGATAGTTAGATGTCACTTGATGGATACCCGTGTGCTGCATTCGAAAAGGTTTGCGTATCTGGTGTTGAAAATTGAACAGCCTTTGCTGGGGAGGCTTTCGACCCGAAAATAGATAGAAAAAGGCTTCGTCGCGGTCGTCCACGGGACGAAGTAGGTGAACCTACTGTCAAAGTGATCAATACTTATCGGAAACAGAAAAATATTTATCGGAAACAAAAAAATATTTATCGGAAACAGAAAAATATTTATCGGAAACAAAAAAAAATATTTATCGGAAACAAAAAAAAATATTTATCGAAAACAGTTTCCGATAAATATTTTCCCGACTTAAGTGCTTCCCTTATGGTTTTCTCCGTTTATTTTATTTTATTAGGCTGAGTCAGTGTATTTTATCTTCCTTGCCTCCATGGCAAACCTCAGGTATCCGTTGAGAGCTCGGAGCAGGACTTCTGCCCGATAAAGGACGCAGTTCAAATATACCGTATTTCTAAAAATGTTGGCCCCCCTAAAAAGTTGGCCCGAAAAAATGTTGGCCGGAAATAAACCTGGCGGTTTTGGTCGGGCGCCAGGTTTATTTCCGGCCAACATTTTTTCCACCCAACATTTTTTTGGTAAAAGCAAGTTGTACTTAGCAGATTTCATACTACACCTAGTCAGGCAGGGCCTTCACCAGAAGCTGTTCTCCCGCCTACAGGGATAGCGCAAGGGTTTGCTGGGATCGCCGACGGCTTAGATACACGGGCCGTCATGATCGCCATCACCGACGACTTCTTAGCCTCCCAGGGCCACCCCAAGCCACCCCCAAAAGCACGTCCGTGTGGAGCTTTGGTCTTGGAGAGTAAGAGCGGGAATCCGCTTGAGGAGCCACGTCGTTGCCGAACTTACCGTGATGATGCTCATGGTCGACTCGAGTTTCGTCGGCTCTGCAGCCTCGCCAGCGACCGCGCTCGACCTCGCTCCCGCGAGCGATTACGTTGATCGATCGAGAATATTGCATGCCTAATACTCTCCAGGGAAAAGACTTTCGAAAAGGACCTACGGAAGTGGTTCTGGACTTGGCTTCTGGGAGGAGCACCATGTTGTACAAGCGTACGCCATGCCCCAACTGTGTTGTGCGCCAAGACAGCTGCGAACAGAGAAGGATGCATAGACCGACGTTCATCAAAGACACGACTCCGCAAGACTAATGTCCACCACCAGCTGGGTACCGAGTAGGGACGGCGAGCGATTCTAGCATCACAAGGAAAGCCGGATATTGGCTGTGGGGAGGCGGGTTATCTTCCGCGTGCGTTGCGTTTCAGGGGAGGAGGACGGTGTGCGCGAAGGCTACAGCCGTCCTGGATGTGCGGGGTGGGGTGGGTGGTTGAGGGGGGGGAATCTGCTAAGTACCCAAAAAACCTGCAAAAATGTTGGCCGGAAATAAACCTGGCGGTTTTGCCCGTTTTTGGGGGGGCGCCAGGTTTATTTCCGGCCAACATTTTTAGAAATACGGTATGTGTCAGATCTTTCCAGTAAAGCCAACGGCGTCCACTTTCGACCATTCTTTGGCCTCTAACCCGCGAACTTGACACCCGCGAACTTTCTTGAAATAACTACCACTGCAGTGGTAGTTCGCCCGGAAGTGGTTAATGTTGCAGGTGTCCCAGGTTTTACCCGGTCTGTCACTAACCCGTTCCAGCTTTAGTCCAGTTCAACATTATTCCAATTACGGTAAATGTTTAGGCAGTGCTCCGTCTGCACACACTGTTCGATGCCAACACGCAAATGGTGTCAGTCAGAGAGGGGACGGGGCATACGAACGACTGCCAGCCCGCTGCGGTGGCTGCGAGCCCGAAGCTTTCGGGTATCGTCTCGCGGTTGGGGTTGGGCGCCTGCGAGCGGCGGCGGGAGCGGGAGGGACGGCGGGCGGTGTGCGGAGGCTCGGGGGGGTACGACGGGAAGTCGCTGTATGACACGCTAGTGCAGATGTCCGACGGCTGGGTGTATCGCCGACTCTGCAGTGATCTGCGGCGTGACTCTGTCGCGGTAGAGAAGTCTGGTGCGGACGAGTCCTCAGCGGCGATGTGGCGCACTTCGTACGCCGACTGGTCGTTCGTAACGCCGCCATCCAGCCATTCTACGTCGAGATACATCCCGTCGTCGCTCACGCGGAGGACAACTGCCGGCAGCCAGGCGCCGTTTGCCAGCGCCTCCACCTGGGTGCCTTCATTGAATACATCGGGCGCTTCAACGACGTCGTCGAAATTCAACGGCACGGATCGCCTGGGCCCAGTAGACGCGACGAACTGCAGGCGTTGCTTGCTCCGCGCCAACGCCTCTGTCACCTCGCGTGCCCTGCTCTCCCGCGTCGCCTGCCACGACGGGTCAAACGAGGTTCGGAGTACGCTACCCCCGCCGCTCTGTAGGTTGCGTTTGTTACTCTTTCTCTGCGCTCGGCTTGTGGACCAACACGCCTTAACGCACCTGCACTGGTTCGTTAGTCATCGAGACGGTCGCCGGTCATCCTAACGTTGACTAGTCGTATGACCAGCCATGTTCCAGGTCATACGCCACACATGCAAACATAGTCGGCCCGCAGTTCTTTTGACTAGCTACGCCGCAGCTCGGTGAAGACTGCTATTAAAGTCCAACCATTCGACGGTGCCGGACAACACACCCACTTGGAAACTGCATTCAGCGATCCTCTCTTTTCCTTGGTCGAACGGGTCAGAAGGATCCCGGGACGGATCCCGGTATTGCGAGGCACAACTGAAACCGGGCACAAAATGCACGGCTGCCGGGTGGACGCGGCTTTGCTTCGTCTTTCCGCGAACAGCCCGACCCGAGGGATCTCGTCCGTTCTTGTCTACTTCGAGCGTTGGTCGACTTAAAAAGTGCATACGTAGTGGTCATGCCCGCTGTAAATGCTTGACGCGCGGTCAAACATTTGCCTGGCGTGCGGTCGATCAACGGAGAATGCATCGTTGGCTAGGTGGTCCTGTGATCAGAGGATCCGTTCACGATACGCGCTCGAGCCCTTGTAAACGGCTGCATCCGCAGCTCCCTAAGGTCCAAACTCTCAGAACAACAAGGCTCCTCAGTGCGTTACATTTGCCGGTCGATGCGCAGAAAGCATTCATTTCATCCCAGCTTTGTTCTCAGGTTTTGCGGATCCACCAGCTCTTTTCAGTGCAAGCGTGGTAGTGCCAGAATAGTGGTGCACTAGAGCAGTGCAGTGAGGCGGACAAGCCGGTTCCGGGCTGGCGAATCCCAACTTTCTAGCGTTGTTTGTGGATTAGAAGGTCGGTATTTTAAGTGGAGAGTGCTGCTCGCTTCGGGTGATGTGTCACTCCGTTGTGAAACCTTGTGAAGTCCCCGAACGCGTTCAAGGGGGTGTTTGGGATTGGGTGGGGTGTGTGGTCATTTGGCTACGGCGTGAAAAGCCATTTCTCTTCCAAACCGGTTGTGGCCCACAACCTGCTTTGGAGAACTGGAAACGGGCCCCTACTCAAACCTTGGAGATGTAGAAGCTTAAGCATACCTTGCGAGGATAGCTGCCTGGTGTGTTCAGCTGGTACGGCGGCGAGCCTGGTTCAGGGGGGAAGAAGTCATTCGGCGTGTGCGCTCTGCCTGGCGGATACGGTTGCGAGGACGCGTCCATTGGAGGGCCGTACATGTACGCTGTTTTGACCTGCGGCGTGTGACCGCGCATGCTGTAGTAGTCGACGGGTCCCAGCTCGGTTCGAAGTGCTTCAATTTCTTTTTCTCGCGCCACAACATCGTGCCGGAGGTCGACAAGCTGTGTATGTGTGGGGTGCTCCTGCAAACTTGTTTCTTTTCTCACTCGCACGTGGAAGTGGTTGTCCATAGCGTATACTTAAGCCCCTGAACCTGGCCGAGCTCAATTCGCCGTTCTCGTTCTTTTTGCTTACGGCAATTGCATCCTTCGCACGAGTTACATTTTGGTTGTGCGTACGTGTGTAAACCCTGTTTTGAGTGATTTAGCACAGCACGCTGCCATCCGACACTATTTGATACATACAAGCAAGCTTGCCATAAAAAGTGCGGATAGCATCTTGCATTTTGCCGAAATACCCGTGAATAGGGCCACACGTGATCTTTATGTGGGACAGGGAAGCGGGCACACCTTCTGCGCGTACATTGCGTTTGCAGTGGTGACGAAGCGGCGGACTCGCGGGCCTCAGGGAATGACACACCTCCGCTGATGTACTGCGTGGGCTCCTCTCATTGCGGCATGCAGAAAGGCGTGGCAAGGGGGAGTGTGACCCACTTGCCTCTTCGCAAGCAATCTGATCGGTCGAGATGTCCGAGTTTCCTTTCGCCCCTCCCTGTCCGCGTTCCAGGTTGTATGCTTTGCGCCTCCTGGGACGGCAACTCTCGGTCGCCTCCTTCCAGTTTAATGGCTCTACTCGCTCGCTCGCCTTGTATGACGGGATTTCTTTGAACGAAAGGGAAGTTACGGACGAACTACCACTACAGTGACAGACGGAGGGTGGGTGTTAATTTTGGGAAAATGAACTTTCAGGGCAGCCTTAGATCATACTCAAAAGGGGGTTTCGTAGGTCAAAAACGGGAACCGAAGGGCGCATTGAAAGATTTCGTGGCAGATCTTTCAAATGCGCACCTCGACACTGAATGAGTACACATGGAAGTGACCCAGGAAGAGCCCCCGTGCCTCTTACAGATACTCACGAATAACTTGTATTAACTACGCCACATGGCGTAGTTCGTCTGTATGTGGTTAAGCTTGATTAGACTAGGCTGGCGTGCGTCTTCACGAGTAAAACCGTCTGCCAGCAGCACTTCTTGTTGACAGGCAAGCGAGCCCGAGCATTCACCGCTGCAATACTTCCGACGAAAGCGGAGCATAGCAAACCTGCCACCAAACCTGGCAAGACCTCTACGAAGGCTTTGGCAGAAACGTGCGCAATAACCTGGCAAGAAATGTATTCTTCACGCCCGCCCGACTCGCGAGCTTGTACACACCTTTCGCTGCAAAACCCCACCCCACTCCAGAAGCGAAACACCGCATATCAGGTACCGCGGCTGCCGAATAGACTGGTCGGTCAGGGACACCGCTGGTCCCGATGGATCGGGGCGATCGATCGCTCAAGAAAGTGAGGCTGGGTGAAAACAAACGGTAGCTCGGGAGGAAGGTCACAGAATGCACGAAGACGGAAAGAATAGGAGGGAGACACAAAACCTTCTGTATGGTCGGATTCTTGCTCGTTTTCTTTTTTTTGTGCTTGCGGCCAGGGGTCTTTATAAGTTTGGGGGTTGGAGCGGAAAACCCGGTGTCAGCCAAAAACCCGGTGTGAGGTCAAATTCTTTTTTCCAAGGATGCCGTGGGAAAATCTACGCTCAAAACCGGGGTTTTGGGGAATCACACGGCGTTCAGCGGTGAGTCACCTGTAGCCCCGACCCGCACAGTAGGCTGTGTTTCGGGGGGGGAGACCTGCCGGCGCAGCGATATATTTTGTGGTGGTGAGCCACCTGTTGGCTTCTGCGTGCGTGTGCCGCCTCCGGTGCACGATTGAAGCAGCGTTAAACTCCGGAACACCGACCCAGCAACTCTTCTTGTGGCGGTTTTGCGTTTCTTAAAGGAGCCCTGCGCCGCAGGCGCGGAAACTTTTAAACGGTCGCACTTACGGATCAAACCAGATGGGCAGTAGGGTGGCACGTCACAACTAGGTTGGCTGACATGTCAATTAAACCTGCGCCGCAGGCGCGGAAATTTTGACGGTCGCACTTACAGCTAAACAGATGGACGGAAACACGTTGGTTGTTCACCGGCTGCAGCAGGTTTTCGTCCTTCACAACGCCCTTGCATTGTCTGCCACGGTGGAACACTGTGAACAGAATGAGCAAATAATGCGAGCTAAGTAGGCCAGCCAGCTAAGTACGAAGATCGCAAAACAGTTTTCCGTGAAAGAAATTTCCGCCGATGGTTTCTCCTATGAGAAGATTTCCATCAGGTTTCTGCCACGAGAAATTTCCACTGATGGGTTCCGGTAGGAAACATTTCCACCAACAATTTCTGTTAGAAAAGTTTTCCGCCAAGCTTCCCGTGAAAGAAATTTCCGCCGGTGGTTTCTGCCATGAGAAAATTTCCATCAGTTTTCTGTCGTGAGAAAATTTCCACCAACAGTATTCCACAAAGAAATTTCCGCCACGAGAACATTTCCACCAGGTTTCCACCACGAGAGAATTTCCGCCAGTAGCTTTCGCCTCGAGAAAATTTCCACCACCAGTTTCCCACGAAACTAATTTCCGACAGTAGTTTTCACGAGAACATTTCCATCATCGGTTTCCGTCACGAGAAATTTCCGTCAGTAGTTTCCGCCACGAGAAAACTTCCATCAGTTTTCTGTCGTGAGAAAATTTTACACCAACAGTTTCCCACGAAAGAAATTTCCGACAGTAGTTTCCACGAGAACATTTCCATCAGGTTTCCGCCACGAGAGAAATTTCCGCCAGGTTTCCGCCACGAGAAAATTTCCATCACCTTCTTGTCGTGAGAGAAAATTTCCACCAACAGTATTCCACAAAAGAATTTTCCGCCAGTAGTTTCCACGAGAACATTTCCATCAGGTTTCCGCCACGAGAAATTTTCCATCAGTTTTCTGTCGTGAGAAAATTTTCCACCACCAGTTTCCCTTCCCACGAAAGAACTTTCCGTCTGGGAAAAAAAATCTCAGAAACTCTCTGACTTTTTTTCCCTCTTTTTTTGACAAACCGGGTTTTTAAAGTCCCCTGCTTGCGGCGATTCACTTGGCCATGCGTCATTTGCCCGGGTTGTCCCTCGGGTTCTCGTTGTCTCACGACCTCGAGAATATATGAAAACGTACCCACCTCGCAAGCTTGTTTGAGCGCCTTCGGCGCGTCAAGTTGGAATCCTTACGTTTCTGAGCGAACTCCTCATATCCACTCGTCAAAAGCGAGGTTAAAGGGGTAAAGCAAAAAACTGACAAACGCAAACCCCACCGTCTGCCCCCTTTTTTGCACTCCCTCCACACTTACACACACGCACATACACACAGTCGGCGGCATCGCACTTCGCTGGACGGCAGTGATTCGTGGAGTTTTCCCGTGCGAGCGAGTCTCGGGACAGGAACAAAACTATGATCCAGGTAGCGACTGCCAACGGTAACGGGCGCTTGCATCAGAAGCTCGGAACAGCTCGTCAGGTCAAGCGCATTGCACAGAGAGAGCTTGCCACATCCTCGTGTGAAATGTGCCGCCCGTAATACCTGATGGAGAAGCTGACAACCCCCCGCGCTCCACCCGTCCCCCCGGAGGATCCACCCTTTGGAGCGGAGTCACAGAGCCCAAAAGCAGCGTGTCGGAAACTCAAACCCGATTGGGTGAAAGTAAGTGGGCTATACTTCGCTTCAGACGACTTCCCACTGAAAGCCGTGAGCACTATACACACACACGCAGGTTCTGCATAAAGGACACGTTTCTGCTGGACAAATCAGGCAGGCAGACACAACAGAGCAAAGGCTGGAGAGGTCTTCAAGCGACCGGCATCACGCGCATCCGAGACGATCCTGAATAGGTAGACGACGGACAGTAACGGACGGACTGTGATCTACTACTCAATGACAATAAATAATGATCAGGACTTCGTCGCGAGCACGGGCGGGTAGAAACATGCATTAGCACTTTTTCGTCGGCCTCGGTAAGCCTTCCTGTGCAACCTTTCTTCCGTTCAGGACGGAAACGTTCCGTTCAGTACAAATGTATGTATCATATGGTTTACAAAGGAAACGGTCGGGGGGGAGCCCTGGGGAGTGGGTACGAACGTGATTTGGAATGGTCCGTATCCAAAACGGTGTCCATTCTGCACGCGCTTTAGTCCAGAAGGGCGGGAATCGTTTGTTGATCATTTTCTGACCTCAAGAACCTGCCTGCAGTCAGAAGAACAACCCGTCAAACCGTCCACTGCGTACCCGGACGCCCGCGCCTGGTTCAACTCATTTTACCTGGCGTATCTCGTCCTTGTGGTTTTGGCGCCAGGTATTCTCGTCATTCCAGGCATCGTTCACCATCATACGGGTTCCAGTACGAGTACTTAGCTTCAGGCCCCACAAATAAGGGCGCGCTTCACAGCGGCTGGATGCCACGCGTATCGGTGTTTTGGACAGAATGCTATGCAAACAGTGTGATTTCTTGTTCTATTCGTCCCAGTAGTCTTCCCACAGCCAGTCTGGGCTCTATTTCTAGGCACTCGTGTGAGGGCGTTCCGTGCGGTCGACGATTTACGTCGTTCTGATGTTGGCGACTTCGCTTCATTTTCTTTCTTGCTGCCAGCCGAACTCAAAGCGAGATGCGGCCATGCTTTCACATGGATTGGTTCTCGAGCAGAGGTGTTTACTTTCTTTCGTTTTCCGACGAGAGCGTGCCGTAAAGTCTTATTGTTCACAAGCTGCCGCCGCTGAACATTGGGCAAGACAAGCCCACCCACCGCTACCCTTCTTGTTTGCTTGCGCGCTTGGTTTTGCCAACCGCTTCCAACTTCTATTTGAACACACAGCAGGGATCGCCCTCGTGAAAAAGGAAACAACCCTGGATCACGGTAGTATGTACAGTGGAGTTCAGCCTCAGAAGCGGTGGTACGAACGCCGGAGGAAGGCGGGTGTCGCACTTCCAGGTTAGATTTACACACGCGTTGCAGACTGCTCGGAGCTTCTGAGGCTGGACTCCACCCAGGCCTTACGTTCAGCATGCTGAACGTACTGATTTCAGGACATTAATTATCTCAGTTTATTTTTGTACAGATGCTGAATCAGCACGTGTACAAGTGCTGCAATCAGTACGTTATCAGTAGGTATTTAGCTCCAAGACAAAAGAGCTGCGTAAGCCCTGACTCCACCGTGTAGGGCTCTCGAGCATCGGTCCTTCCCCTCCCCCTTCCACCGCCATGTGAGAACCTTTTCTGGTGGAAAACCTGAGCCGGGGAAACCGTACGATTTCCCCTGGTCGCTTTTCCGGCGAGCAGAGCTCCTGCTAACGGCCAAGCACGGGGGGTACACTACTATACTACCAAAAACTTCGAAAGGCGCTGGGGATAGTTTGGCGGAGGGCAAACAAGACAATTACAACGTGGACCTTCTCGTCGAAGAGCTAACCCCCGCGCGAGGAAGATTCGCCAGTGTTTTAGATTGTTGTTGCCAATGCCCTGTTTATGCCCTGTTTATATACCTGACACGAGGTCACGTTTAGGCAGCCATCGATGGCTGCCGAAGATGAGAGCTAGAGCTGGTGCTTCGTGCGGGCTGCGGCACAAGGCCGCCTTGTACTCCGCAACTGCAGTGGTGACGGTAGTGGAATCGCTACAAAGGCCACAGAGGACACGTTTGTTCTGGAAGGCTGGCCTCGAGAGCTCGCCACGTGTCTTTCGGCCAGATTGCTGCGATCGGCTGCACGAGGACCGAAAACCAGAAACTGCCTGAGCAGGCGTTGGTATAGCAATGATACTCGATCGCCAAGGATTACACATTGCTCCGGCGGAATGCTTGTCGAACGCTTGCCATAAGAACGTCTTTCGTACCAAGACTGCCCATGAGCCGACTGTGGTTGGTTGTGTCCACAGCTGCCGAGTCACGAAGGTCCTGGCCGCAGCTGGTGCAGAACAAAGTGTCAGACGGGCTGATGGCGGCGCACATCGTGCACCTCACGAGCGACTCCATCGGAAGTTCGGGGCTGTCCAACAGGTCCGTCATCTTCCACTCGCTGCGCAGCGTCCGCACTTCTTCGTCCGGAGAGTTGCGCCAACGTCGGCCATAGTAGAACACCAGGCCGACAACAGCAAGGGACGCCACCGTGATCATTGTGATCCACAACCCCTTCAACTTCTGCCACCGCGACTCGCCTGCGGCGTGGGGCTCTACGTGCTTGTAGCAAGTCAAGGAAAATTCGAGGTCCACTGCAGCGTACGGACACTCACCCAGCCTGTAATACCTGTCGCCAAGATGCTGCGTGACTGAGCAGCACCTGCTGTCCGCACCGCACGTGGCGAAAGCAGATTCTGCAGGCAGCGAGCAGAAGTCGGTACTGTTCGACGAATCGCACAGATATTTGTACGATATGCCGGCTGCACTTCCCGGTACCAACTTGTACCCCGCCGGGCACCCGTCCTTCTGCAACGAGGGCGGTGGCGGCCTCTTGCACGTGGCGTAGTTTTCCTTCAATTTGTAGGCATCGCCGCAGGCGCCTATCCGCACACGGGTTTCGCCTTCCTTCTGCACGATGACGCCTGTGGCGGTGGCGAGGATTCAGCTAAGATGGTGGGTATGCGCGTCAGGTGGCGGGGGAGAATCTTAGTTTACTGTTCAGGCAGAGCACTGCCGCTCATGCATGGTTGATGCTGGCCTCAAGTCTTCTTCGAGGAAGATGTTGTCTGGAAAGGGGATGCAAATAGCAAAAAGGTAAAAAGGGGAGCGTACGGCTCCCAAATAGGGGTATGAAACCTTGAGGGACCAGCCCCCTGTATATTTACACCGCGGTGTTGTGTGCACCTCGTTCTTCGTCTCAGGCTTCGCTCTTGAACGCAGACTAATCCAAAATCAGAGCTCCTTCAGATGGGGATTTTCAGTCCTGTTCCGGTGCGAGCACAACTTGGGTGCATTGTGTTTCTCCTTCCTTCATTCGTTTTAAATTTGGATAGGATTGTGGCTGGCTCGTAACCGTCAGGGAGGGGGTCAACGCGGCCTGTGATAAGCTCTGTGTGTCACAGTGCCTATTGTGAGCGCTAGATGCGCGGGGCTGAACTCGGGCTGCGTGAGGGGTTTTGTCAGGTAACGATGGCCCTCCACACCAGATCTCAAGAGTAAGCTTCGTTTCCAAAAGTCGTGATCAAGTCTGTACACCCACAGAAGGCGCGAACTTAACGCAAGGACCCTTCATGCATTGGTCAGAAAGCAACCACCGCAACGGAGCCGGCGTCCGGCAGGCATTAGACTCGGTCAGGACTGATCCCCCACACCGAAGTGTACCCACAACTGCAAACGGGCTGTCCGACCGTCAAGCTCTTTTATTTTGCCCCAGTGGCTTTTGTTGTTACCCGCACCAAACCGGATTTACGCTGCAGCACACACGGTGAGGTCCAGCCTCAGAAGCTGGAGTTAAAGACAAAGCAGGTGCTTGTTTATAATAATCCCAATGGGACAACAATTTTTGTTCCCTTATATCCCAACAAACTTTTGTTCCCTTAAATCCTAATGGGATTGCCTTGCCCAAGGCAATCCCATTGGGATAAAAGGGAACACAATTTCAAGTGTTGGGATGGGATATAAGGGAATTACAGACTTTTCCCCCGCCTTCAAAAAAAACGGGATCCCCGCTTTTTTTTTCCCCCCCAAATCTGGAAAAAGCGGGGGAAAAGCGGGGTATTCAATACTCACCTACCTGCTTCAGAGCTCACCTTCTTCTTCACTACCCGTCGGGTACTCATCGTCACAGTCTCCTGGAGCCAAACACTGTGTGATGTCGCCGTTGATGAGGAGTCTTGCCCTGAGCGAGAGCTCCTTCGGGGTCAGCCGCTGGCGGCGCTTGTTCTCTCAAGGTTGAGCGTGAAAAATAGACCCGGGGACCACAAATTACGTGCGTCTTCCAAGAAGAAGGGGGGTCCCGCGGGTTCCGGGTTTGCGGTACTTTCTTCTATTTCTTTTTCGGGAAATTGCAGGATCGGCACGCCGAATACAAGAGGTACCTCTTGTATTCGACCCCCCCCCCAGTAAAGGAACACTGCAAGCGCGAGAAGAAATGCGTAGTTTTGCTTTATTCTTTTGCTTGTTAGTTGTCGACAACTTTTTTTGTATTGAGGTGTCATTCAGATGTAAATCCAAAGCCGCCCACGTCAAATTTTGTTAAGCATTGAGTTCTTTTAAGTACATGAACCACATGGATTAGCATGCACTGAAGTTTGTTAAGCAGCGGCTGCCAAAACTTGCCGTGACACCTATGATCAAAGTAAAGGAGGAAAGGAGAAAATGTTTCTAAAGCAGGTTGTATTTTTGGACCCTCGTAGCTCGCTGGGTCAGGCGCGCCAGGTAGATGCTGGGCTAGTTTCTGTCTGGACTTGGACTGTGTAGTCCTTCTGAATTCTTTTCACAGGTCCGTTCATGCACACCCACACCGAACTGGTACCGAAAAGGGCGAAAAAAGAAATGCCTGCACAGACCAAGCGCGGTGCCGGGGACATTGGCTCGGACGGGCCCGTGGCCAAGAAGGCCGCTCCGAAGAAGCAAAGCAGAGCGGAGGGCAGCGACAGTTCGCTGCCCTCCGCAGCTGCGCACTGGGCATCCTGAATACATGCCCAGTCGTCACTGGTTCTCTTCATCGGAGCTGAACGCGAACCGAAAAACGTCTGCTACACGGCCAGCAAAGAAATGTCACCAACCAGTGGGTCGATTCCCGTCCTTTCCATTGAAACCCTGTGGGTTCCACGCCCGGTGCCCCGCATCTGGTAAAGACCCACGAACCACGCACATAATCTTTGGTCCCCGGGTCTATTTTTCACGGTTCTCTTCATCGGAGCTCATCGCGATCAGAAAACCGTCGAAAAAGGTCTGTTATGCGGACCAAGAAAAAATCCAACTTTTTTCCAGATTTCCAAAATGCCTCTTCTATTCAAGGTACCTCTGCTATTCAAGGTACCTCCTGTATTCGACCCCCCCCAGTAACGCCGATGGCCCGGGCCTATATCATATATATAACGCCTGTGCCGCCCTGCGCTCCCGTCAGCAGGCGGATCCTGCACTCGTCGACGCATGCCCCGACAGGTGTGGATGACCTGTTCGCCCATATTCGTCCAGAATTGTGTAGTCTGATCCCCCGCTTTTTCCCCGCTTTTTAAAAAGGCGGAGGAAAGCGGGAAAAATCCCCGCTTTTCCCCCCGCTTTCCCCGCTTTTTTTGAAGGCGGGGTACAAGTATGATAAATAGCTAAAAATAGCTACCTACCCCCCCCCCCGTGAACATGTCACCCCCTTTTGTGCAAAAGTCCGCTGGGGGGTGACATACTGAAGGGGGGTGACATACTTAAGGGTTTGCAGAGGTCATCTGAGCCTCGGCTGGGGGGAAACGTCCTTAGCAGCCCTTCTAGGACACGACCGAGACAGAACGCTGGGCCCATGGCAAGGTACCAGATGCTGAAAGACCCGCCCGACTTCCAACCCCAGTTCCTCAGGACCCCCTGCCGGCAGGGAGACCCTGCCGACGTGCTGGACCTCAACGCAACAAGCAGCAACAAGCTCGAACGACTGGGCATAACGCGTCGCAAGCCGAACCAATGTGCCACATTGACGATCGGACGCGTACAAAGCATACCAGGCACGAACGTGAAGAGAGTGATGATTGAACCGTCTTCACTTTGGCGGTCGCGCAAGCAACCAAAGAGGCGAGGATGACGGCTCCGATTGTAGTCTGCTGCTGTGCATGCTCACTGGTGCGGAAGGCGGCGGTGAAAGCGGAAAACTCACAAAGAAAAACCGTTAAAAAAAAGAAATTTCCGCTGCGCGGGGCCACTCCCTTCTGGGACAACAGGACAAAACCTTGAGTATGTCACCCCCCCTCTCAGGCCTTGGGGTGACATACTCAAGGGTTTTTGGGGGGTGACATGTTCACGGGGGGGGGTAGGTAGCTGGCCAAATAGCTAGCTAAGTCTCACACTGCTTCCAGGGAGGGGGCTATTGCGTGATTGCGTGAGGGTTCTTGCCTATTGTCGCTTGTTAGTCTTACTCCCAGCTGTTTGGTTCTCTAAACTGCAGTTGTGGGGGCTTGGGGCCTCCTCGGCAGCGTTGCGGGTCGTTCAGAAACTTGCCGTTTGCGTTTTAGCATCCATTCCGTGCAGATTGGCCCGTTCTAGGGCCCGCTTGCCCCTCAAGACGTAGAGGGGTCCATTTTCAGCCTCATTCTGGCTGCCTCTGCAGTTTCTGCACATCTCCAGCAGTGGAAACACGCGTCTGCAGGACCTTGACACATGCAGGCCAGGCCAGGTTGACTCGGAAACCGGGTTTTATCTGCTACCACATCATTCTAGCTGCACTCACAGGTGTCTGGGGCAAGTAACTACCTCTAAAACATGGTTGTGTGGGGGTTCTGGCTAGTTGATCCAGTGGGAGGGGACTGGTTGGTGGTATTTCCAAAAAAAGCCTAAAGTATCAGGTAATAAAAAGACTCGCACATTTAAAGAAGTGGCTCTCCTCTTCTTCTCCCCCTGCTTCCTTTCTTGGAAGAGCTCCCGCTACAACACGCCTTTCCAGCCATCACAAAGGATCGAAGGGTCAAAGGACTGCTTTTCCCTAACTCAATCCGGTGTTTCTTTTCGTGAGAGAGTTCACTGATGTTATAGTGGCGCCATCTACCTGTCTTCTTTCGTGACTGTGCATTTCTGGCTGAGAGTGTGTAATCCATCTAGGGTTGTTGCACACTGAGCAGTAGACGCACCAAAAGCCCCAGAGGGTTCCTCCGCATCTCGCAAGGAGGTGGCACCACTCACCTGTGCAGTTCCGCAGAAAACCGCTCTTTCGCACACCAGCACTGCCACTGAGACACAGGTTACAGCTCACTCACGCCGCTCTGGTAAAGCTACGACTGGCGCAGTACCGAGTACATCTGCCAGGAACACGGCGTGGTAGACAACAACTCTACTTGAACTCTAATAAGGCATACAGCAGTCATCACGGGCTTCGCACGCTGCGTACGCTTGGTGCACATCGTCGTAGTAGCACGGCTCGCGGTTGTCGGGAAACGCCAAGTCACAGGTGTAGTTCTGAACCCCGACGTTGAACGAATCCACTCTCTCATAGCCAGGATAACAGTCTTCGAATGGCCAGAGAGGACCTGGGGTATCTGGTGCGCGAGTGGGCGGTGCCGGGGTCGGGATGGGCGCCGGGGTCTCGCAGAAGCTTCTTGCGCATTGGCCGTGGTACGCA
Source organism: Diplonema papillatum (assembly GCA_030068145.1). Lineage (NCBI taxonomy): Eukaryota > Euglenozoa > Diplonemea > Diplonemida > Diplonemidae > Diplonema > Diplonema papillatum. The sequence continues at coordinate 44,913 of JAPJBO010000387.1, read as the reverse complement.
TCGCTGCATGCCAGATCCAGCATGCAGCGCAGCTGCTTCTGAGGGCACTCCGGGATCGTGGCGATCAGCTTCGCAAAGTCGCAGGACCGGTTCGGCAGCTTGTAGTAGACGCACGTCTCGACAACTGTGAGGGGTAATGCCCTTGTCTGTGAACAAAGATCTGTGTGCACGAAAAGCACCTGTCGTTTCTCCCGTTGGCACGTACGTAACGTCATCAAGATACGCTTACGAACAAAAAAGCGTGGCGCATACCGTCTGGAAGACACGGTTCTTCCGTGGGAGGAGGTGAGGTTTTTGGTACATCGGTCGTTGGAGAATCTGTAGGCTCTGGTGGCTCTGGCGTAGGCGGAACGTCAGTGGGTGGAGCGGCAGTCGGTGGAGCAGAGGTAGGGGGGGCACTGGTTGGAGGTGCTGCAGTCGCAGGTGCCATTGTTTCTGTGTGGGTGTGTGTGTGTGTGTGTGTGTGTGTGTGGGTGTGTGTGTGTGTGTGTGTTTAGTTCACGGCTTTGAGTGGGTAACGTCTGAATCGAAGTATAGCCCACTTGTTACTTTCACCAGTCGGCTTTGAGTTTCCGACACGCTGCTTTTGGGTCCTGTGACTCCTCTACGAAGGGTGGGTGGGGCGGGATCCTTCGGGACGGATAGAGCGTGGGATTCTCCAACCTTGCGGTGATAGCTGCACGGGGGTTTTGGTCCCGTGCAACAGCGAATGTCTTTCACAGGCGGCACATCTCACCCGAGGATGTGGCAAGCTCTCTCTGTGCAATGACTGTCGCCCAGTGAATGCTAACGACTACCGCCCATGCGTATGTGTGCAATGTCAATTGCGGACAACGTCTATAGTTCACTTGCCACTTTCTCTACTCGGCGATGTGTTGCCAACAAGAAGGCGGCAAGCTCGCTCTAAGCAAGAAGGCTACTACAAAACTAGCTGTAACAATTCCGTCACCTCGGAACGATTTTGAACTTTTCGCACTGGACATCAAGCATACCTTGCACGCAGCAAACTGTGTTGTTGCAGCCGTGCGAGCACACTATGTTTTCCGGGGACAGTCGATACTCGAAACCGCTGTGGTTGTGGTGCTCTTTTTGGTCTGACGCAGGGATTAGCTATTGCTACCAGATTCAGACCGCGGTCCGAATCTGGCACTTGGCTTGCGCCCTCACAACAAAAAAGAAGAAGAAGAAGAAGAAGAGTTTGAATAGAGCATCTATTTGGTATCGGAAAGTAGGTGCGAGATCAGGCAAACCTTGTGTGACCGTGAATTTGATAATCAGGGCATTCTCGCTTTCATTGTATTTCCTTCTCTTTTTTCATTCCATACACAACTCACACCCGCTCTTCCCAATGCCTGATTGCGAACTCTGGAGGTACCTGATGCGAAAGGTCTAACGGGGCATCAGAAAGCATAGGCAAGGTCGAGAAACTTTACGGGGAGGTCTCCAGGCCCAATTCTCTGAGTGCTTGGTTGCCACCACTACGAAGGAGCGCGCAGCTCGGGACTACTTCGGAGACAGCACCGTTTGCACAGATAAATTTGTTTTGCTGGCTCGTTGGGAAATACCCCTAAAGTTTTTTCGCCCCGCCCATCCGAGGTGTGGTCACCTTACACACTGCAATCTGCAGCAGCCGTTTCCCAAATAACGAAACGCCGTTTCTTTGAAAGTAAGGAAACGGAAACGGGAAACGGTTCCGTTTACTTGCCATCGGGGGGGGGGGGGGGGGGGGGGCTTAGGGGAGGGGTGGGCATACTCGTCGCAAAGGTCGTCGGTGTAATTATTCGCGCACGTCGGCATCACGCAAACCCCGCACTCCGGGCAGGCTTGCGTCGCGCAGATGCCGTCATGCTCGGGAGCACATGATATGGAGGTCGCGTTGGGGCAGCACGCGGTTTCGTCGAGGTTGCACAGCACGGGGTTGTACGGGGTGCAGCCGGAGCCGGCCAACCCTATCCACGGGGGGTCGACGAAGCAGACCTCGGCATCGTCGTCCAGGTCCGGCGCGTCCGTCTCGTCAGCCGCCGCGGCGTAGGCCACCGCCAACGCGACGAGCAGCCACCAGCGACAACGGAGGCCCAGCGGCGGCGGGCGCATGGGGCGGTCGTTCTATGCGGCCCCGGCCTCCTTCCCCTTGGGTTCCTCTCTTATTCCCCTTTTTCTTTTTAACTCCCCCACGACAACATGTGTCGGGCCAGACTGCGGGTGCGGTACGGGTTTTCGGGCGTGTTCCCCAGCGCAAGCGTTCAACGAAAAAAGACCCACGTTGCTCTCTCCCCCTCTTGCCTCTATCGAAATGTGCACAAGGCAGTCCCTCGAGTATTTCTTTTCGCCCTGCGCCGGGCCTGCTTTCACTCGTGTAAAAAGACTCGGTCAGGCTGGAAGGCACCGCGATATTGTGATGCGCCCCCTCTGCCACGATGCACTACTTCTTAGCACACCGCTAGCGCGGTGGAGTCCGTTTCAACATTTTCCTCGAGGTCCATACTGCGAGTGGGCGAAGACGAGACAGGCCATCCGAACGTCTGTTTTGGGTCTGCCTGTCCTGAGGGACATTGAGCAGATTATGTAGGGGTCCCGGCGAACGAGCTCGAAGATTTGCATACGCCTCTTCCGAAATTCCGCAACTTCCTTTCTAACTTGCAGGCAGTCCTCTTGCGGAGTTGCGGAGGAGCCTGAAAGGTGCCAATTCTGCCGTCACTCTGCCTCCGGGCAGGGGAGACGCAAACCAACCATAGTGGCATCGCAACACCTTTTTTGACGAAGTGATCGAACCTGGCCTGCACAGTCTCCACAGCATCGTTGTTGGTGTCAGTGTGTTCCTGAGCCTTGACATTTCTGAATATTCGGAGGCCGCAACTCTGAAAAATGATGGAAGATTCGGCATTTTGGTGAATTGCACAGCCAAATGGCCTGCCGATGGCACCACGTGTGGGACCCAGGCTTACGCAGCTCTTTTGTCTTGGAGCTAAACACCTACTGAGACTCAGTACGTAGGGTCTGGCAAAAAAGAAATAGAGCATAGGGGGCTCACCTGCCAGTGTTGCATGTCTTTGTCTCTGCCCTCCAGTGTCGCGGTGGAAAGCAACAGCAGGATCTGCCGACCGGAATCCCCGGTACTGCGGTCGATTCCCCAGATGAATCTGCAGAAAAGACAGTACGTGCTGATAACGTACTGATTTCACGTGTACACGTACTGGTTCAGCATGTGTACAAAAAGCAACTAAGAAAATTAACGTGCTGAAATCAGTACATGCTGAACGCAAGGCCTTGTGGGACCCCCCCATCTCGGGCCCACCACGTTCTACCAAGATTGTGGGCTTCTGCTGGAGGATCAGACGTTGTAGCGGGCGCCGCCCTTGCAGCCCAGACTACGTGTAGAGTACTGGAAACATGTTCAGAAAGAAGAAACAAGCGCTAAGAATAGCTCCAATCATTTTGCTCGGCTTTTCGTTTTTCAAAGCATGCCAGGCGAGGTCTCCCTCTCTTTCTCTGCCTGATAGGAGTTGCTTGATTTTGTTCCTTGCTTGGGGGGTTCAATGTTATTATTTCAAGGTGAATTTCCCTTATATCCCACCACTTCAAATTTGTTCCCTTATATCCCAATGGGACAACAAATTTTGTTCCCTTATATCCCAATGGGAAACCTTGGGCGAGGCAATCCCATCGGGATATAAGGGAACAAAATTTGTTGTCCCATTGGGATATAAGGGAACAAAATCTGTGGTCATGACGATTTTTGGGGAACCCCTTTAAAAAAATTTCCCGGGGGTCAAAGTGACTATTTGGGGACGTTTGGTGCCGTTGAGTAGTAGTAGTAGTATGTGTCGTCTGCCGGAGACAGCAGGCGCAGGGGGCAGGTCTTGCTCTACAATTCTCTTCTTCATGGAGACCCGCCCCCGGCAATCCCGACTGTCCAATCACTGTCGAGAAAGGTTTGTGCCCTTAGTGATGAGGTGGTTGACCAGGCCCTCACGAAACCTTATACACAACACGGCTACAACACGAGGATGCAGCCCTGCTTAGGTGTGCACTCAGCCATCACAGGGCCCCAGATCTCGCTACTTGACCTGACACAGCTGCCACCCAGAAGGCCGCAGCAGTAACCTTCGCAATTAAGGCACGCGCAGCTGAGTGTATGTAGGCGATCCATACAACACAGTTGCATCAGACGAGAGCTCGCTAGGGGAGGTGACGCTGCTCACCTGCCAGTCTCACAACTGACTGGTGCCGTTCAAACAAAATAAATCCAAATCTGAGGCTGCGTTTACCTCCAAAATGAGGTTTCAATTTCTCAAATCTCACTGCCACTTCGGCCCTTGTGGTCATGCGGAAGAGGAAGCAACCGTCGTAACAAGATTGCTGTACGAACCTGCAGCAGGATCAGTACCAGCAATTTCACTTCTGGAAGCTGCTAGCACATGTTCAGCACTGCCCTACTTCGCATCCGGTTGCGCTGCAGCTTCTTGCATGTTCGCGTGTTTTACGTTACGGATAAATTGGCCGATTCTTTCCATCTGCATGAGCCCCGCGTGCTCGTGCACCCGTATCCTTTTTTACACTCTGCTCAACGACGCCTTTTCTTTTCGGGAGGGCAAAGAGGGAAGGGATGGGTAATATTGCATGATCCTGCGTAAAGTCATCTGCACCATGATCGACGGAATTCGCTCTCTAAGTACAGAGTCAAGTCGCGTCTGTATACGCGATGCGGTTTACCGAAGCCATCGAGCGCCACGGCCAGGGATGGATACGTTTACTCGCTGATCGATGCTACGGCAGTTCCGCAAACCCACTGTAGCCCGAGTTCAGCCCCGCGCATCTACGCTCACAGGGCAACCCAATATCACTTCGGTGTGAGGGATCAGTCCTGACCGAGCCTAATGCCTGCCGGGCGCCTGCTCCGTTGCGGTGTTTGCTTTTCTGACCAATGCGTTCCACGTCTGAAGGGTCCTTGCGTTAAGTTCGCGCCTTCTGTGGGTATACAGACTTGATCACGACTTTTGGAAACGAAGCTTACTCTTGAGATCCGGTGTGGAGGGCCATTGTTACCTGACAAAACCCACTCATGCAGCCTGAGTTCAGCCCCGCGCATCTACGCTCACAAGGCAACCCGTGATCACTTCGGTGTGAGGGATCAGTCCTCCTGACCGAGCCTAATGCCTGCGGTGTTTTGAAAACTTGGTAACTTTGTGCTCAGCGGTCCTGAGAATCATGTTCCACGTCCTGTGATTCGTACTTTCAAACTTAATCCATGAATCATGTTCTACCTCCTGTGATTCGTGTGGACTTTTAACAACCTTGTACCTTCCTACAGCAGGACAGGTTCTGCATCTGTTCATTGTGTAACTAATTTTGTTCCCATTTTTCCCATTGAAAAAACCAAGGACCCAGAAGACCCACCCTTCCTGTTGATCTTGCAGCACCAACCGCCAGGGCTTGAAAAAGAGCAGCGGGAGGGAAACAACCAGTCTGGACCTGCTGGCTGTTTTCTGAAAAAAAGCCTAAAGTATCAGCCTATAATCAGGTAATAAAAAGACTCGCTCATATTTTGGATTTGCCACGGGTCCTGTGTTGTGGTACGGGCGGTACGCGCAAATTCAAAAAGATGTCTACTCTACCACTTCCGGGCAGTATACAAACGGTGGAGTCTAAGATGAAGCAGGCGTCGCCTCCTGTTCGTGTACATATACACGCGTTTTGGGAGTGGGACGCCCGCTTTTCGGGTTGTAGGACGACGTTGCAGTGCTCCCGCTAACCTCACTTTTAATGAGGAACCCCAAAAACCTGGGGTTGGCTTTTTTTTCTCCCCCGCTAGGCCCGCGTTTGGTGCAGGATATTAGCTTCTGTTGCAGGGGGGCACCCGAGTCTTCCAAAGGGGGGGTCCGGCGAACGGTATCAACGGAGAAAAGGTGGGGAATTCCTTACCCTCTTTTTCCCAGCCTCTTTTTTTTTCTCGAGGAATACGAATAGGAGGTAGCCTGGAGGTGGGGTATAGGATTCGGTACACCCCCTTGATATGAGGCCGCATATGTTTTATTCATGTGACACAACAGCTGACATGCTTGTACAGTCTAAATGCGCGCTTTTGGGCACGCTATGCCACATGTTGGCAAACATAACACGCAACATCGCCTGTTATTTCTAGCGTTTATTGTGGTTTGGAGGTTGTTTTAGGGTCTCCGGTAGACCATTGGGGCTGTGAGGCGGGTAGTATGAGGGTAGTAGGTATGATTATACACTTTAACTACGGCTAACCAAGCTTGTATGTGTTGCGACCGACACCAAGAAGAAATTCGCTTTGAATTTTAGTCTTGGATTTCTACAAGTGGGTCGTGTAGGTGAACGAACAAAGAACAAGCTCGGCCGCCTACGGGATGAAACTTGGCCCGCTCCGGAATAGCGGATCCCGGAAGAAAGCACCCGGCCAACGGCGAAAACATTTCCGAGTTGGAGACTGATTGGAAAAACCGCAGGCGAACAGCACCAATTGAACGCGGCGAAACTTTTTTGTTTGTGCGCACTAGCGGAACTCACCTGCTTTGGTAAGTTTCATGTAGTACGCTGCCAACTACTAATTTTTAGTACCAACAATGCATTGTAACACAAAAAAGATATTCTTTCCGGAAACATCCCACTCACTGGGGAGCTGTCTCGTGAAGAGCATTTTTCCAGCTGGGTTCAATAGTATTCTCTCCTTTATGTGCGCCGTTGTTCCGGAAATGTTCCTCGACAGCACTACTACAAAATGAAACGAACATGAAAACGTACCATGCGACGCAAAGCGCAAATATGTCGGAAGAATTAACAGAACGAAACGAAGGGCAAAGGGGCAGTCAGTCAGAGAGGCAACACGCGGTGTTGACCTCGTGTTGGCCCTTAGTGGCCTTACCCTCAGAACCTATAGAACCCTTAGTAGTAGGGCCTTACGGACGAATGGGGGAGAGCCGGGGGCAGTGAAGTAACGAAGCCCGCGAACGGTGGGTGGTGACCCCTCCGAACAGCCTCCCTGGCCCTGGCCCACGCCTGATGCCGCAACCCCTTAACCCGGGCGGCGGCGCTTTGGCATGAGCCAGGAACCTCAAGGGGAGCAGCGCGAGAGGCATCATCCACGCTTCAAAGGCCCACACACAAACAGCACCACTTTACATCCCTGCATCCCGGGTGCCTGCGGAAACCTCATGCACCGCACTCAAGAGCGCCCCCCGACGTCAAAAAGACAACACAGCAAATTCCTCTCTTTTCGTCGCTTTACTACTGGCGTCTCATCAACACGCAAGGTCTAAAAAGAGATGAGAAGAGAAAAGAAGCGCGTGTTAACAGGTATTTGACAAAGCTAGAGCTTTGTTTGTTGGCAGCGGAAAAAGAAAATTAAAAAAAATACTCGACGTAGCTGCTTCGACTCCGAATGGAAGGGAGGAAATATAGAGGTAGAGGGGCAAATACAATACAAACACAATCTGATTTGTTCTTCGCTTACACCACCGTGTGTTGTTTTCTCACTCAGGACTTTGACCTGTTGTGTGATTTGTCGTGTAGGGGTAGACCCGCATGACCGGACGTCCGTTCAACACGTGGTTCGGTAGTTACAGCACTTGGGATCCCTTCTGTTCTTTGTCGGGCAGCATCGTCTAGCATTTCCTTTCAAGCTAGCGCGTATGAAAAAAAAAATAAAGAACGTGGCAGGCGGCTGCCTCTATTTGTATTGATGTTTCTCGCACGTCGCACAGCAGCTTCTTTATTGCTGAGTTTAATATGTTGATGCGCCGTCAGGCACGACGCGGGTCCGTGGATAGAACGCGTCAAGAGACGCACAACTGCGAATCTTTTGGCGTGGAGTGGACCTCCGTGCCGTGTCGGAAAGAGGGCAGAATTCCGGAGAGGGGAGCCCGACTGGGGCTCAAAACGGTGCGCTTTTTCGCGGGTGTGCCTCGATTCCGTCTCGATGTCGAGACAGATGTGTAACCACCTCTGCAGTAACCATTGCACAGCAGAGAGTGATGCGAGAACGCAGAATAATCGTCGAAACAGTCAACCCGGGCGTACCGACGGATACAAAACCAGGCGACCCAAAAAAATTGACACAACCCGGATGCCCGGGCGAATAGTCTGAAGCAGAATGGTAGGCCTTTCTCAGGACCAACTAACACGCAACTTCAGGCCAAACCCCATGTGGAACGACCTTGTACGGGACGGCAGGCGGCGTGTGTCTTCGCCTGCACCTGTACCTTCTCGCGCAACAAGTTTGTCTCAAGTTTGTACGCGTGCATGGGGTTTTAATAACGACAGGTAGACAACAACGGAAGCCATATATTCACACGACAATCTTCTCCTTGCGAGGAACTTCAAACCGGCACGTCGGGCAGCGGTTCGCCTTTGCCAGCCATTCAACGATGCAGGAGTGGTGGAAGATGTGCTTGCACACGATCCGCAGCGTGGGGTCGCCCGGCTGAAGCTCGTCCAAGCAGATGATGCAGTCTTCGGAAACGACGCCGGCCGGTGTTCCCGGGTACGGAGCCGGCTTGTAGCCGGCGAGCTGCGCCTTCGAGAGCCCCGTGCAGACCGCCATCGACCCGAGGCCCAGCAGGTTTTCGTAGCTGAAGTCCGTGAGCTCCCACTCCCCGGCGCTGTTCCGCACGGCGCCCCGCTGCTGCTGCTGCTGCTGCCGCGGAGCACCCGGAGCCGGCGGCCGGTACTGGGAAACGGCGAACGGAGGCTCGCTCGCGCCCCTGCGCGCGTTCCTGCCGGCGCCGCCGGGTGTCGTCGGGCGGCCGGCGGCCGCCGCGGGGCGCCGCGCCGGCGGCGCGGCCCCCACCCTGCCGCCGGCCTCCTGCGTGCGGGCCGGCTCCGGCGGGCCTTCGGCTGCGGGCGGCGGCGGAGGAGACGAGGAGCCCCGCTCGACGCGCCGCTCGTGCTCACTCCCGCTCCTGCGCCCGTGCGCGGGAGGCGGCGTGCCCTCGTAGCCAGGCGACGGCTCGGCGGCGTCGAACTGTGCGGGGGTTTTAGAGTGAAAGTTCGCTTGAAACTCCGGGGTTTTAAAGTTTCCGGGTGACCTTCGTCGAATGGGTTCTTTTTCTGAAAAGCTAATACGTACTGGGTGGGGGGGCATGGCTTTTTTCGTGCCTTAAGCGGTTGATATGCTCTGCCTCAAAATTAGCTCTACCAAGCTTGAAGGCCATAGGCTGGTATCCCCATCCAGGACATTTCTCTGCCGTTTTTCTGAGTGACTGTTTAAAATGGTCCTGCCTATGTTTTTGTGGTGAATTTTTCGTCTTCTTCTGTTTTTCTTCGGTCTCTCTTTTGGTCTTCTGTTCTTACAAAGGAAAATACTCGAGGGACTGCCTTGTGCTCATTTCGAAGGAGGCTAGAGGGGGAGAAAACAATACAACGACAAAGTGGGTCTTTTTTGTTGAACGCTTACGCCCGCCACTAAACCCAGATTTACCTGTGTTTCGCGTGGGCTACAGCACATTTACCTCCTTTGATCTATCGCAACTGGCAGTCTCCTCAAGCATTTCCTACAAAGCAGGTGCTTATACAAAAAAAAAAATCTCCCCATCGGTGCTGGCGTGGAGGCCCCCCAAAAAAAGAAAAAGTGAAAGCTTTTGTGCCGGTATCACATTAGATTCGCGGAGTTGACTTGTGATGCTTCCTTTGTGCAGATAGATCAAAGTTTGGGTACACGGTGAGGATCAGCCTCAGGAGCTGGAGTAAAAGCGGGAGTCCTGAAATGCGGGTGTGGCACACCCGAAAAACGGGTGTCGAGCTCCGGGTCTCCGCTGGTTCTCGGGTTTCGCACGTGGGTTCGCGACCCAGGGTAACTATAGGAGATGTCCAGCTCTTTCAGACGGTGAATGCATGCTCTTTTCCCACATTTCTGCTACCTGACAAATCATTTTTGGCTTCTGCTCCTCGTTCTGGCGCTGTGTTCGTGCCTCGCTTGCGGTTAGTGTTGGGGGAAGAATTCACTCCTTCTTGTTGTGACAAAGCTTCTCCCGGGGACAACTGGTCTAGAAATATTTGATGAGTGCAACAGAGCAAGCAGACAAGCACTTGCGAATGGAAAGTGAAAGATTGATCGGGCAGGCAACCCATTTCCACGGACATAATCTTCCGTGTGGTGTTGGTTCGCTCATTGCTCAAGCTTACATTTTTTGGAACGCATTTGCAATGTCTCGACCCTGCGTCCTAGCCTTGGTTTTCATTCAGTAGTACTACCCGCAAACCCGGGGAAAAAATCTTAGTTTAATGTTTAGGCAGAGCAATGTCTCTCGTGCATGGTTGATGCTTGCATTAATTCTTCTTCGAGGAAGATGTCGTCTAGGAAAGGGATGCAAAATACTAAGTGGTAAAAGGGGAGTGTACGGCTGGGGGGGCAATGATACCGGATATACCCGGGCATCTATGTAGTAGAAGAAATGCGTAGTTTTGTTTTATTCTTTTACTTGTTTGTTGTCGACAACATATTGTGGTTGAGGTGTCATTCAGATGTAGATCTAAAGCCGCCCACGTCAAATTTTGTTACGCAGCGGCTGCCAAAACTTGCCGTGACACCTATTTGATGCAAGGTAAAGGAGAAAGTTGGAAGTAATTGGGAACTTGATATTTTGTTGAGACCCTCGTAGCAACAACCCCCTGCACACCAATGCTCGCTCGATTTCTTCCTCCCGGAGCTGCGCCTCGACGAGCTGCTGGTAGCGGGAGGGCGAAGGGGACAACGAAGCCGGGGCAGCCCCCCCCCGCTGCGGCGTCGACGACGCGGAAGCCGGCGCAGACGGCAGGCTGGGCCCCGGCGACGCCGATGACGACGACGCCGGCGACGCCGACGGCGGCGGGTGCCGCTGCCCGCTCTGCGGGCAGTAGCGCGCCCGCGGCGTGCCGCAGTGCGCGCAGCCGCCGCCGGAGCCGGCGCCCGCGGCCTCGCGGCGGCCGTACGGGCCGAGCTGCGGCGCCTGCGGCTGCTGCTGCGACGGCGTCTTTTTGCGGCCGCCCGACGGCGCCTTCTTCGGGTCCGCCTTCCGGCGGTCGTGCGCAGGCGCGCCGGCCTCGAAGGGGTGCCGGTGGAGCTGCCGCTCCTTGGCCTTCGCCTTGTGCGGGTCGCCGCTGCCGGGAAGGACGGGCGTGTCTTCGGGGAGGGGGAAGGTCATGATAAACCCGGTGTTCATGTTCATGGCGCGGAGCTCCTCGATCGCGCGCTCGTGCTCCGTCAGCGGCGGCTTCGGCGGCAGCTTCGGGTCGAGGAACGTACGGCCCGACACCGTCGGCACCGCCCGCGACCAGTCGACGCCGTCCTCCATGTTGTCGAAGTCGTACCCATGCCGTGACGAGAACATCGCGCACACGGGCGTCCACCCACAGGAAACCACCTAAAGAGAGAGAGAGAGCGAGATTCGGGTTCTGAAAGTATCTCCCATAGGAATCGCCTTTGTGGAGGTGATTTCGCCTTGTTTTCGCACTCTGCGGACCTTGTTCCAAGCCTAAACGAGCATCCGACCACTTTTTCTGGATTTCGGAGCGTTTTAGGGCCACCCGGGTGGTTGGTATCCAGTTTTGGGTTTCTGACGACGTCAGCCAGTATTGTATTGCTTCAGTTATGCGCATGCTTAGAGCCCAGTTCCACTAGGGACTGCCTCAAGTGTACTGTGCCCGCAACACCGGGTGCTTGCTCCGTTATCATGAGCATGTTTCGCCACGGATGTGTGGCTAGATTTGTTGGAAGCCGACAGGTGTCAAACAACACTACTTCCTACCAGCACAAACAGCCCCTTTGGGATGGCACAAGATTTGTTAAAAGTCCCGTGGGATACGAGGGCTCCATTTTTCGTCTCGGGTGTCGGATGCCCAGCTGAGGATTGCAAGAACGTGTTTGGAATGGGTATGTGCTCAAGACCGCACTGGTCCCGTCCGCGCCGTGTTTCGGTCCTTTAAGCCACGGACACATAAGGCGGACCATCATCAGCGCGGAACCTGAGTGTCTGCAGACAGGACTGCGGTGTGAGTCTGGTTAGTCCGGCGGCTGTTCGTAGCTCGTCACAGCCAGGACCACCCGTGCTACCAGTTGGCTCAGGGACAAGTGCCGAAGCCAACTGGTGTGGACTTGGCTCAATCCACCGCGAAGAAAAAGACCACTACCCCGAAGCGTGAAAGGCAGAATAAAACAAAAAAAAACGCTAGAGCCCGAGGCCGCGCGCATCCGGAAGGAGGGCACGGCCCGCAGAGTCGTGAACAGCGGGAATGGAGAACGGCACTTCTTTGGTATAATGCTTGCCGGCAGAGGGGAAGAAAATACAGAAAGCCTGCCCCGGCACTACGCCACGACGGTGAGCTCCAGCCAGAGGCTCGGGTCAAAGTTCGTGCCCTCAGTCTCTTTGCATTCTAACCTCGAACTTTCACGGTAATCGAAATGAATGTGGCGGTGTTGAGTCGGTGTTGAGCCGTGGTAGTGCAACCTTCTGTAACTCATCGCGGCAATCAGCTTAGCCGCACTGTTAGATTTTCGACAGAATCCAGCACAGCGACGAGGTTCTTTTCTATCTTGTCGAGCATGTAGTCCCGCCACTGCTCCTGCTCGCGGCACGTGTAGTAAGCAGCCACGGACTTTTCGAACTTGTTCATGTCCTGCCGCTTGATCGCATCGAGGACGTTTCGCACCAGCTCGTACTCCTTGCCGGATTGCAAGAACTCGGTGTCGGTTTCGCTGTAGTGATCGAATGCAGCCTGCGCCCGCTCGATGCCGGGGAGCCTGTTGTCGACCGTGACGTTGACGAGGAAGCACAGCATGGCTCGGAACAGGGCGTCGGGCCCCGTCATGGTCTTGTTGAGCTTCTCGAAGCTGTCGATGGCCTTCGTCGGCTCTCCGAGCAGCGACCAGAAGCAGGCGACCTTCCGCAGGCAGACGTTGCACTCGGTCAGGTACTGCTCGCCCTTCGCCTCGTAGTGCCGCTCCGCCTCGATGTAGTGGTAAAGCGCGTTCTCGATGTCGACCGGCGCGCCGCTCTTCTCCCACTGCGCTTCGTGGATCTCCGCCACTTCCCTTTCGTACTTCGCAACCTTCGCCGCGCTGCCATGCTTCGCGTGCACTTCTATCACCTTCTGCAAGCAAGCTGCGGCATCTGCGGGAGCAAGTTCCTTTGATGTTCGCACACGTGTTTAAGTTTTGTGTGTGTGTGTGTGTGTGTGTGTGTGTGTGTGTGTGTGTGTGTGTGTGTGTGTGTGTGTGTGTGTGTGTGTGTGTGTGTGTTGTGTGTGTGTGTGTTGTGTGTGTGTGTGTGTGTGTGTGTGTGTGTGTGTGTGTGTTGTGTGTGTGTGTGTGTGTGTGTGTGTGTGTGTGTGTGTGTGTGTGTGTGTGTGTGTGTGTTGTGTGTGTGTGGTGTTGTGTGTGTGTGTGTGTGTGTGTGTGTGTGTGTTGTGTGTGTGTGTGTGTGTGTGTGTGTGTGTGTGTGTGGTGTGTGTGTGTGTGTGTGTGTGTGTGTGTGTGTGTGTGTGTGTGTTTGACGGGTTCGAGTTGAAAAAGCTGGTGTTTCTGCTCCGGTCGACCAAAGTCGGTTGGGTAGGCCGTGCTTTTCTGTCGTTTGCACATTTTCTGTACGCGCCAGTTTTTCCGCCCCTTGCCCACCGCCTGCCTGGATCGAAGCCCTGCAGTGCGACTGTGCTCAGACCGTACAGGCTCTTCCGTTGTGGAGGCATCGGGTTGCTAATGAGGACCCTGACTATCAGGAGCAGGAGTTTGAGCTTGTTATGCAGCAACAATCTGTGACGAGAGACTGCACAAGTCGCTACCGAGTCATGCTTCGGTCGCTTCTTGCTCCGCGTTCTGTTTCTCTGCCGGAGCGCGTTTCACGCCAGCTCTTTCAGTAGCAGTAGTATTGCCTGTGCCCTTCGGTGAAGGAGCTTGACCAGAGTTCTGCACGAAGAAATACAAAAACGACAGGGGGCACACCGAGCGGCGAGACTGGCTTGTAACATTCCGCGGCCTTTACGAAGTTACGGGCTGTTTCCATGTCGCAGTTGAGTTTGGCCGCGCAGGTGGAAGCTTCGCAGTACGCCTCTCCGGCTGTCATGTTCTTGCCGGCCCGCATGTACGACTGTGCGGCGCTGACGAAGCAGTCGAGAGCCTCCTCCCATTGGTTCATGATGCCGCTGCCGCTGGGGGACGAGAACAGCTTCTTCGCGCGCGCCACGAGGCAGTCGCCCTTTTCCTCGGCTTCGCTGCGGCCGCTCGCTCGGTACGCGCTGTAAAACTTCGGAATGCTCTGCCGCAGCACGTTGAGACCGACCCAGTGCAGGTCCTTCTTCTGCGCCGAGCGGAAGAGGTGCTGTGGGTGTGGTTGGCCTTCCTTTCGAAAAAAAAGCTGCGCGCATCTACGTTGCGGTGGGTACGTTGAAACCGCACATTTTTGCGCTTAGCTTTAAAAGAACCCATACGACGAAGGTCACCCGGAGACTCTAAAAAAGCGGACTATAACTCTGAAAAAAAGGGTAGAGAAATGCCCAGGATAGGGGTATGCCGTATCTACCTTCCCGGGTAGCTCGCTTGAGTATTTCATATCTACCCGAGTGAACGCAGCATCATGATGGTGCGCGGAAACCTCGGATGCGACAGCATGAAAAGGCGCAGTGGGATCTCAAATCATGTGAACACAATGCGACATACACACACAGAAAATCACAACAGGAGGAAGTGTCAATCCCGACACATAGACAACCTGCAGGAGCACAGTAAGAATTCCCGACGTGCGCGGCAAATGAAGGAGAGAGCGAGAGACGAGTTGGATTGCAGGGACCATCTCTCCGAGGAGTTTCCGGTCGCCTCACTACGTTGTTACATTAAGGTGCTCGCACAGAGATAAATCTACACACCTCAAGACCAATGAGACGCAAAACGCCATGTACGCAGTCGAGCCCAGATCGTTCGCACTGCACTTCGTCGTCACTCCGCAGCAGCAGGCTGATGCCAGCGTACGTCTCGATTTCGTGCATTTTCTTTCCGGAGGTACCGTTCACATGCAAATCTGATCCCCCGTAAGTTTCCCTGTTGAGTGATGGCATCATCATTTCTAGTATTCCGACAAAACAGTCTTCGCGACTCCTGCAATCAAGTCCATGCTAAAACAACCTTCATTCCAGTGTGCAAGTTTCTAAATCATATTATTTGAGACTTTAGAGAGGGGTAGTTGCTAGGTCGCCAATTCTATTGCGTAGCCGCACCTCGCCGACCTCTGGGGTGAAAGTCTCTTCAGAATTTGGGGTCTTGGTGAATTCGTGACCTCTCGGTGACGCTCTGTCCTTCAGGCTGCTCCAGTTCATTCGGTAAGTGTACCCTATAACAACTTACGATTCATCGTGGGAATGTTTCAGCGTAACGACCAAACAGCAGGTCATTGGGGCTTTAGCAACACAAAGTCTAAAATTCCGAATAAACCGACTGTGCGTGCATGTCTGCCCCCAAGCCCAAAAGCGCCCTCGAAGAGGCGGGAGACCAGACGAAGTCAAGTCGACAGAAGCCAATCGCGGAATTACAACGGGCGGACGCGGCACCTGTTGACACCAGATTCTGACTATGATTCTTCATCGCCAGCAGCGTTGGCTCCGTCGTCAGAAGACGTTTTGTACCGGCAGCAGCGCATTTTCAGGGCATTTTCAGTTCCAAGCGCTTTGCCGCCAGTACAGGACTAAATAGCGCGGGCAGGTCATTACCGTTCTGCTGCTAGCTTGCATTCGTGTCTGTGGCGTGAAAGGCTTGTTGCTGGCTTTAGGTGAGGAAGCAACGCCCACCCGATCATTAGAGCTAGGGCTAGACGAGGATTGAACGCGTTGAAAGCGCGTGCCAGCACAATCGGTGGCCGATAGATATGAGGGTTGCTACAAGGGTGTGCGGGGGCCGCGCCGTTGTGGCTGTGGGCTGGATGAGAGGACCACGTGTGGCTGCGTCGACCATGCAGCTCGCGCGGTAGGCAAGCGGGGTTGCGTGTTCATAGGAAGCTGCACCGTTGTAAGGAGAGCATAATTCAATGTGCAGCAGCAGGACGATACCGTACCCCAGAGCTGCAAGGTGGTGTCGCCAGCATGCTTTGCGACGCTGGACGGGCACTCGACCACCGGGCAGCGCAATGCGAATGTGATGCCCTGCATCATTCAGGGATAGCGCACCCCGTATCCCTGTTCAACCAGTTGGTGCATCAGCGACGCGCACGTGTGCCGAGGTGAGCGCGGTTGACTAGGTTTGGGGGTTGCGACGGGGGTGAGGCGTGTTCCCAGGAAGCTGCGCCGTTGTGGAGGTAAGCTGCAGGGGAAAGCATCGTTCAATGAGGCATGTCAACGCAGCAGGAGGACGATGGACAGAGACGGCTTTCGACCACCCGGCAGCGCAATGCGAATGTGATGACCTGCATCATTCAGGGATAGCGCACCCCGTATCTCTGTTCAACCAGTTGGTGCATCATCGACGCGCACACGTGTGCCGAGGTGAGCGACCGTTGCCTAGCTTTGGGGGTTGCGACGGGGGTGAGGCGTTTTTCCAGGAAGCTGCGCCGTTGTGGAGGTAGGCTGCAGGGGAGAGCATCGTTCAATGAGGCATGTCAATGCAGCAGGACGATGGACAGAGACGGCATTCTACCGTCCGGCAGCGCAAAGGCGAAACCTTCATTCAGGGGATAGAGCACCCCGTCTCCCCTACTCAACCTCTTGGTGAGTCATTGACACGCGCACGTGTGCCGAGGTGAGCGACTGTTGAACAGCATTGGGGGTTGCGACGGGGGTGGGAGGCGTGTTCCCAGGACGCTGCGCCGTTGTGGCCGGGGGTAGAATCATAGGGCGAGCACGATGCCGGACGAATGGAAACTGCATGTGGCATTGGATGTCGGTCAGTGCGAGCTGCAGCAGGAGGATCACACCGTACACGAAGAACAGCCGCGGGAAGGTCGAGACGTCGGCGTGCCGCATGAAGTTTACGACGCGGAACTTCCGTGCAACGCGGAGGGATACCAAGAGGAAGTACGCGGATGCCGCCAAATTGACGCTGAGCGCCGCGCCGACGGTGATGACGTTAGAGGGGGAGCTGATGGCGAGCGCCATCGTGAACCAGAGGCGCATCATCAACAAGACGAGGCTCGCGTCCAAGTAGTAAGAGTACACGCTCTCGACCACGAGAGTGCTCGAAAGCAGGTGAACCATCAAAGCCGTGTTGCTCGTGGTGAGCTTCATTTTCTTGACTGTTCCGAATTTTGAGGATCCGTGTTTTGTGTCCAGTCGACAGTCAACGGGTTGGGGTTCTTTCCTTGGGTGTGGGTACGGCTGGTTTGGCTTTCTTTTGTTTTTTTGTGTTTCCGACGATCCCGAATGGACGTACAGATTGGTGTCTTTCGACCTTTTTGTATGCTTGTGAAGTTCAGCTTAGTGCGTGCTTGTGGTGATCGGTGGGGTTCCCAAAAGAAATGTGTTATCGTATCTTCGAGCTAGACTTGATCTCGTGCATTAGCCAAGTGGCCCATTCTGTTGCTTTCCCGCTGGGCTCCTGGTAGCGGACTCGCGCGCAAACGGACAGTATGACTGCTGTGTTGCGGGCCGCAAATTCATCCAATATTTGTCTGTAGGTTACCTCACTCTGTCCAAAGATGCGCGTGAGGTTGGCTTCGGGTCTGTAGCATAGAATATGTCGTTCATCGCGAGCCGCCAGGACATGATCTGCACTTTTTTCGTAAAAGCACCTGCTTTGTAGGAAATACTTGAGGAGGCTGGCAGCTGCAAAAGATCAAAGGAGATAAATGTGCTGTAGCCCACACGAAACACAGGTGAATCTGGGTTCAGTGGCGGGCGTAAGCGTTCAACAAAAAAGACCCACTTTGTGGTTGGATTGTTTCTCCCCCTCTAGCCTCCTTCGAAGTAAGCACAAGGCAGCCCCTCGAGTATTTTTGTAGAAGCACCTGCTTTGTAGGAAATGCTTGAGGAGACTGCCAGTTGCGATAGATCAAAGGAGGTAAATGTGCTGTAGCCCACAGGTAAATCTAAATCTGGGTTAGTGGCGGGCGTAAGCGTTCAACACAAAATGCCGTCCGGGCTGCAACAAAAATTATGTCTTTTGAAGTCGTCATTTAGGAGGACAGGCGCAATCGAAACATCGGCGTTGTCTCCTCCGGCAGACCTGGTTCCAGTCACCAAGGGGCCCCGACGAATGGACTGCTGCAAAAGACCACGATTCGGGGTCCACGATTTGGGGTTTAGAAGCCTTGATGTGGGCCAACTTTTCTGAAGGGACTGGCCTTTAGAAACCTTGATGTGGGCCAGCTTTTCTGAAGGGACTGACCTTTAGAAGCCTTGATGTGGGCTAACTGTTCTGAAGGGACTGCAGCTGCACAAACCAGTTTCTGCACCACCCTGTGGCTGTGGATTTCCGCCACAGGGTGGGTCGCAGTTTCCACCGTGTTGCGTGACACCACCACCCAGCGACAAGCACTATTAGTGGTAGGTGATGGCGCGAAGACAAGTCTGTACACCCTATCAATCCTACATCTGCCCTGTTGGGACAATATCGAAAACGGAACACGTCGAAGATATGTTGTTTGGTGAAGCTAGAACGCTGAGACGAGACTGCGGAGATGTGAGCTCCCAAAATAATTTGAGGAGCCCACAACCTACGAATTTAGTTATTGTAAGGCGGCCGGGACTTCTCATAAACGGAAGCCTGGCCGAACAGACGAGTATGAGCCCACCTGTCGTTGTCTGATCGAGCTCGACGGTTCCGCATCGTACTCGTCATTTTACGGATGAACAGCGTACCTGTCGTACAGACGCAATCTAATATGGTGCCTGCCGCAAGCACCACAGAAACAGTACCAGAAGTGCTCATGGAGCAGACGTAATCAGTGTCACGACTGCTCATGGAACAGACGCATTCAGTAGCGTCTTCGGTGTCAGAAGTGGAGCAGACGCAAGCAATATTGCCATACGATGTTGAACACACGATACGGAAACAAAAGATGCACCGGTTTCCTACTCGATTCGCGAACCAAGACGTAGAAAATGTTCCACACATCCGGATGCCTGACGTAGAAAATGTTCCACATCCGGATGCCTGACGTAGAAAATTTTCCACATCCGGATGCCTGGAGGCGGGGAGGAAGCAATGCTTGAGCGTGCACCAGTGCTGGGAAAACGGCTTCCCGCGGGTCAAAGGGTGATGCTTTAGTTTGCGCACCCTAAGACCGCCTTCGGCAAGCCTGGGGAGGGCAGAACCTTTTTTCCAGTCAGTATTTGAACCTGGGTCTTCCGAACGTGTCCGTCCCCAATCGCAGGTCCCGGTCATGCCTTCTGGATGGCCCCGTGAGAATGCTTCCAACACAACGGGGCTGAAGCTCTGGAAGAACACGAAAACGCGAGAGAACGCGCGGTTGTCTGTCACGAGGTCTCCTGTTCTGTTCGCGAGCGCCGAATGCAGCCGATACCTTCAGGCGTATACATAACCTTCGGTGCCGATTTCAACGAAGCCGTCTGCGATAAGCGCCTGCTGCTGCTCGTCGGTGACCGCAACAGCCGAGTCCTGTGTTGTTTGCAGTGTTGCGGTCAGATCCGCCGGCGTCACTAAGCCAGGTCACCCGCATCCTATTGGATAGGCTTGCACCACTTTGTCTGCCGCTGTCGTCGCGGTGAATCACGTTGCACCACGTTACATCAGTCCATCCGTACTACATCAACCTTCCTGGCGCTGTCCTTCGCGATTCTCTTTCCAACCAGAAAGATTCCAACCAGAATGCACCGAGTATGTGCCCCACTAACGGTGAGTAGCCGTGCGGGTTGTGAAGAGAACGCGGCAGCACCTCGGTTCTCGTACGGTCTCAAGCGAAAGCTTCGCTTGAGAATTCGGGGGGGTTGTCCTTCGTTTTTAGGGTTAAAGGTCGATTGAGCGAACATCTTTCTTCCTTACTACACGGAATGGAAACGATAGCTATATAAAACGATCATTTTCGAAAGTGAAATATCATCGTTTTTTATCGTTCTCAAAAAATGAACGATTTTTCTTCTCAAAAATTCCTGTTGTAACTATGAACCAACCAATGTTTGGCGCGTCTATTTCTTGTGTAAAATTGACTTCGGTGGCCAGATTCAGCTGTTTCGTGGCCTTTCATGTCGGAAAGGGTAGCCAGCAACCCCGAACAGCACGCTAAGCAATGTCAGCAATCTCTGATGTTGACGTTTGATCGCTACCACCGCAGCTGCGGCGACGCCTTCGCCCTCTTTTGCTGTTGACGTCGCCTGCGGAATT
The DNA here is from genome assembly GCA_030068145.1 of Diplonema papillatum. NCBI lineage: Eukaryota > Euglenozoa > Diplonemea > Diplonemida > Diplonemidae > Diplonema > Diplonema papillatum. The sequence continues at coordinate 24,662 of JAPJBO010000387.1, read as the reverse complement.
CTCATCCTCAGAAACTGCAAGAAGGTCAAGTGTCGCGCTCCTCAAAAAGGCTGTTCGCAGGGATGGTGAGTCACATGCTCTTTTCTGGTCCTTTTCCGCAATCATGCTTTCTATGCCCACTCAAGGATTATCGACATCCATCCTTTCCAACTCAACTCTCAGGCTGGCGGCTAGACTGAGGCTTTACTGCTCATCGAAGTGCTTTTTCAACTTTCTTGTGGACTCATCTTCGAACGCTAGCTGCCGTTGCGCTTCCCAGCTGTGGCTTCTCCTGCAGGATGCCCTCGGCCGCGCTCCTGTGCTGTGGCGGCTTGTGGCAACTCTTGACGAAGCCAACAAATTTCTGCTATTCCCAGCTTCTTGTCCAGCTCGTCCGTCCAGGTTTTAGAGTTAAAGTTCGCTTGAAATTCCGGGGTTTTAGTAAATGTTCGTACTGATACCTTCCTCCCCCTGGTCTCGCACTTTCTTGCGCTTATTTCTTCTTCGTCAATTTTGATGTACTTCTTCGTGATTAACTTGAGTTTTGGCTTCTTCACCTAAGGCAATGCTTCGACTCCGACGAACTCCGATGAACCGTTCCGACGAGTTGCGAGATAGGGGCTCTTTCAAAGACGAATCTGATGCCTACCCTCGACTGTCTGTTCGATCCAGTGCCATTGCGCTGCCGTGGCAATAGCGTGATACACAGAACTACTCGTCACTCGACACACCGAAGCAAACCCCTATGGAAAAAAAATGATCGTTTTTTTTTTTTTTTCAGGCCAAAATCACGAATTCTCGTAAACGATCGTTTCCAATCCGTGTCTCTATGCACAGCAGATTCCCGGCCGTCGGCGAGGCGCTGATATATTCCGTAGATCTAGGTGTGCGCAGCCATGCCGCAGTGCACACGAAACACAGGTACATCTGGGTTTAGTGGCGGGCGTAAGCGTTCAACAAGGCAGTCCCTCGAGTATTTTCAGGGGTCCGCTGTTCCTTCATCAATGGCAATATGTACAGCAAATGACCGGGGGGCAGTCTCCTCTAGCATTTCCTACAAAGCAGGTGCTTATACAAAAAAGAATGTTCATAAACGATGCACACCTTCCTACCCGAGTGATGGAACGACCGGAGTGGGCGCGTGTGCGGGATGTGCTGCAGGAAGACGTAGCCTTCGACGCGAACTGCAAAAGGAATTGTGGAAGGTGGGATTTGATCAGTGGAAGAAGGTGCTAACAACACAAGCTTACTGGCGGAAATGAAGAATGCGCTTGGATGTCGCTTATTGTGAGGGGGTATACGAAGGTGCTTGAAATGAATATATGTGCCAACACCCGCCTGCTCGTGTTTCTGTCCGGACACCTTTTTGAGTCTGGCTGTTGTTTCTGCTCCTTTTAAAACGTAGGGAGAATACGCGCACCTCGTCGGTAGTGATATGTCAGCGCTTTTTCAGCAGAAGGGCCTTCGCTGGCCAGCCGCGTGTCCATGAAGCCACCGTGCCACATTCGGTACAGAGGAACGGTTCCCGGCTGCTTTGCGCGCTCAAGACCGCAGATGAGGTGCAGGTAGTGGTACTGGTGCTTCGTGTCGCCGAGAAACATCAACAGATCCCCCTCGCCGTGCGGCGCCGCGACCACTGCGTGGTCTCGGCGGCCGGGGCTGTAGTACTCCTTCAGGAACACCGTCCCTTGCGAGTCTTCGCAAGACGGCAGGATCCAGCCGTCTCCTTCTGCGTCGCATACTTCAGCTACCGCGACGCACCCTGGCCTCGGCTTCGCGTACACGTAGCACACCACATCCCGTTCGCCGCCCACACCCGACGCTCCTCGCACCGCCTGTTGCACCTCGTACTTTCCCTCGGCTCCCCGCACGAGCGGCAGCGTATCCAACTCTCGGTGACGGCAGCCTGTGTATCGCTTCCCGTTCAGAGTCACCACTTGCGCCATACCTCACCCTTCCCCTCTCCCTCCCTTTCCACCCCGGCGACGGGGGTCTACAACAGGACATTGCATGTGAGGGTACGTTCGAGAGACGCAGGTTGAACCTGATTAGGACGATTAGGACATCGGTCTGATTCGGACGATTAGGACATCGGTCTGATTAGGACGATTAGGACATCGGCCTGATTAGGACGATTAGGACATCGGTCTGATTAGGACGATTAGGACATCGGTCTGATTAGGACGATTAGGACATCGGCCTGATTAGGACGATTAGGACATCGGTCTGATATTAGGACGATTAGGACATCGGCCTGTTTATTAGGAGGTGGGCAGGACTCACTACAGCAGAAGATGAACTGGACCGCACGGGATAGCGACAACTCTCCCGTGTGCCGCTGACAACGCCCACGACTGCTTCGCTGAAGAGTTCGGGTGACTCCATGACTGGGTCTGTGTTGTTCCTGCTGGCTGCTTTTTAACAGACTTGTTTGAGCAGCTTCGGTGCGTCTCGGGGGGACGCGTGAGGACCTAAAGAGAGACAAGAGGTATTGGGCGACAAGCTCCGAGTGTTTGAAGTCCAATTGCTTCAGAAGCAAGGTTGGGAGGGGACGGTTCCGAAAACTCAAGGGATCCGCGATAGGAAAAATACGACTGGCAATTCCTCCCTCTTCCTTGGTCCCGCCCTCGCTCCCCTTCGATCGAGTTTGCGTTAATCGCCCTGTCGTACCGCAGAGTAAAGGTCCGAACGAGACCTCCTGTCGCGCGATTTGCAAGAGGGGCAAAGGCCTCACCACATCGATGTTAGCGAACAGACGCCTCGCAACCAATTACAAAGCAAGCAAAGCGGAGACAACACGGTGTTCAGGAAACAAACCAGCAACTGAAAAAAAAAAAAAAAAAAAAAAAAAGCAAAACCAACAAGGAATCGGCCGCAACCCACCTGGCGCAGCCCGATTTGCTGAGGGATCTTGTACGGCATCTGCGCGCTTCTAGCTCCGCGGGTGTTCTTTTTAATCCTTGGTGTTCCAAGGTTTTACGCGGTCCATTCACGAACATTTCCAACTTTTGTCCGTAAAGAACAGTGCAAGTACGAACCCTCGAGTGTTCTCTTTTGGTCTTCCAGGCTTCACCTCCGTTATTTCCCGCCGCGATAAAACGCAACGCAGGCAATTGTGTTTGTTGGCGCATTTCCCACCTCCTGGAAATGCGTGGTGTGTTGGTTATGGGTTCGTTGAACCCCAATTTTACCGCACGGACGCATGCAAGCATCCAGCGCTGTGCTTTACTACACGGAGACCGAAGAGTCCTGCGCTGTGATTTACTACACGGAGACCGAAGAGTCCGGCTGCACCTGCCGGCGGTACTCATTTGAGGATCTATGCCGTTGCAGCTGCACCTCCCACCCCGTCGAGCAGTCGAAGCTTTGAACGATTCCGTTTGCCAAGGCTTGGGAGCAGGTAATGTCGCTGGCTGCCAGTTCTCCTCTAGTGAATTCTTACTGCCACCTCCGGCTTGATCCCTTGTTCTTACTTGGAGCGCGACCAAAAAGACCGACAGGCCGTGCCTCCGTCGGAACGAGGGTCGATTAGCTGGGCGGCTTTCGCGACGTTTCCCCCTTTTGCGCCCGGTTGCGTGGGCGCAAACTGGCGGAGCCGATGCCCGTCCTTCGTGTCGCCGGATGGTGTGGGGCGCGTGTAATGGGCAGTCCAACAGAAACCGGCCTGACTGTTACCCGGCGCAGATAACAATCCGGGAGCCAGCGCCGAAAACCGTCGTCGTGTACAGAGTGCGTGGGGGGCAAGCCTCAGGCAAGGTCCGCTTCTTCCCCGTCCAGTACGTCTCGGCAAAGATCCTGTTTGTTGTTGCACAGGTCGAACTGTCGGCGAGGAAAGAAGATGCAACTCCCTTCCCGAAAAACTGCATTTTTCGGGTGGCTTCATTTTGCAGGCACACGTCTTTCTTCTTTGGCGCACGCAGTGCAGTCTAGCTGGCTTGGTTAGTTTAGAGAGCAAAGTTGGAGGGCAGAGGTTCTGCGGCACGAGATGTACGCCATGCCTTTCAGCGTCGGGCGTCAAGAGACCGCGCTGGTTTGCACATCTCGATGCGGCGACTGTTTCAAAGTTTTGCTTCCCACGCCCCGCCCTTGAAAACGCTTGAAAGGCAAAGGACACATTCCCGCCCCCAGCGTTGTCGAAGATAACACACCTCACAAGTAATCTTCAGCTCCCTGCCTCCGCACGCAACAGCAAGGACCAGGTCGCCGCTGCACTCGCAATGGCCTGCATCTGAAGCAGCGAGTTCCGTCCTGCAAGTTGGTGCATACGTTAATACCAGGCAGGTACAGGCCAGTCGAACTGACGATTGGAATTGCCTGCTGCTGTCTGTCAGCAGTCCATCACAGGCAAACATAGGCTATCACAGACAAGCGTAGAGTCTATCGACACGGTATGATCGAAGCGGTAGTCACCCAGGCCATCGCTACAGATATTCTGCATTCTAACCTCAACAAGCGTAGTCGATCACAGTCGATCGGCAGGGGGTCTCATGATTACAATACACAGCTGCGACGATCAGCATCAGCTCAACGATGGTGAACGTTGACGAGGCAAAATATTCTGGTTCCGAGCGCGTGCATGGTTTAAACTTCAGGCGGGTTCCTGCACCCGAACCTTGCGTCGGGTTGTGTTTCCGACGATCCCGCATGGGCGTACAGATTTTTTGTGAAACTTCCGCGCTGCGGCTGCTGTGGAAAATGGATGCAAACCCAGCCCCCCATGCGCCTCCTGGCCCTACTGGACGCCAGCTAAACTCCGCTGTGCCGGTCGCAAAATTGTAAAGCAAGCATACAGGCAGTCTGTGTCGCGTCTGAATGATCGGGCTTCCTTCAGGTCGCAGTCCTCTCTGCCGCGGAACGCTTTGCAGTGCGGAGCATGGTCGAACTTGCGCGGCACGTATATCGGCTTCTTTGTCTTCTTGGTGATGCCAGCCTTCTCCAGAAGGTTCGCAATGGACTGAGCATGTTATTGGATGAGACAATGCCAAAAGGATGGGGAGGGTTTGAGCAGAAAGATGCAGGCGGCAATGTACGATGCGGTGCCTTTTGGGGTATGCGTGCTGTGAAGTCTCGGGGACCTCTGTTCGCTCGAGTTCGCTTGTGTTTCCGGTATTTTAGGGGTCTCTGGGCGACCTATGCTAATGGTCTCAGAGCAAGTAAGGGCTATGTGGTGTGGTGCTTGTTTTCTTCTACTCGTCACGAAACCCACTACTCGTAGAGTAGTGGGTTTCGTGACACTTGCGGCGCTTCACGTAGTGCGGGTTGTTTCCGCCCTAATATAAGGTTTTTTTTTGGGTAGATTTGCAGGTTATAACTGTTCGTTGCTCGCCACAGTTAAGGCACTCTGGGCACACTGGGTACCCGTGGTTAGTGAGGTTCTTCGTCTGATGGAGTCGTCGTTGCTGTGCGTCGTTTACGGTGCTTCTTTTTGCACCAGGGCTTGAACAAAGGAAAAGGCTGCGCACCTTTTCGTCGTGGAGCTCGAGATCGTGTGTGGCGACCACCTGTCCGTATTTATTGAACATGAACAGCTCGGGCGGGGCTCCCTGGATGAAGCGGATGTCGAGGGCTTCGTACTGCTGAAGGTAGTTCTCGATGAAATTCCGCACCCGCGGCAGGTAGTTCAGGCGGCAGCCCCTGCACGTTTCGATCTTCGCGCCGACGATGTCGTTGCTCGGCGGGTCGCCTTTCTCCAGCGAGTCGCCGCCTCCGAACAGCGACCAGGCGGCCACGTGCTGCGCGGATAGCGCAACCGACACAGCAAACGCCAGCGCTACGCCCCTCCCCATCGTTGTAGCGTTTATTTGCTTGCCTTGTTTTTTTTTGTTTTTTCTCTCTCCTCCTTGAAAAGTCGGGGTGCTAGTTCGGTGGTTTCCTGGGGTTTGCAGATCTTGACCGTTTGTGCGGGGTGGTTCTGGGGGCGTTTTGGCCAACGTGTCGTTTGGGTGCCTCGGAGCTGACACACCTCCGCAACTTTGCCCGAAGTAACGGAAACTATGCAAAGCGGATGGTCGAGAGTGACCTTTCCCCTGGTGCAAGGCACGTTTTCACCACCGCTCGCCTGCGTTGCCATTCCGGTTGGACCTGTGGATCGGCGCAATGTTGCGTAACGCATCGTCGCGCTCACTATCATGCTTTGATATATTGAAGCTTTGCAGGTTGCGGTTGCCTTGCCGCCTTGCCCCACTTGAAACAACCTTCTTCATCGTCTCTCGGTCGTCGCGTGATGACCCCAACCGGTGCATTGCTGCGCATTATTGTGATGCTCAGTACCAACGGAAGCACGGCTGGCCTGCACAAGACGACCTGCTACCTGCTACCCAGCCACTTACAGTTGCCCGCGGCATGGATTTTGGTTCGGGTGTATGGTATGTAAGATCATCAACAATGCAACGAAATTTCTTCTGGTGGACCCGTGTCCAATGAGAAGCAGCACCTAGTTGTATTTATGGATCTACTCTTCAAACATCAGCATCATGTCGTGTTTCTACGGTGTACGGCTCGCCCTTAGAAACCGGAGACGTCAACACCAAAGGACGAAGGGAGCGCTTAGAAGGGCAATTGCGTGTAAGTGACTGAAGCCAGGGAGACAAAGACCGTCCTGCCGGAACACTGGGAACGCAGCCGACAGGAACATGGCCCTGCCGTGGAAGTGACCTCTGAAATCTGCGCAGCGAAACATGCCACGCGCGCGAGGCAACGCGTGGTGGTGCGGGTACACTAGAATGACCTGCAACCTTGTTGCTGTGTGGTGTGCATGCGACGGTTGTTACAAGTTGCTGCAGAAATACGACAACACAGTCGCCAAATCACTCGAGAACCAGGTGACTCGGGGGGAGGGCTTGCACGAAGGACGCGTCAGTACATACATCCAGTTTTGCCGAGACACACACGCATCGGTAAGTTCCGCTGGGTGAGTCCGATCCTGCAAAGGACGCGGGAGCACACCGCAGTCGGTCGTAATCCGAGAACCAGGACTACAACACAGATCCATTTCGACGACGAACATACGCATCGGGAAGTTTCAGACCCGCAGTCGCTGGCAGCCGAGGAAGGCACGAGCAGATTGCGATCTGCTGTGCGCGCAAGAGCTGAACGCGAGCGGCGTCCGCAGACGGTGCTCGACGAGCCTCCACCCAATTTTTAATTAACGGAAACCGCGCCCGGTCCGACCGCGCGCCGCCGAACGACGACCGGCTCGCCGACACGAGAAGCACGCCCCGCGCACTGCGAAAACGCGGTGATGCTGACTTGCCGAACGACGCGTCAGTACCTGAAGTCGCCCGCAATCCGAGAACCGGGCTGCAACACACACAGGTCCCGTTTGCCGAGACACACAGACATCGGTCAGTTCCGCTGGGTGAGTCCGATCCTAAGCTGCAAAGGACGCGGCAGTACACCACAGGTCGTAATCCGAGAACCAGGACGACAATACAGATCCATCTCGACGACGAGCGTACGCATCGAGAAGTTTCAGGACCCGCAGTCACTCGCAGCCGAGGAAGGCACAAGCAGATTGCGATCCAACGGCCTGCGCTGCTGGGCGCGCGAGAGCTGCCGCGAGAACGCGAGCGGCGTCCGCAGGCGGTGCTCGACGAGCCCCCACCGAATTTTCAACGGAAACCGCGCCCTGTCCGACCGCGCCCCGCCGCCGACCGACGACCGGCTCGCCGACCGCGAGAAGCACACCCCGCGCACGTGCCTGCCGTTGGCAGCCGCGCCCGAGCACTGCGAAAACGCGGCGTCCAGCGCGACGCCGAGGGACCCGGCCCCGCCCGCGCCCCCCGCCGGCCGCCCGGAGCCCCGCGCGTACAGGATACCCCCCGCAACCCTCGGCGCGGGCAGGTCTTCGGGCGACACGTACGCGTGCTGTCCGGGCTCCCGGCGGTCGACGGTCGGCTTGCGGCCGGCGAGGGTCGCCAGGTCGAAGCCGGGGACGCGCTTCGCAGGGGGCTCGCCGTCGTGCCAAGCAACGTCGATGTCCTCCCGGAACCAGCGGGAGGAAAACATCTTTTCGCGGGACGTCCACTTGTCCATGTGCCCTTGCAGCTTCCGGCCGCTGCTGCCGTCGGCAGCCGGGCCGCCGCGGTTTGGGTCCTGCTGCGGTTTTTGGTGGGGAGTGGCCGGCGGAGCGGTCGGCGGCCGCCGCATCAAAAAGCCTTGGACGCGCCTCGACGCGGAGCAGCCCCGCAGGCTCGGGTCGTAGCACGCGTCGGTGCCGGCCGCCGGGCGGAGCCCGGCGGCGCGGGCGCGCTGCTCGCGGGTGACCGCCTTCGAGAAGTCGTGCAGGATCGCCCGCCGCGACCACGGCCGCGCGGCGGCGGGGTCCTCCGCTGCGGGGCCGTATCCGTAGTAGGGCATCGGGCCGACGCCCTCCGACGCCGGCTCGCTGCCGGGCCCGCAGCCGTCGGCGGAAGGCGGCGGGCGGGGGCGCGCCTTCGCACCTCGCTTCAGCAGGTACCGGTGCCGGTGCGTGAACCCCGCGCTTGGACGCGAACCTGGCGGCGGCACTACTAGAGGCATCGCCCCTCCCGAACACCAGCACCCCCGAGAAACTTGAAAATGTGGAGGGCGTTTGTTCGCGAAATGACACGGGTTCTAGTGTTCTAAACTTCCCATACAACTACTGTTAACATGTGAACACTAATTGAAACGCAAATAATAGCTGGTGTGGGTTCATGTGGCCGGTACAAATCCGGCACAAAGCCTTCGACGCGCCTCGACGCGGAGCAGCCCCGCAGGCTCGGGTCGTAGCACGCGTCGGTGCCGGCCGCTGGGCGGAGCCCGACGGCGAGGGCGCGCTGCTCGCGGGTGACCGCCTTCGAGAAGTCGTGCAGGATCGCCCGCCGCGACCACGGCCGCGCGGCGGCCGGGTCCTCCGCTGCGGGGCCGTATCCGTAGTAGGGCATCAGGCCGACGCCGGCTCGCTGCCGGGCCCGCAGCCGTCGGCGGAAGGCGGCGGGCGGGGGCGCGCCTTCGCACCTCGCTTCAGCAGGTACGGGTGCCGGTGCGTGAACCCCGCGCTTGGACGCGAACCTGGCGGCGGCACTACCAGAGGCATCGCCCCTCCCGAACACCAGCACCCCCGAAGCACTGTGAAACTTGAAAATGTGGAGGGCGTTTGTTCGCGAAATGACACGGGTTCTAGTGTTCTAAACTTCCCATACAACTACTGTTAACATGTGAACACTAATTGAAATGCAAATAATAGCTGGCTGGGTTCATGTGGCCGGTACAAACCCGGCACAAAAGCCTTCGACGCGCCTCGACGCGGAGCAGCCCCACAGGCTCGGGTCGTAGCACGCGTCGGTGCCGGCCGCCGGGCGGAGCCCGGCGGCGCGGGCGCGCTGCTCGCGGGTGACCGCCTTCGAGAATCGTGCAGGATCGCCCGCCGCACTCGCGGCGGGGCCGTATATGTAAGGCATCGGGCCGACGCCGCTCTGTAGGCTGGGTGTTCATTTTCGTTTATTTCAGCCGGGCGAGTTGTGGCTGTCCCCGGTGCCCCAGTACCGCGCCGCCGCTTTGCTTGGCGACGCTCGTCCTCCACCCAGGACATACGGACCCGGGATTTTCCCCGGAAACTTTGTTCTTCGCTTACACCACCGTGTATTGTTTTCTCCCCCAGGACTTTGGACCTGTGTCTTGTCGTGTATGAGACCCGCATGACCTCACGTCCGTTCAACATGTGGTTCGGTAGTTACAGCACTTGGGATCCCTTCTTCTTGTTCTTTGTCTGACAGCATCGTCGTCGAGCATTTCGGCAGTTTTTCCTCCATCACCCGGCCAACTTTTGGTGCCTAGGATTGTGTTCGTTTGTGGTGTCAGCTACTACCAAAGTGCCTCCCATACGGTAGGCCCTTCAGCAGATTGTGCCCGTGGCCGCTCATTTTAGACACGGCGATCTTCTACTTCCCTTCATTTTCATTTATTTCTGCTGGGCGAGTTGCGAATGTCCCCGGTGCCGATCCTCGACAGTCGAGCAGCTATTTTCATCACAAAAAACTTCGGTTAGAGTCGCAAGCCATTTCCATTGAGAAAAACTTCGGTTAGAGTTGCAAGCCATTTTCATCACAAAAAACTTCGGTTCGGGTCGCAAGTCCTTTTCACTAGAGCGACTTTGACCCAAACCTTTTGAACCCGATGAAAATTGGGTCGAAAATTTCGACCAAATTTTCGACCCAAAAATATTGACCCAAAAATTTGAATCCTTTTTCGACCCAAAAAATTTGACGCAAAAATTTTGTTGTGAACCCAAAATTTTGACCACAATTTTGGAACCCAAGATTTGCGATTGTCAGTGAAACAGCTGAAGTTTTTGCAGTGAAAATGGCTTGTGACTCTACCGAAGTTTTTTGTACTGAAAATGGCTTGCGACTCTAACCGAAGCTTTTTGTACTGATAATGGCTTGCGACTCTAACCGAAGTTTTTCTCAATGAAAATGGCTTGCGACTCCTACCGAAGTTTTTGTATTGGAAATGCTCTACGCGACTCGTGCCGTGTACCCGTGGCCGCTCATTTTAGACAGGTCAATGTTCTGGAACAGAGAGGCCAACACGCGCGCGATGCTTAGGGTGACAAAGCCATTGAGACGTGCCAAGGCCACGGCGGACAAAGAAATGCGTAGCTTTGCTTTTTTGTTGAAAAGGATCTTTCGGGTAGTGGCTTCTCGTTTTCGCCTCCTTCTTCCACTTCTTCCATTGAGGAAGCGAAGAGGGCGAAAGGCTGAGCACCCTTGGGCGCCAGGTAATTAAACCCCGGGGGCCCAGCGAAGAAGGCTGAAATGAGAGAGCTAGCGTGATTCGGGTGCTATCCGTTCCCATGACATCCACGTGATGAGCGTGAGTCACCAATGAGCCGCTCGCCATCAGCGGCTGCAGACAATTTTTCCCGGGACGCCTTTACTGTTGGACATTCAGGAGCATGCTGGTGTCGAATCGCTCTCCGCAGTAGTGCGCTTCGGGAAAAGCTGCGAGCCGCGAATGAGCCACCCGCCATCAGCAGCTTCGGACGGTATCCCGTTCGCCTTTACTGTTGGACATTCAGGAGCTCGCTCGTACTGAACCGCACTCTCCGCGTGCTCGCGCGCGGTTTCTATCAGAAGTAGGTCGCGTCGGGAAAAGCAGCAAGCCGCAGATGCCGGAGAAAGCGCGCCCTACAACAACGCGCCGAGGGTTGAGACCTTTCTCGTTCGACGAAGCAGAAAAGAGAGACAGCCACACACAGGTTGAGAAAAAGCTCACGATTTGTTCATCTGGGCAGCAGCATGTCTATCTTTAGAAAGTATGCTGTAGGGACTTCTGTACGTGCTAGCAGAGCTCATGACAATATCAAATAGAAAATAGAGGGCGCTTTTCTTCGAACACAGACGTTAGGTTTTCCGCTATGATCAGCACAAACTCAAGAGGTCTGTCAATATTTTTGCTGCAGGTATTGCATACTTTCAAAAGTGTTTCGAGTTATCATGCAGGATCATTTCATAAAGAAAATACTCTTTGACAAGAATGCTGCTACTACTTCTGTATGGTGGTAGAAGGGCACCTGTCAATCAATTCTCCCGAGCACTGTCAGCGATTGGCTACTGACCGACCGAGTGATTCTCGGCGATTTCCCCTTTTATTCGCAACGGAGAGGCTGTCGGTGAGTACCTTCTGATGTGTCGTTCGTTTGTGGCTTTGGTCATTCACCTCAAACCTCACACATGACGGCCTTGTCTACTTTGGTATTGTTGGACCAATACTTCCCCCGTGTTTGGGCTTCCAGGCAATCTCGCTCAGCCTATTTCATCATTTCCTTCGGCATTTGTAAAAGCTGAACGAAGCCAACAAAAACATGCTCGGACGGGAAAGCCCCAGAAGGGTTTATACCTTGAACACGCAAAACACAAGAATGGTTGTGTTGTCTCAGCAGCGTTGTTCAGTTGTTTCGTTCGTCAGCGCAAGCCCCAACTCCGGAAACGTTCTGTTCTCAACGACAGTAAGTGCCAGACTAGCCCACCGAAGGGGGATGATTCCCTTGGGCGGGGTGTCTCTACCGGCGGAAGCTTTTTGGAACATCGCTTTTTTTATTTCTTTCTATTTTTTAGTCGGACTCGGTGCTCCCGCTGACCTCCGAAATGCCGGAGGAAGCAAGTTGGTACGAGAACTTTTCCTTTTTTCCTGCTGTTCGGGCTGGAAGGTTTCTAATGCATGTGTGTATCCATCCGTTACTCATCAGGCTTTGCAGTTTGCCAAGAAGTTTCATTGTCGGCCTGAGAGATACGGGTTAGCCACTAACTTAGGCTAGGGTACGCGGGTTAAAAAGAACGCAAAAAAAGGCTCACGGTGATACATCGGATACTGAGGCAATACGGCCTCAGGAGGAAATCAGGATGGCACCGGCTCTGATCCCTCACGAGCACGCGTTCACGCGACTGACCTGAACGAAGTTGACCACTGCTCACACACGTTCCGCATGAGCTCTCCTCTGAAAGATCTGAGCATCTCAAGACCTTTCACGAGGGGTCATTCATGTCGGTGTGGTTGCAACTCGAATAAGAGAGAATGGGGCAGCAGGACACGTCGTCCAGGTGGGTAGCGTCACCTCCCCGATGCGAGCTGATTGCCAGTGGATGCGGGCAACTGTACCTTTGTACCACCGACACCCTCTGGGTGCTTCCGGGTTACGCGCAATCGGGTTTGAAACATGATGATTAATGTCAATAGCCCGCACCTACGCGGCGTTGACTGTGGCTGGTCTTTGTGAGGGCCTTGATGTTACTTTGATCAACCTGAAACAAATAAGAGGGAACGGGAGCCTCTGCAAATGCCCCAGCTACATGTAATGAACTACTTTTTTCGAAACTCTGTTTACATCATAGCCACACGGGGTTACTCCCGCCTCGGGCTGAGTGACCTAAAAAGGAGCATTCCTCACTAACAGGCTAACTTCCCCCGGCACGTGCAAACAAACATCGCATTCTTTTCCAGCTCTTCTTTTCTTTTGAGGAACTCCCTTTTTTCCCCTCGGCGGGAGCACCGACTGGACTACGTTCTTCACTCAAAATAGGAGAGGCTTCGTGATATGAGGGGACTCGTAGGGTGAACAAACCCACGCGCGCAAGATGCGCCTGGGAAGGACTGGAACTAAGTTTGGGGGAGGGGACAGTGGATGCCAGCCTCAGCAGCTCGAGCGGCGCGAGCTGGGGTGAAATTCTCCTTGAGAGGCTCGTGTCAAGTTAACCTAGTGTTTATGACAGACCCCCCCCCCCATTCTCCCAAACAGGGGTTCCTGCCAACGGGTTTAACTTCCTTTAACTGGTTGGCAGGGCATTGGGAAGCGATCGTCAGGCGAGGCGGCCGCGGGCGCGGCGTTCTGCGCGCTGCTACAACACAACACAAACTGCTTGGTGATCAGGCGACGTGCAGTTTGGCAGGCTGGCCCGTTCGCCGCAGAGCGCAGTGCTACCTCGGACGTTTTCGGGAACCTTTGGTTTCGTTCGTCCCAACGTTTCGTCACCAAAACAGAACAAGCCTTCTTTCCGAAGATGTTCCATTTTAGTTTCTTTTGCTGTAACAGTCAGTGCGGTGGGGGAAAACGAAGACTCGTTTATTGATTTCTTCCCTTCGGACTTAGCGACCGAGTCATTTGGCAGGTTGTTGCGTTGTGGGGCGGGTTTCGGTCCCCAGTATTCGCGCGGCGCGCTAGGCTTTTCGAAGTACGGGGGCACTGTCATTCGCGGTGCATAAATCCAGTCGCATTGTTCTAACGATTCTTAGAGTATAGTTCACGGTTTTTGAGGTCCGGAATGTTGTAGTGTCTCCGGTTGACCACTGCCACTATCACTATCGACCACTGAGGCCTGTGGTCGGTAGTGAAGACGGGGTGAAGATATCCACGTAATGCACACTTTCTCAATTCGTTCGCAGAGTCTCTTGCTTAGTAGCAATGCTACGTGAAAATCCCTCAGAACCACCTAGTAGCTAGGTTCATTCCGAAGTTTCTCTGATAGCCAGAACCAAAAACAGAGCCACACCAGGTAAGGTGGATGATTGAAGGCATTGGGGAAATTGCTTCCTTGACTGCGGGACGGAATCTCCCCACGCAGGTGTGCGAAGCGGATATGTTGGGGCAGCGAACGCGTCTCCCGGGGCGAGAACCCCGGTCGAGACGAATCACCGCAAAGACAGAGAGCTAGAACGAGGGTCGCTGCGCGAGGCCACCAGGCCAACACAAGAACACGTTTCGGCAGGGCGAACGGAGCCTGCGAACCACCGAGTAGCTGGTTCACTCCAAAAGATTTCCCTCAGGATAGCTAGAGCCAAAAGGAGGAGATACGAGGAGATACGCAAGGTGACGCGGATGGAATGGAGACATTGGAGGGGGAGGGGGAACCGAGACCTATTCTCGAACTTTGAAAGGATGTGAGGGGGTTTTCCGTATTGAACCGGACGCTGAGTCGTTATACATGGCCTGGTAATACTGGCGACGCGGGATGAACGGCTTCGTGACTTCCGGCAAATAGCTTTCTGTGCAACGCGTGAAGGGGGTTCCTAGACGAGCGGAGACTCCCGACATGGCCACGTGCAGTCGTTCGTTTCTTAGTTTCGTCCGATCTCCACGGAACTGCGTGGCTTGGACATCAACAGCGGGGCGCGGTATGTGGACAATCAGTCCCCGCTTCTAGGAAAACGCTTCCCGTGAAGGTAGTAGTAGTCGAACTGCCGAAGCAGCCGGAGAGGAGGCAGGTCTTGCTTTGCACTTTCCTTATCTATTCCCATGGATGGGACCCGCCCCGGCAATCCCGACTGTCCAATCTCGGTACGAAAGGTTTGTGCTCGGTAGTGATGAGGAGGTTGACCAGGCCCCGAAGCCCGCCCAGCCATCACTGGGCCCCCAATCTCGCCAGTTTCTCTACCTGGCACAGCCTGGCGGCCTCAGCGGCAACCTTAACTACGCATGGGTCCTTTTAATGTTCAACGCGTTGCGCCCGGCACTACATCCGCGTTTACCTTTGTCGACACGTTTATTCCTCCTCTGTGATTTTGCGTATTTGCCAAAAAAAGACAGGCGCTTCAATTTGTTTGTGCGTGCCGGGTGATCGTTTTCCCACTTGTATTTACCCTGTATATTCAGGTGAGGAATTCTGTTCAACCACCAAAACACGCTGCCTTCGTCTTTTTAGCCTGCACAGTACATTGAAGGGCAACCCGCAAGATTGTTAGTACTAAAAAGAATCCTTACTTAACCCCTGAGTTTGCGGAACGCAAACGAAAAGACAGACGCCTCGTTCTGTTTATGCGTGCTGGTGGTTCGGTTTCCCACTTTCTCTTGCCTTTTCGTCTTCTTGTTGCGATAGTGGGGAGTCATTTGCAAGCTAATGAGTACCACACTATGCCTTTTCTTGGGGTTACGTTAGGATTTAGCCCAAAAACTGGGGTTGAACCCTCCTGATTCTGACCGAGCATCAAATACACGCTGTCACAATTTTAAGCCTTCACAAAACAGTGCAGGGCAACCCGCGACATTCTACACTAAAGACTACCGTAGGGCCTGGTCAACACTTCATTTGTTGATTCGAGCTTCGAGTCGAATCAGACTTGTCGACTGTTGACGACCACCTCACTGTAGGATTAGACTGGGGACGAAGTTGGTAAGAGGCGCGGACGAGACAGAAAGAAAAGGAACGGAAAGGGCAGAGACAGAGAGAAGCAAGATGGGGTGCAAGAGGGGGGGTTCTATAGAGCGGGTTCTTTCATTTAATGCTCGCGGGTGATGTTGTGGCCGGTTGGGCGATCAAAGAACGCCGCAGGGCTGGATGGCGTGTGTTACGGTGCCACCTAGCAGTGACATATCTTCGTGGTCTTAATGCGTAGTCTTGTTCGATCCCTTACTTTTTTTTCCTGTTGACAACTTGGGGCAGACTTACTTTTTAGTTTCCGACACCGTCTTCTTTTACTCGGTACCTGGTTGACGGTATCTTGGGTTACTTTCTGTGAAGGCCCTTCGGTAAGAATACGGACATTCCACGTTCCCCTGCGGCCGAGCAACTGACCGAGCCGCGCAGAAAGAGGCGGAAGCGCGTTCTGCAGGAGAACCCGCGACCGGCCACACTAACCGACGGGGGCCGAAGCGCCCGGCCAAGAAAGCAGCGACGCGGAAGCATCCGGACGTTGTGGTGCCGTAGAGTAGTCTTTCTTCTCTAAACGAACACTGGTGCCGGTTTTACCCGGCACGACACTACTCGGAAGAAATGCATAGTTTTGGTTAATTGGTTTGCTTTTCGTCGAAAACGCCGGCGGGGTAGTCGAAGGAACAGCTCTTGGCTTTGTGAAGATTCTCGCCAAGAAAAATACTCGAGGGGCTGTCTTGTGCTTACTTCGGAAGGAGGCTAGAGGGGGAGAAACAATACAACTACAAAGTGGGTCTTTTTTGTTGAACGCTTACGCCCGCCACTGAGCCCAGATTCACCTGTGTTTCGTGTGGGCTACAGCACATTTACCTCCTTTAATATTTTGCAGCTGGCAGCCCCCTCAAGTACTTCCTACAAAGCAGGTGCTTATACAGAAAAGAAACGGTCATACGGTACCAAGAAGACAGACAGTCACCTACTGCGGCACCATACTGAGGAGGGCGTAGGCTACCGAAAGTAAGGTATGTGGACAATGGCCGAAACCACCAATGACCAACAACTAAGGTACCCACCGATCCTCTTACCTCGTGTAACCACCACTCTTACGACACTCAGAGCGCAAAGGATATCTTCCCATAAAGACGAAGGTCAGCTGGAGACTTTAAACCCCGGAGTTTCAAGCGAACTTTCACTCTAAAAAGCTTCAACGTGCGATGAGTGAGAGTCTCGGGCGGCCACTTTCCCTGACGGGATGCAGTGCAGTGCTGACACTGGACAACGCTGAAAAGGACGAAGGTGGTTCGCCTGTTGATCCGCCTGATTTTTCCGATGCGGGGTCTCTATCCCTGAGTCAGGTTCGCTACGAGACTAGAAATGTCTGCTAAGCATCAACTTACACTCAGAAAGAACTCAGTAGTTGCAACGAATAATATTCCCCTGCTTCGGTTTGACGCACCTTCCCGAAATGTACCGGCATTCCTTGGGTCAGTTCTGACATTATTTGCTGGTCGTGACCTTTCCGCAACTGTGTACTAACCAGTTGTGTGTGTGTGTTGATTGTGGAAAAAAAGGGCAAGGTTTTCTGTTCTGCTCGGAAGGGTGGTCAAGTGCGCTGCGCGCGCATGGGACTGCGCTTGACCCTCGACCTCATCCGGCGGAATGTTACACTTCTTTCTTTCGAAAGTCTTTTCTTTTTTTTTTGTGTGTTTCCGCGATTTCCCAAACTAAAGCATCAAGGCGTGGCGCACCTTGGGGCTTGGCGCTTGCGTTGAACACAAGCCACAGGGCAGAGCGGACGGGGTTGTAGCACTGTGCTGCCTCCGACTCAAGCTTTGCAAGCTGTGGTTGACCGTCACGTTCCTGGACCAGGACGGCCTTTTTCTTTTTCTTCTTCTTCTTTCGAAAGTTTTTCTTGTGTTTCCGCGAGACTCGGTTTCTTTTTTTGAGCTCGAACTCAGGGAATTTTACAGATTTTTCCAGATCCCGTCAGCTCGGTCAAGACCAGAAAAAAAGAACTTCTGGCAACTCAGGTCAAAAACATTTCCAGGAATACAAGCTGCGAAAAGTAACATTTCTCGCACGTTATCTCATCAGAGAATCATAGTTTTTCCCTCAGCGTTGACATGCAGGGCACTGGGCAGATTCCGCTCGCGCTACGATGATCCCTTCGCAGTTAACATAGTTGAGTCACAGCTCGTGACAGGCAGATTAAAAAAGGAGGTGCTTTTTCGATTTTTCTTCTAGGTCGAGTCAACTATTCCCTGCGGTGCAGTATTAGCATACTCTCCGTTACCGAAGCCAACTTTCTTCATACCGAGAAACCCCTGACCGGATCCTCAAAACTCCGGTCAGCCTATACGATCCTTGATTGGCCCCTCTCACTGGGCCACTGACCCACCCATGGGTTTTATGATTGACCACGAGCTTCATTGATTATATACAGTCTGCTGCAGTTACTTCCTCACTTTGCTTGGGATGGCGAAGCCGCGCATGGCAGACTCCTTTGTCTCATTCTTGGTGGTTTGTGGGCACAGGCTCCCGACTTGCCTGTGCTACTGGAGTTCAGGCATGAGTCTGAGATGTTGGAATCGGACATCACGCTTGAGACACGCCTCTTCTTTATTTCTTTATTTTTTAGGGGCGGTAGTAAGGTGTTAACGATACGTTGTTTACAGGGTATTTCTCCATGGGGATTTCTCCGGATTCTTTGTTTTTGCTTGCGGCGGCGATACGAGTGCGCTTTTGTTCGCTGGAAGTTTCGTTCTGGTCAAAAGTTAGGAAACCTGGGGAACATCTGGTAGAACAGAACATGCATCGGAGTATCGCAGCCTACACAGCCTGCGCAACACCACGGACTCTTCCGAGGAGAAGTTCGCTTGAGACTCTGTAATATTAGATCCCGTGGCCTTCGGCAAACGGGTTCTGTTGACTGCGTGGGAGGTCGTGACTTTGTTTTCTGTACTTTAGCGACGTGCAATGTGTGTACGAAGCTGGACCGCATGTAGTTTTATGTTCACGACGAATTGCCACTTTCTGACGCATAGTTTGTATGCCACTAGCTCATGATCACACCCTGTGGCTGACCAAGGTCGTGCGATGTCCTGCGAGGTAACGATATTCTGCGATACTTCCGGTCATTTTGTGTTAACCAGATGCAACCGATACTGAAGGCGGGTTTTCGTGGGAACGCTCCGTAGCGATACGCTGCACCTGTGCTTGCACGTGATGAGCTGAGCACGTAGAGATTGTGCGGTGATGAGCTGCATCGTACACACCCAGAAACCGGTGACGATGTGAAACCGCGGATGGATATCCGTACCTGTGTCTTCCACGTGCGGACTACGCACGTACACAGAGGTGCATGCTACCGGTCGAGTTCATTGTGAAGCGGTGCTCGTCGCGGCTCGGCGATTGTCGGTTTGAATTGCCGCTGTTTTGCCGACCGCTAAACCCCGCTTGTCGACGCGGGTGCTACGCGGCTCCTTTGCCGCCGGTGCCGCTTGCGTTCTTGGAGTTACCCTGGTCTAGCCGGCCCGCTGTTGCAGCCAAGAGGGCCTGCGGGGCGCTCGCTGCGCAGGCAGCCGATTCGGATTGACGCTGTTCCGCCGCCCGTCGAAGCCCGGGGGCCGGCTACCACTCGGCGGAGCCGTAGGCGCCGCTGGCGTTCTTGCACGAGAGCGGCGGCCTGGTCCGATGTTGCTGTCCTTGTCGCTGCCGGAGGAGTTCAATCAAGGCCGCGCTTTACGCTGCTCCTTTGCCGCCGGTGCCGCTTGCGTTCTTGGAGCTACCCGACGCCCGCTGCTTCAGCCGCACCCCCCTGCCGAGCTCATTGAGAAGAGAGCCTGCGGGGCACTCGCTGCGCGGGCAGCCTATTCGAATTGACGCTGTTCCGCCGCTCGTCGAAGCCCGGGGGCCGGCTACCACTCGGCGGAGCCGTCGGCGCCGCTGGCGTTCTTGGACGAGAGCGGCGGCGTGTCGTTTCCCTGGTCCGACGCCGGGCGGCGCGGCTCGTCGACGTGGCCGACGCTGTTGTCCTTGTCGCTGCCGGAGGAGTTCATGCCGAGGTGGTGCTTGTCCGCCGCCTCCGCGTCCCTCGCTTCGCCGAAGCCACCATCTGGCGAACCCCCTTCGCCGCACTCCGGCGACATCGCCAGCACGTCGAACCGGGCGGGGCTCGGCACGGTCCCCTTGGGGGTGGCCGTGTTCAGATCGAAGTCCTTCACCATCGCTCCGCTCAACGCCGGGCACAACGCCTCGGGCGGCTTCGCCGCGACGACCGCCCGAGGCTTCGACGGCTTGGTTTCCGCATTTTCGTACGCGTCGGCCTGCGTGCGTGGAGAGTCGTCGGCGAGACTGAGCGAGCAGTCGTCGAACGCCGACGAGACGTCCATCACGTTGCCCTCCTCGTCGGTGGGCAGCATCGGCAGAAGCCCGAGGAACTCAGACGAGGTGAGCGGCCGGTTCTTCCACGTGCCGCTGGACATCATGCGCGCGGCATCTCGCTTCTGCGTCCTTTTCCGCGTGCTGCGAGGCGTCGGGCGCTTCACCACAGGCGTCTCTTGCTGTTTTGTTTTTTTTGGAGTAGTAGAGTGGGCTAAAAGCCTCTGGCCGACAGAACAATGTAAGTAAGGGAAGTCGGCAAACTGGATCCGTAACTTCTGGGGACACATGCGGGATTGTCAGTGCGGGTTTAGGTCTGGGCTCAGATTGAAGTTCCAAGCTGACACTTCATTGCGGGCACAACATGCAAGAAGGCCTGGAAGAAATGTGAAAACGGCTTTTCGCCTAGCACAGGACCCATAGATAAATGCCTGGCTCAAGGTTTTGAAGTACGATGTCAAGAGGTTTAGAAAGTACATGAGGCTCAGGAGGTACAGTGAGGTTTGGAAGAGGCTTGCACGTACACATGCTTTTGACGACCCTATCAAAGGCCTTGGTGATGTCAAAAAGCAGGAGAACAGAGCGCTTGCCGTTGTCTATGGCCGCCTGCAGATAGAGCCACACGGCTGCGATCTGTTCCTCTGCTGAACTACCCTTCTGGAAGCCCGCTTGTGCCGGGTGTAGTTTTCCTTCCTACAAGTTCGACAGACGGTTGTGAACGAGGCGTGCCAGTAGTTTCGCGATACAACTGGCGGCTGCCCCGTCGAGTGTCTCGCGGTTGACTGGGAGCATGGCAGCAAGGAACGCGTCGACAGATTGGACGCGGCCGTCCCGCTTGCGGAAGACGATGCCCACGATCTCCTCGAAGGGAGCCGGGTCCGTGACGGCTGCGGCAGCCACGCGCTCCGCGACGCACGTCAAGGGGCAGCTCCCCGTGCTTGAAAGCGCCGGTCAACTGCCCCCCGCAGCAACCGCACCTTTCGAGAAGAAAGGGGACCTGAAGTCGGCGTGCTGCTATGGATGCATAACGCGTTGCTCCAGCCCGGTGATCCGCAGGCCGTATTGCCCAGCGCGCAGCAGGAATCGGAGGGCAGACGCGGTTTCGGGCTCAGGGCTGCATGATGATTTCACGGTAGAGTCGGTCAAACGCGAGAACAGACTCAGGGCTGGCGGCCACCCCGTCGAGTGTCTCACGATTGACTGGGAGCATGGCGGCAAGGAACGCGTCGACGGACTGGACGCGGCCGGCCCCCGCCGCTCCGTCCCGCTTGCGGAAGACGATGCCCACGATCTCCTCTAAGAGAGCCGGGTCCGTGACTGCGGCAGCCACGCGCTCCGCGACGCAAAAAGGGGCAGCACCGAGGTTCCGGAGATACAACGTGGTTTAAAGCGCATGAGTTCACGAGGTGCGGAGGTACAGTGGGGTCACAAGATGTTAGACGTACATGAGAACCCCCGCGGGGACCGGTACCCAGAGTTCCCAACCCAAATGCAGGAAGACCGAAAAAGAAGTCAATCAAGAGGCACGTACAAACATCAACGCGCTTGGCTCCGTCAGCCAAAACTTCACAACACATGTTCCGTAGGACAACCAAGATTGTACGGACTGAAAAGGAGCGGTACACACGTGTAAGCAGGCGCTGGCGGAGTTGTCGGGAGCGTCGTCGTCTGTGGCGTCTCCATCGGAAGAGGTCGTGATTGCTTTCCTGGCACCACCTTCCTGGAGCCACCACAACGGTGTTGTGGCGAGCGCCTGGTGAACCCGTGCTACGGACTTCGACTTGGACTTCTTCTTCACGCTCTGACTGCTGCAGGTTCCCATTGTTTTCCAACCCGCTCACCCTCTTCAACGCCCACGTACGACGGGAGGCAAGGTCACCCCGCCTGCCTTCCGACCCACCCCCCTGTTTTTCTTTCTTCTTGAGATTGCTACACACGCAGACCTACTCTCACACTCACTCACTCACTCTCACACACACAACACACACACACACACACACACACACACACACACACACACACACACACACACACACACACACACACACACACACACACACACACACACACACACACACACACACACACACACACACACACACACACACACACACACACACACACCTGGCAAGCTTGCTTGAGCGCCTTCGGCGCGTCAAGTTGGAATCCTTACGTTTCTGAGCGAACTCCTCATATTATCCACTCGCCAAAAGCGAGGTTGGAGGGGTAAGCAAAAACTGACAAACGCAGGCCCACGCGTTTGCCCCCTTTTTGTACTCCCCCCTTCGAATCCCTTCGTTCCGTCTCTGACGGCCCTCTTTTTTACCTGTATGTTCTTCCCCGTTCATCTGTTCCCCACCTTTTCCCCATGACTTCGACGGATGCTTCTCCCTTTGCTCTGCTGCGATAAACAGCTGGGAGATAGCGGAACAGCCAGAACGGAGCCACATGCGTTCTGCGACTCGCAAGGAAGAGCGAAGAAACGATAGGGATTCCAACACACACACACACACACACACACACACACACACACACACACACACACACACACACACACACACCACACACACACACACACACACACACACACACACACACACACACACACACACACACACACACACACACACACACACACACACACACACACACACACACACACACACACACACACACACACACACACACACACACACACATACTAGCAAGCTAGCTTGAGGCGCCGAAGGCGCGTCAAGTGGAATCCTATCCTGTCCACGAGAAGGGCGATGTATTCTTGTTTTCTCCACTCTTTTCCGAGGTTGGAAAGGCTGGTTGATGCAAACAACGAACAGGCCAAAAAGGAACCGCACTGCCTTACATCTCTTGTTTGCACTCCCTCCTTCCCAGTTATTCGTGCCGTCTCTCGGCCCTTTCTTTCCTTTCTTCTTGTTCATGTTCTGTGCCTGACGGATACGATATGATGTCATCTTGTTTCACCGTTTTGCTGCCATTGGGAAATCCACAGCATGGGTTTCATGTGATTGAGCAATAAACTCGGGACAGGATAAAGGATTCCACACACACACACACACACACACACACACACACACACACACACACACACACACACACACACACACACACACACACACACACACACACACACACACACACACACACACACACACACACACACACACACACACACACACACACACACACACACACACACACACACACACACACACACACACACACACACACAGGGGGAATTGAGAGGGAACACGAAAGCCAAAAATATACCGAAGACAACAATATAATGGCAGGGTCCGGCGGCCTCCACGCGGCTCCCCCGGTCAATGGTGCGAGCACCAGCCAACAGCCGGACCCAACCCTCCCCACAATCACACTCGTGAGGAGAACGATGTCGCTGTACGACATCAAAGCGCTGCCGGAAGGAACCAGGAGGGAGGCAGCAACGTCCCTCCTGCAGCAGCTCCCTTGGGATGCCGAGGTCGTAGCACTGCCCCGGAATGGGCGTGTATTAGTGGTGCGAGCAGCCGGAGCTCCGCCGGCCACGGAGTTCAAGCTGCGCGAGGGTGGGACGTGCACCATCAGACCGTCACCACCACCCATCAGCCGAGTCCCAGACCCCACCGCGAGGAACAAGCGGGAGAAGTACACCAAGAAAGAGTTCTTGGACTTCTGCGGGCGAGAGGAAGGGGTACGCAGGTGGGAGAGAGGGCTGCAGTTGGAGCGCGAGTGGCGGGAACAGAAAGGAGAGAGAACAACGGCCGCACCCATCAGGGCGAATACAACGTGGGTAGACGGGAACCAGACGCCCGCGTCAGCTTCGGCGCCGGCGTCGGTCGCAGCGGCACGGGCAGCACCAGAAGCAACGTCAGCACCGGCACCAGCGACGGCAACGGTTCCAGTACCCGGACAGGCAGCTGCGTCGCCACCACGGGCGACACAGCTAGCTCACTTGAAGAAGGAACTTGCCGAGATGGAGCGACGCCTGACCGAAAGAGTGGACCGCCGACTGGAAGAGGCGATCGTACACCACGCAGAAACACTGGGAACAACACAAACTGCGTTCCTTACTGATCTTCAAAAGCTAATCGGCCAGCAACACGAGCAGCAACAGAAGCAACAACAGGAGCAAACGACGCGCCAGCAACGGTGGATGGCCGAGCAGGAGCAGCGTCAGGAACGCCAGCAGCAGTTACAACATGAGATGCTACAACAATTGGTGCACCTGCAGCGGGAAAGCCGAAGCGAACAGGAGCAGCAACGCGTCCGGGAGCAGGATCTGCAGGGACGACAGGAGCAGCTGGTCACGGCAGAGGAGCAGGAGCGAGGACGGGTGCAACAGGAGCAGCAGGAACAGTGGGATAAGCACGAGCAGCAACACGTCCGGGAGCTGCAGAAACGACAGCAGCGTGCCACGAACCAGCCGCGGCCTAAGGTCGCAACGAAGCGGGAGGCATCGGGACTACCCCATCTGTTGATCGCTGGAGCTTCTCCCGCATCCGGCTCGTGACTAGCAGGATATCGTAGTGTTCCCTCCTGTACGTTACGGTTAGGACTTTGGAGGGAGCTGCTCCTCTGCCGTACCTTGCGATCGACTTTCTGCTTCCTGCGGCGTCCAAGACCCATATTGCGGCATCGAGGATTTCTGCCGCTGCCTGCAGGCACCAATGATCCCCGTACGTT